>SNVD02008367.1:0-32773 GCA_013180625.2 Boswellia sacra | reverse complement strand
TGAAGAGAGTTGTATTTTTGTTGTAAAAATTTTCTTTGTTCTTGTATTGTGGTGAGAGTGAGAGCTCCTTGTAAAGGACAAAAGTTATCCTTAAGAGAACTCTTGGTGTGGTGTTATCAAGAGTTGAAGAAAGTTGCCTTGGTGAGGTTGTTCATCAAGAAGAACTCTTGGTGTGGTGTTATCAAGAGTTGAAGGAAGTTGCCTTGGTGAGGTTGTTCATAAAGAAGAACTCTTGGTGTGGTGTTATCAAGAGTTGAAGGAAGTTGCCTTGGTGAGGTTGTTCATCAAGAAGAACTCTTGGTGTGGTGTTATCAAGGGTTGAAGGAAGTTGCCTTGGTGAGGTTGTTCATCAAGAACTCTTGGTGTGGTGTTATCAAGAGTTGAAGGAAGTTGCCTTGGTGAGGTTGTTCATCAAGAAGAACTCTGGGTGTGGTGTTATCAAGGGTTGAAGGAAGTTGCCTTGGTGAGGTTGTTCATCAAGAAGAACTCTTGGTGTGGTGTTATCAAGAGTTGAAAGAAAAAGTCTCGGTGAGGTTGTTCATCAAGCAAGTTGTAAAGATTTCTACAACTTAGTGGAAAGCTTAGCTCGTGGAGCTAGGAGCACGTGGACGTAGGCAAGGTTTTCCGAACCACGTAAATTGAGTTTGCACTCTCTCTATCCCTTTCCTCTTTACATTTACTTGCACTTGTGATTGTTCAATATTATTATGCTCTTGATTGCATCTTAGATAACTTATATTTTCATCTTCTTCACCTTTATTCTCAAAGGAAGAGTTAAATAATTTTGATCTTCAAAGAAAAGTTTTACAAATCCGTTTTGATAAATAAAAACCCAATTCACCCCCCCTCTTGGGTTGCCATACCTGGGTTAACAAGTGGTATCAGAGCAAGGTTGCTCAATTTTTTAAATCATAATCGATTTTTGAGCTATGGCAACTTTTAATTCAACTTCATATGTTGAGGGCCTTTCTATCTCTAGACCTCCATTTTTTAATGGAAGTGATTACTCTTATTGGAAAACTAGAATGAGTATTTTTTTGAAATCTTTCGATTATGATTTTGTGTCTATTGTTTTGGAAGGACCTTTTGTACCTACCAAAATTGAAAATGGGGAATGCATGCTTAAAGAACCTAAAGAGTTTAGTGAAGATGATAAAAAGAAATTGAGTTTGAATGATAAAGCTATGAATGTGTTGTATTGTGCTCTAGATAGAAATGAGTTTAATAGAATATCTACTTGTTCTACGGCACAAGAAATATGGCACACACTTGAAGTAACTCATGAAGGAACTAGTCAAGTTAAAGAATCAAAAATTAGTATGCTAGTTCATAGTTATGAGCTTTTTAAGATGAAACCGGATGAATCAATTTCTGAAATGTTTACTAGATTTACGAATATTGTCAATGGTTTAAAATCTCTTGGTAATTCTTATTCTAATGTTGAAATGGTGAGAAAGATTCTTAGGTGTCTACCAAAATCTTGGAAGCCAAAGGTGACGGCAATTCAAGAAGTAAAGGACCTCACCAAACTACCATTAGAAGAACTTATGGGTTCTCTCATGACTCATGAAATCACCTTGAAGGAGAATGAAGAAGAAGATTGCGATGTGGCAAACATGTGCTTCATGGCTTTAAGAGAAAATGAGATAAGTATTCTAAACCATGATCCTAAGCTTTCATATGATGAATTACTTGAAGCATTCCAAAATTTATATGTGCAAGTTGATAAATAAAATTCAAAAATCAATGCTTTCAAAAAGAAGTCAAAAATCATGTTATCTCAATTAGAAGAGTTGGTGAAAATAAATGAAGCTTTAGAAAATGAAAATGAAATTTTAAAGCAAAAAGATTTTGAAAGTTTGGAAAGTCAAATACATTTTTTAAAAACTAAAAATGAGATTTTAAAACAAAAGGATTTTTGATAAATTAGAGAAAGAAAATGTTATTTTGAAAAAGGAAAATAATGACTTAAGAAATATTGTTGATAGTTTTACAAAAAACACACAAAATTTGAATTCTATGTTACAAAACCAAAGGTGTGTTTTTGATAAAAGAGGTTTAGGATATAAAACTCATAAAAATCAAAAGTATTTTAAAAACTATTTTGCTCATGCATCTTCTAGGAATAATCCTAATCATTCATGTACTTATTGTGGAAGAAAAGGACACAAAGTGCATTCTTGCTATATTAGAAAAAATCCTAATTTGAAACAAATATGGGTTCCAAAAAGTACCATAACTAATCCCCAAGGACCCAAGAACATTTGGGTACCAAAAGTCGCTCTTTTAATGTTGATTGTAGAAACAAAGGAGTGGCAAACACAAGTGGTACTTAGATAGTGGATGCTCAAGGCATATGACCGGAGATGCCTCCAAGTTCTCAAGATTAATCATCAAGAAAGGAGGATATGTGACCTTCGGTGATAATGCCAAAGGAAGGGTAATCGGATATGGTGATATTGGTAACCTTTCTTCACTTATTATTGAAAATATTTTGCTTGTTAATGGTTTAAAACATGATTTGATTAGCATTAGTCAATTGTGTGATAAGGGATATTTTGTTACTTTTGAACCTAATAGATGTGTGATTAAGGATGTTAGTAACAATAAGACATTATTTGTTGGTAATAGATGTGGTAATATTTATACAATTGATATTGATGTTAATGATCATGTAGAAAATTGTTTCATTGTTAATGATGATGCTTGGTTATGGCATAGAAGGTTAGGTCATGCTAGCATGGACACAATTTCAAAAATTTCTAAAAATGATTTAGTTGATGGTCTTCCAAAAATAAAATTTGAAAAGGATAAGATTTGTGATGCTTGTCAATTTGGAAAACAAGTGAGAACTTCTTTTAAACAAAAGAAATTTATTTCAACAAAATAAACCTCTACAATTACTTCATTTGGATTTATTTGAACCATCAAGAACTCAAAGCCTTGGTGGAAAGTATTATGTTTTTGTTATTGTGGATGATTATTCAAGATTCACTTGGGTATTATTCTTGAAAACTAAAAATGAGGCATACAAGCTTTTGCAAAATTTGCAAAAAGAGTCCAAAATAAAAAAGGGTATTTTATTGTGTCCATTAGGAGTGATCATGGTGGTGAAGTAGACAATGTTGCATTTGAAAATCTTTATGATGAAAATGGTTTTGAACATAATTTTTCCTCACCTAGAACTCCACAACAAAATAGTGTTGTTGAGAGGAAAAATAGGACTATCCAAGAAATGGCTAGGACCATGTTACTTGAAAATAATTTGCCAAAATATTTTTGGGCCGAAGCCGTTAATACCGCATGCTTTATAATCAATAGAGTACATATTAGAGTTTTAATAAAGAAAACTCCTTATGAACTTTGGAAAGGAAGAAAACCCAACATTGGATTTTTTAAAGTTTTTGGATGTAAATGTTTATTTTAAACACCAAGGATAACCTTGGAAAATTTGATGCAAAAGCCGATGTTGGAATTTTTGTTGGCTACTCCAACCATAGTAAAGCATATAGAGTTTTTTACAAAAAGACTCTTACTATTGAAGAATCTATGCATGTTGAATTTGATGAAACTAATGTTATTTCTTCAAAGAATTTAGATGATGATATTGTTGAGGTAAAAAGGCAAATCAAGGAATCAAGGCTTGATGAAAAGAGCCAAGATGAATTACAACTTCAACAAGAAAAGATTGAGGAAGTAAATGATTCTTCCCAAGAATTACCAAAGGAATGGAGGTATACAAAAGCTCACCCTAAAGATCTCATTATTGGTGAACCATCACAAGGTATGAAAACTAGATCTTCTTTAAAGAACTTTTGTAATCATTTTGCATTTGTCTCTCAATTTGAACCAAAATCTTTTAAAGAAGCCAAAAATGAGGAAAGTTGGATTTGGCTATGCAAGAAGAATTGAACCAATTTGAGAGAAATCAAGTTTGAGAATTAGTCCCTAGACCCAAATATGACTAAACTCCTTAGTCAAGATAGATTTTGTATAATTAGAAGAGAATTAGGCATGTTGGATATGTCTTAATTTTGCTTTTATATGATAATCTTTGAATGGTAATATATGTTAAGGGGGAGAATATATTTAGGGGGAGTAGTTAATTTGATTACATCTTTTTGGTGATAACAAAAGGGGGAGAAATGGTTGGATTGCTTATATTCATAACAAGTGCCATTCTTTTAGCTTATTGTTGATTTTATTTTCATTCTTGATTTTAGATTACATTTTAAAGCAATCAGTGGTTTGTCATCATCAAAAAGGGGAAGATTGTTAGCCCTAAGGCTACATGATAATTTTGATGATAACAATACACATTGATTAATTGAGATTTACTAACATGTTTATTTATGTGCAAGAGTCAGATCATTGAAATAATTTTAAAATCAAGAAGAGACTTATTAAAATGAAGTGTTGAAGCTAAGGAGAAGACTACATGTTAAAGGCACCAAAGTTTAAGAATAAGGATTGACTCAAGGAATATGACACATGAGCAATGTTCAATCAATTAGTCATATATATCTCTACAAATATCTAAATGATGTGATTCTTGAGTCTTTGAAAAGCTTACTCAATTTATAACATTTCATATGTTTTAATGAAATTCAAATTTCAAGTGCAAGGTTGTCCAAATCATCATGCAAGTTGAAAGACAAATGGAAGCAGTTGACATGAGCACCGAATACTCCTTTAGACATATCTTGAGCTATAAAAATCAAAATGACTTGATTCTTACGGCATTTGAAAGATGACTTAATGAATAACATTTCATATGTTTTGAAAAAATTCAAATTTCAAACAGAAGGCTGACATAATTGACATGCAATTCGGTGGACTGACACAAAGAAGAAAAATAAACTCACATGAGCACTGAATGGTGTTTTGGCCATATCTTAAGATAGAGATATCCAAATACTTTGATTCTTAATGTTTTAGAAAGATTATTCAAATATGAAGATCTTTTATGTTTTGAAGAAATTCAAATTTCAAACGGAAGGCTGACAGAATTATCATTCAATCGGTGGACTGACACATGGAAGAAAAATCAAGTCACATGAGCACCGAATGGTATTTTGGCCATATCTTGAGCTACAGATATCCAAATGACTTGATTCTTAATGCGTTTGAAAATTATTCAAATGTGCAAATCTTTTATGTTTTGTAGATTTTCAAATTTTAAACGGAACATTAACAAAAATGGAAGACAAAATTACGGTTTTTATGGTGGGCAGAAAATTTGGAGTTGGTGTTTTCACTTGATTAAGTTCATCTCATTTGCCTATAAAAGGAGCCATTCTCCCATGCATTCAAGTAGTGCAAAAGAAGCATCTATCAAGCAAAAAATAATAGAAATATCAAGTCTAGAGAGCTTTTATATTTTTTATCTACTCTTTGAAGAGAGTTGTACTTTGTTGTAAAAATTATCCTTGTTCTTGTATTGTGGTGAGAGTGAGATCTTCTTGTAAAGGATAAAAAGTTATCCTTGAGTGAACTCTTGTTGTGTGTTATCAAGTGTTGAAGGAAGTTTCCTTGGTGAGGTTATTCACAAGAAGAACTCTTGGTGTGGTGTTATCAAGAGTTGAAGGAAGTTGCCTTGGTGAGGTTGTTCATCAAGAAGAACTCTTGGTGTGGTGTTATCAAGAGTTGAAAAAAAACGTTGCCTTGGTGAGGTTGTTCATCAAGAAGAACTCTTGGTGTGGTGTTATCAAGAGTTGAGGAAAGTTGCCTTGGTGGTTGTTCATCAAGAAGAACTCTTGGTGTGGTGTTATCAAGAGTTGAAGGAAGTTGCCTTGGTGAGGTTGTTCATCAAGAAGAACTCTTGGTGTGGTGTTATCAAGAGTTGAAAGAAAAAGTCTTGGTGAGGTTGTTCATCAAGCAAGTTGTAAAGATTTCTACAACTTAGTGGAAAGCTTAGCTCGTGGAGCTAGGAGCACGTGGACGTAGGCAAGGTTTGCCGAACCACGTAAATTGAGTTTGCACTCTCTCTATCCCTATGCTCTTTATATTTACTTGTACTTGTGATTGTTCTTTATTGCTATTCTATTGATTGCATTCTATTTTCATCTTCTTCACCTTTATTCTCAAAGAAAGAGTTAAATAATTTTGATCTTTCAAGAAAAGTTTTCTAAATCCGTTTTTATAAATAAAAACCCAATTCACCCCCCCTCTTGGGTTGCCATACCTGGGTCAACAAGTGGTATCAGAGCAAGGTTGCTCAATTTTTTTAAAATCTTAATCGATTTTTGAGCTATGGCAACTTTTAATTCAACTTCATATGTTGAGGGACTTTCTATCTCTAGACCTCCATTTTTTAATGGAAGTGATTACTCTTATTGGAAAACTAGAATGAGTATTTTCTTGAAATCTTTTGATTATGATTTGTGGTCTATTGTTTTGGAAGGACCTTTTGTTCCTACCAAAATTGAAAATGGGGAATGCATGCTTAAAGAACCTAAAGAGTTTAGTGAAGATGATAAAAAGAAATTGAGTTTGAATGCTAAAGCTATGAATGTGTTGTATTGTGCTCTAGATAGAAATGAGTTTAATAGAATATCTACTTGTTCTACGGCACAAGAAATATGGCACACACTTGAAGTAACTCATGAAGGAACTAGTCAAGTTAAAGAATCCAAAATTAGTATGCTAGTTCATAGTTATGAGCTTTTTAAGATGAAATCGGATGAATCAATTTCTGAAATGTTTACTAGATTTACTGATATTGTCAATGGTTTGAAATCTCTTGGTAAATCTTATTCTAATGTTGAAATGGTGAGAAAGATTCTTAGGTGTCTACCAAAATCTTGGGAGCCAAAGGTGACGGCAATTCAAGAAGCAAAGGACCTCACCAAACTACCATTAGAAGAACTTATGGGTTCTCTCATTACTCATGAAATCATCTTGAAGGAGAATGAAGAAGAAGATTGCGATGTGGCAAACATGTGCTTCATGGCTTTAAGAGAAAATGAGATAAGTATTCTAAACCATGATCCTAAGCTTTCATATGATGAATTACTTGAAGCATTCCAAAATTTATATGTGCAAGTTGATAAATAAAATTCAAAAATCAATGCTTTCAAAAAGAAGTCAAAAATCATGTTATATCAATTAGAAGAGTTTGTGGAAATAAATGAAGCTTTAGAAAATGAAAATGAAATTTTAAAGCAAAAAGATTTTGAAAGCTTGGAAAGTCAAATACATTTTTTAAAAACTGAAAATGAGATTTAAAAAAAAAAGGATTTTGATAAATTAGAGAAAGAAAATGTTATTTTGAAAAATGAAAATAATGACTTAAGAAATATTGTTGATAGTTTTACAAAAAGCACAAAAAATTTGAATTCTATGTTGCAAAACCAAATGTGTGTTTTTGATAAAAGAGGGTTAGGATATAAAAGTCATAAAAATCAAAAGTATTTTAAAAACTATTTTGTTCATGCATCTTCTAGGAATAATCCTAATCATTCATGTACTTATTGTGGAAGAAAGGGACACAAAGTGCATTTTTGCTATATTAGAAAAAATCCTAATTTGAAACAAATATGGGTTCAAAAAAGTACCATAACTAACCCCCAAGGACCCAAGAACTTTTGGGTACCAAAAAGTTACTCCTTGAATGTTGATTGTAGAGACAAAGGAGTGGCAAACACAAGTGGTACTTAGATAGTGGATTCTCAAGGCATATGTCCGGAGATGCCTCCAAGTTCTCAAGATTAATCATCAAGAAAGGAGGATATGTGACCTTCGGTGATAATGCCAAAGGAAGGGTAATCGGACATGGTGATATTGGTAACCTTTCTTCACTTATTATTGAAAATATTTTGCTTGTTAATGGTTTAAAACATGATTTGATTAGCATTAGTCAATTGTGTGATAAGGGATATTTTGTTACTTTTGAACCTAATAGATGTGTGATTAAGGATGTTAGTAACAATAAGATATTATTTGTTGGTAATAGATGTGGTAATATTTATACAACTGATATTGATGTTAATGATCATGTAGAAAATTGTTTCATTGTTAATCATGATGTTTGGTTATGGCATAGAAGATTAGGTCATGCTAGCATGGACATAATTTCAAAAATTTCTAAAAATGATTTAGTTGATGGTCTTGCAAAATAAAATTTGAAAAGGATAAGATTTGTGATGCTTATCAATTTGGAAAACAAGTGAGAAATTCTTTTAAACAAAAGAAATTTATTTCAACAAATAAACCTCTGCAATTACTTCATTTGGATTTATTTGAACCATCAAGAACTCAAAGCCTTGGTGAAAAGTATTATGTTTTTGTTATTGTGGATGATTATTCAAGATTCACTTGGGTATTATTCTTGAAAATTAAAAATGAGGCCATACAAGCTTTTTCAAAATTTGCAAAAAGAGTCCAAAATCAAAAAGGGTATTCTATTGTGTCCATTAGAAGTGATCATGGTGGTGAAGTAGACAATGTTGCATTTGAAAATCTTTGTGATGAAAATGGTTTTGAGCATAATTTTTTCTCACCTAGAACTCCACAACAAAATGGTGTTGTTGAAAGGAAAAATAGGACTATCCAAGAAATGGCTAGAACCATGTTACTTGAAAATAATTTGCCAAAATATTTTTGGGCCGAAGCCGTTAATACCGCATGCTTTATAATCAATAGAGTCCATATTAGAGCTTTAATAAAGAAAACTCCTTATGAACTTTGGAAAGGAAGAAAACCCAACATTGGATTTTTTTAAAGTTTTTGGATGTAAATGTTTTATTTTAAACACTAAGGATAACCTTAAAAAATTTGATGCAAAAGCCGATGTTAGAATTTTTGTTGGCTACTCCAACTATAGTAAAGCATATAGAGTTTTTAACAAAAAGACTCTTACTATTGAAGAATCTATGCAAGTTGAATTTGATGAAACTAATGTTATTTCTTCAAAGAATTTAGATGATGATATTGTTGAGGTAGAAAGGCAAATCAAGGAATCAAGGCTTGATGAAAAGAGCCAAGATGAATTACAACTTCAACAAGAAAAGCTTGAGGAAGTAAATGATTCTTCCCAAGAATTACCAAAAGGAATGGAGGTATGCAAAAGCTCACCCTAAAGATCTCATTATTGGTGAACCATCACAAGGTATGAAAACTAGATCTTCTTTTAAGAACTTTTGTAATCATTTTGCTTTTGTCTCTCAATTTGAACCAAAATCTTTTAAAGAAGCCGAAAATGACGAAAGTTAGATTTTGGCTATGCAAGAAGAATTGAACCAATTTGAGAGAAATCAAGTTTGGGAATTAGTCCCTAGACCCAAATATGACTAAACCCCTTAGTCAAGATAGATTTTGTATAATTAGAAGAGAATTAGGCATGTTGGATATGTCTTAATTTTGTTTTTATATGATAATCTTTGAATGGTAGCATATGTTAAGGGGGAGAATATATTTAGGGGGAGTAGTTAATTTGATTACATCTTTTTGATGATAACAAAAGGGGGAGAAATAGTTGGATTGCTTATATTCATAACAAGTGCCATTCTTTTTGCTTATTGTTGATTTTATTTTCATTCTTGATTTTAGATTATATTTTAAAGCAATCAATGGTTTGTCATCATCAAAAAGGGGGAGATTGTTAGCCCTAAGGCTACATGATAATTTTGATGATAACAATACACATTGATTAATTGAGATTTACTAACATGTTTATTTATGTGCAAGAGTAAGATCATTGAAATAATTTTAAAATCAAGAAGAGGCTTATTAAAATGAAGTGTTGAAGCTAAGGAGAAGACTACATGTTAAAGGCACCAAAGTTTAAGAACAAGGATTGACTCAAGGAATGTGACACATGAGCAATGTTCAATCAATTGGTCATATATATCTCTACAAATATCCAAATGATGTGATTCTTGAGCCTTTGAAAAGCTTACTCAATTTATAACATTTCATATGTTTTAATGAAATTCAAATTTCAAGTGCAAGGTTGTCCAAATCATCATGCAATTTGAAAGACAAATGGAAGCAGTTGACATGAGCACCGAATACTCCTTTGGACATATCTTGAGCTAGAAAAATCAAAATGACTTGATTCTTACGGCATTGGAAAGATGACTTAATGAGAACATTTCATATGTTTTGAAAAAATTCAAATTTCAAACAGAAGGCCGACATAATTGACATGGAATTCGGTGGACTGACACAAAGAAGAAAAATCAACTCACATGAGCACCGAATGGTGTTTTGACCATATCTTAAGATAGAGATATCCAAATGCTTTGATTCTTAATGTTTTGGAAAGATTATTCAAATATGCAGATCTTTCATGTTTTGAAGAAATTCAAATTTCAAACGGAATGCTGACATAATTATCATTCAATTTGGTGGACTGACACAAGAAAGAAAAATCAAGTTACATGAGCACCAAATGGTATTTTGGCCATATCTTGAGCTACAGATATCCAAATGACTTGATTCTTAATGCGTTGGAAAGATTATTCAAGTGTGCAAATCTTTTATGTTTTGCAGATTTTCAAATTTTAAACGGAACATTAACAAAAATGGAAGACAAGATTACCGTTTTTATGGTGGGCAGAAAATTTGGAGTTGGTGTCTTCACTTGATTAAGTTCATCTCATTTGCCTATAAAAGGAGCCATTCTCGCATGCATTCAAGTAGTGCAAAAGAAGCATCTATCAAGCAAAAAACATTAGAAATATCAAGTCTAGAGAGCTTTTATATTTTTTATCTACTCTTTGAAGAGAGTTGTACTTTGTTGTAAAAATTATCCTTGTTCTTGTATTGTGGTGAGAGTGAGATCTTCTTGTAAAGGATAAAAAGTTATCCTTGAGAGAACTCTTGGTGTGTGTTATCAAGAGTTGAAGGAAGTTGCCTTGGTGAGGTTGTTCATCAAGAAGAACTCTTGGTGTGGTGTTATCAAGAGTTGAAGGAAGTTGCCTTGGTGAGGTTGTTCATCAAGAAGAACTCTTGGTGTGGTGTTATCAAGAGTTGAAAAAAAACGTTGCCTTGGTGAGGTTGTTCATCAAGAAGAACTCTTGGTGTGGTGTTATCAAGGGTTGAAGGAAGTTGCCTTGGTGAGGTTGTTCATCAAGAAGAACTCTTGGTGTGGTGTTATCAAGAGTTGAAGGAAGTTGCCTTGGTGAGGTTGTTCATCAAGAAGAACTCTTGGTGTGGTGTTATCAAGAGTTGGAAGAAAAAGTCTTGGTGAGGTTGTTCATCAAGCAAGTTGTAAAGATTTCTACAACGTAGTGGAAAGCTTAGCTCGTGGAGCTAGGAGCCCGTGGACGTAGGCAAGGTTTGCCGAACCACGTAAATTGAGTTTGCACTCTCTCTATCCCTATGCTCTTTATATTTACTTGTACTTGTGATTGTTCTTTATTGCTATTCTATTGATTGCATTCTATTTTCATCTTCTTCACCTTTATTCTCAAAGAAAGAGTTAAATAATTTTGATCTTTCAAGAAAAGTTTTCTAATTCCGTATTGATAAATAAAAACCCAATTCACCCCCCCTCTTGGGTTGTCATACCTGGGTCAACACTTTCATCCTGCTCCAAGCACTTGCAACCTCGGCACTGCTTTTCTAAGTTCCTTTCGAAGGCTTAGAGGGCCGTATGGGTCAAGTCATGGAGACAAGACCTAGAGAAAAGATAGAGTCACCACCTGGGCAATTAATCATAGGAAAAGGTTAGATGACGGTAATCGATCCCTATACTTGTGGACCTAACTACCCATTATCCTTTCAGAGACGCGTTCAAGAAGTTAAGTACGTGTTATAACGTCCAGTCTCCACTCTAGATCTACTAAGTTCCAAATTCTAATTAAGTCACTAATGTTTCTCTTCTCTTGATCCTATGTTTTATTATGCACACAACCCTTTTTATCTTTTTATTATATATGAGGCATCAACAGTTTACATGTATACATAGAAAGAGGAGGGAGAATTGATTACACGTCTATCAAAAATGAGATAAGAGATTGAGGATTCCAACAATTTTCACGTAATAATTGCAATAAAGTAAATTAAAGATTGTAAACAACAAGAGTCCTGGGTTAGCCTTTCATTACCAATAAAGCCATCAGTAACGACTAAAATGATAAAGCATAATTAAAATAAACGTTGATCTAAGTAGGGATGCTGCTCTCGTACCCTCGAGAGAGGGGCCTCCTACCGCATTTCCAACTTCTATGGTGACCTTACTACAAAGGTCAATCCGCATGTACGTCGGGCAGACATAATTCCTAGGGTCTTCGACCACTCCTTACCGATACTACGTCGATCCTAAGCCTACTTGACTTTCTACCCCTTTTCTTAGTGTTGACTCTCGATGTTCTTGCAAGTCAGAAAAGACTTTTAATTGCTATCTTTGGCTATCATCATTGAGCCTTAAAATTATAAGCGAAATTCTAATACTTACACCATGGAAGTAGAGTACTTTTCTTTTTTTAAGTATATTATTTTTTTTAAAGTGGTATACCACTTAATTTGACAATATTTTTTTTTCTTGGCCATTATATCTTTCTCAGCTCTAACTACCAAATGTTGGTTTATTTTCTAAAACATTTGAGGTATCCAAATAAATAGTCTTGCAATGAGAATTTTAGTATTGGTCATGTTGTTGGTAGTGATACAGCTAGCAATTTGCTTTAGTAAGGACAAATTAAGACATTAGAAAAATTATTCACAGAAAAACATAAAAATTGTATTCATAATAGATTAATACATCTACAGTTACATTAGCACATTTTCCTAGATTGAAAAGATTGTATAATTAATAGCCCAAAAGCAAAAATATTTATACACTAAAAAGTAATAGTTCAAAAGCAGTTTTATATTTATTTGTGGTATTTAATTAAGGGAATGGATCTTTTAACATAAATTTATGATACAATTTATTGACAATGATTTATAGCCATTGATCTTCCAAAATCTAATGGTTGAGATTGAAAGTCAACAAGTTCATTTATTGCTGCCAACTTATTAATCATCTCAACCATTAGATTTTTTAGATCAATCATTAGAAATTCGTGTCTAATTTTGTGTTAGAAATTTGTGTCAAAAGATTTCTTCTCTTTAATTAATATCAAAGGAAATAATTAAAGAACTATTTGATATATAGGTTCTTGTCTACAAAATATTTTTGAATTATAAGCACTACTTTAAAATATATTATAAAGAAAATTTTGGTAGAAAGTTAGGTATATGTGTAATTTAATACTTAACTTGAATTTTTAACAAATTGAAAAAATTAATATGGGATCTTGTCAATTAAAATTATTTTATAATATTAGTTAACAATATATTGATGTTTAATAGTTAACACGAATAGCTATGTTGAAGAGGTTACAAGAGTATAAGTGGTTATAAGATAGGTTGAAAATTTAAATTTTCTCGATTAATTTCTGGAAAAAAAAAAGAATAAAAAGGGTTTGTTGTGTTAAAATCCAAACTAAAGGAGAATATATGAAAGTTTCCAAATCAAGGGTAAATGCCCCACTGGTCACCTAGTGACTCCGTCCTTGACTGTTGTATATGCATGGGAACTATGTCATCCTTGTTGTTAGCGATCATCCAATATATATAGAGTATACGGTTAGAATTGTTTAATTATTACAAATCAAATAAATAATATATTATAAACAACAACTATATATTAAAAATATATTATAAACAACTAGTGTATTTTTTTAAAAAAACTAAATATGTGAAACTAAAATCCATTATTATTGAAATTATATATATATATATATATTCAAATTACCTGTATTTTTATCAAATATTACTAAATATAATCAAATTGTATTTTATTTTACTTGTATTTTGAATGTGTGTATATATATATATATATATATATATATATATAGTCATTAGAGCCATGGGTTACCTCTTTGTCCTACAATTTTGGTCTAGACTAGTGGTTCGAGGTCAACTCTGGTTCGAATAGTTGCAATTGTGATAGTTCTATTGCCATCTCTATTTGACCCTCATCCATAATCATTTCTTCGCTATAATTCAGTGGCTACAATTTGATATATGTTGTTGATGTATGGATTTTATGATGCTTGTGTCTCCACTTGATATTGTCCAGTTTGGATCAAAGGTCGCACGGTTTTGTCTTAAAAAAGGTCCTTGTTGGGGAATGGTAGTAGTCTCTCATCTTATAGCATAAGCCAATGTCAATAGGCCCCCCAGTAGGTTGGGTTGTGGCACGTTGGGATGGGTACTGATATGGATGTTTTCACATTTGTCCTAAAAAGGTCCCTTGACATAACTAATTTGGACCGAATGTCAACAAGCCCTCTAGTGGGTTGGGTTGTGGCATGGTAGGATGAGATACCATTATAGACGTCTCCACAAATGGTGCTAACTGTTGATTTATGGATTTTACTGGGCTTACGTTCCCACAAAGGATTGTCTGCTTTGGGTCGAAACCTGCACAATTTTATCTTTAAAAAAGCCCTCATTGGGGAAGGGAAGTAGTCCCTCCTGTTATAAGTCAAAAGCCAATACATTACACAACTAATAAGGGATAAAGTCATTGCCCCGTATTTGTACCCAACTTCACAAACACACACACACATATATGCTCTCTTCCTTTTAAGATAAGTTGTTGGGTGAGTTGGGACCGCTAAATATTAATATTTAAGTAGAAATAAGATAAGGATAGACTAATCTTTGATTAAATGATTTTAAGTTCCTAATATCATATCCATACGTAACTAGGAATTTATGTCACTTTAATAGTGTTTGCCAAATACAAACAAAATTACTTTTTCATTAAAAATAAGAAGATAAAAAAAAAAATACTCGCAAAAGTGTCTTTCTGGGGAATATTTTAGATGCTCTTTTGAAAAGTATTCTTTTAATGAGAAAAATAATGGAATTACTTTTCTAGAAAAACACATGACACGCGATTTTCAAATAATACTTTCAAATCCATTGGTAGAAATTATCTTATTTTCTAATTTTATAGATGTTATAATTAACTATCTGAAGAAGTTATTAAGGGTTTAATAAATTTATACTAACTTTGTACTTTGTAAATTTTGGAAGCAATTATACTAGCTGACAACAAATTAAATTGTTGTGAATGTATTAAATGATTAAACTTTTGTAGAAATAATGTTAGCTTTACAATTTTTTTACGTTAATTTATTAGACAAAGTGAAATGACATTAAATAATTAAAAAACTAATAAATTTAATTAAGATTGATGATATCGCATTAAACTATTAGATGTGTGAATTTAAAAAATTAATAACATTAATCAAGATTAGTGATATAATAATATACAATAATTTCACATGATTTTGTACAAGTAAATTGGTAAGAATAGTTTGTAATTAGTATAAGAATGCTCTTTCTAATATTAAATAGGACGAATAGCAATGTTCTCTTATAAAATTTTATGAAATTATCATTATCTTCTCAAGATTTAAGAATTATATATAAACATCTCATGATGTTTTGAGAGTATTTTGAATTTTAATCAACCCTTAATTTTATTATTATTATTAAGATGTGGAGATATTGAGTTGATGTACTTGATATTTGAACATCTTATTAATATTTTATCTGCGTATTTAACAAATTCAGTATGATGTTGAGAGCAAAATTAAATACTTGTCAAATTATAATGTGAAGCGTTTGAGTCAAACATATACAATCGAAAAAATGAGAGTAAACGTGACGAATAAAAAAATTAAAAATAAAAAAAAAATTCACCATCATATAACATGGTAAAGGGGGAGAAAATATCATATTTTGAAGGTGAAACCGTCATTTTAGGGAACTTTAGAAAAAGGTCATTTTCATTTTAGGCTACTAAAATAATTGTCAAACTAAACTAACTAACTAACATATAAATCTACAAGGGTAAAGTTTGGTTAGGTAGTAAATTAGGTGTTCCACTTTAATTTGAATTCTCGGATCATTTATTTTGTTGAAAATTAAAACAAATTGAACCTTTTTTTTTAAGAAAACCAAATTAATATAAAAGAAAAAGAAAATTATCACATGGCTTCACTTTTCTTTGCCTAGATATTATAAGTATCTTTTTTTTTTTTTTTTTTTTCTTAAAGAAAAAAGTGAAAGGTGGGGCCGAGGGGATTGGTAGTTAGGAATGAGGTTATTGTCGGTTTATGACAGTTTTGCCACGTTAGTGACACGTGGTTTTCTCTTAGACATTACCGTTGACCGTTGATTTGTACGGCTCCCTCGGATCCCACCTATCCTAACTCCTGCCGACATGTTTCATTTTCGTTCTTTATATCCCTCACAAAAAACATTTTTTTAATTATAAATTGGACCTCTTACCTAAAATTTTCATTTAAAATCTTAAGATAAATTTTGAATTATTAATAATATTTCATCTGATAATTAAAAATTCACAATTACAATATCACATTTGATGATATCATAGATTTTACTGATACTCGTTTAGAATTTGCTTTTCTTTCACACTTATTACTTAAATTTAAATGGATTAATATTTCACCTAGGGAAACCACCGTTGAAAGACTTGGTCTTCTTCATATGCCGACGGCCTCCCGAGATTCACTCTACTTTTTTCCTTCATGCTATGCCCCCGCCCCTGGCCTTCAGGGATTTGTTTATTATCATAATTAATTAGGATTCTAAATTCATAAGTCGGCGTTAATATCATCAGATTATTACTATTTCGGTTAAAAAAATTTATAAGATATCGTGAGGTAACACTTGAAAAACGAAAAATCAAACACACGTAAATCAAATCGGTTTTTCTTTTTTAATCTCAAATTCTGTGTCTTGATGCTAGAGTTTAGATATGTAAAACTTGAAATACAATGTCCAGTTGGGTCTTATAAAGTTAAACTAGTATAGTCGATTGAGTGTTCAAATTTTCAAGTTATGTCTTTGTCATTTCTTATGTTATATTGACATATATACGTAATAAACTAATGTACCCAATAACTGCTGAGCTTGACTATGATGATACTTATTATTTTTAAAATATTGAATTAAAGTTAATCTCTTAAAATAAATTAATTCGATAACTTAAAGATTCTAAATATAAAATATATAAATAGTACGTGAGATGAGACATGGTTTGACATAAAATATTGCTTAAAGATTTTTAGGATTAAAAAATAAAATAAAATTTAGTCAGATTACAAATAGTGGTACCGGTATATTTCCAACAGTAAATAAAAAGGGCGGATGATGACAACGAACAACATGGGCAATGAGAAGCTTCCGCTTCCCCATCCCATCCCAATAGAAATAAATAAATAAATAAAAACAACAATGTTGTTGAAACTGCGAAAGGCAGAGAAAACGCCATAAGGTATGATTGGTCAACTTCATCACATGACCGACTTTCATGACTTGTGTGTCTCGTTCTCGTTCTCCTTCTCCTTCTCATTCTCATTCTCTCACTCTCACTCTCACTCTCACTCTCATGTCATGTGCTCTTCACCTTCATAATATCTCAACCCTAACCTTTCCCATGCCTAGCATACCATAGCATAGTCTAGCATGCCTGTTATATTATTCTATTAACCCACACCATACGATATTCTCTCCAGTTAATTTCATGATATCATCGTATTAAAATAATATTTATTTTTATGAATACACTGTTAAGGTATGGATTTGATTTTGACATTGAAATTAAAGCAATTATGAATAGAATTCATAAGAAGAAGAGAATGTATTGGGTGGCGCTTTGTCAGCAATTCCGTGCTTGACATGTTTCATATCGGAATTTGCTTAAATTGCTCACCACGTTATTTGCACATCTCTTATCTTCTTCCACTGCAAACAAAGTCTTCTTAACCTAACCTTGCCTTGTAATATGAAGAATAAATTAAGAAAATATTATTCTATGCACGTCTTAAGGGTGACAATTGATTAAAGAAGTAAAAAGACTTTCTTTCTTTTTTTCTCCAACCAAAAAAAAAAAAAAGTACTATAGGATAGGAGGACGGATGCAGAACGTTATTCTGATAAAAGACTATATAACAGAAGTTTTCAACAACTATACCTAACCCAATCTCGATGAGCAGAGGAGTTGAAGATTTTATGCCTTGTCTAGGCAGGGCCATGTGGGTATAGATACCCCACTTGCTGGTTCCAGTCTCATATAATGTCCTCAACCATTAATGACATGCACTTGTGATACACTACAAGAGGAAAAACATGATAACCCCACAAGGAGGATAACCTGCACCTGCGCATGCATGTGGATTTCATTGTTGCATGTTACCTTTCATGTATACTATATTCATGAAGAATTCAAAGCCTCCTCCTCTCGTGAATGGGTTTTTAGAGTTTATTAATCACTGAAAATCTTATTTTTTTTCATGACAAATGAGGTGGGAATTTTGTTCTGGTTTAATTAAACCACCGAACTGATTGGTCTTTAAATATAATAAGCTAGCTAGCTAGCTGGCTAAGCCTATAACTATTTGTGCAGGAATTGAAAGCACGCAGTAGTGTAGTGTTGTTTGTCTTTATTCTAGAACATGGTCTCCATTGAAACAGACACAGAGAGAGTGTTTTGAGACAAAGTCAGTGCATGTGATGTGAATTAAAAAAGTGAGACGACCATATAGGAATGATACCTATTTTCAATTGAGTAGGTGGGGTGCTTTTGCTGTTCTTGGAATTTTAATCCTCAACCCCAAATCGGATTTTTACCTGTGAGAGCTAGACATTGATGCGTGCCCAACGCTCCTTTAATTTCTCTGTCACTATATGCATGTGTATACCTGCACACCATGTGAGTTTGATGTAAGCTGCCTGGTAAAACTTGGTAAAAATATATATGCCGACAACTTTCATTGTGATGATTCAGAATTACCGATAATGTTTTGGTTAGATTTTGATGCCACTGGCTCCACATAATTTCCAGCTAAGGATTTCCAATATCTTCACACTCTAAACATGCATGTATTAACATTCTAATTTATTAGAGAAGTAACATGATATTAGGCGTTGAGGCTTATCTTTCTAAACAGCTTATCAGTAGGGGTACTAATTCTTGATACAACACACTAATACGACACAAAGTTTGTAAGTTAGTGTTAGCCTTAATCATGTTTGTCTTTTAACCCGTTTCATAATAATACTGTCTGAGTTCATGTTGAGGATTTTCAACCAATTTATTGATGATAATTAAGAATTCGTCTAGGGTAAGAATTTGTTTATATTTCTAAACACAAGAGTATCATGATATTGATATGAGGACCACCTGAGGCTAAGAAAATTTGTATGATCTGACGAGGGAAGGAAAATAATTAAGAAAGAGGAAGAAGCAGTCAGTCAATAAAGAATAAAGGTGGAGAGAGCGCATGTGAATGCAAAGCCCGGTAGTTATGGAAGTTAAGTGTCAACGAATGTCATCATAAAAGCAAATGCAGACTTACCCCACCACCTCTAACCAGTCATAAATCAAGGCGTACATGATACTCAGACAAAGCGTGCAAAACCTTCTCCTCCTATCTAAGTATTTATAAATAAATATATAGTAGAACTATACTTACAACTTCTATACCATCTAAATTCTATAACGTAGCAAAATTCTTTTGGAGATGTAACTTTCTCATTCTTTTCTTATTTTTTCTTCTCTAACGAATCTTTATCATATAAATTACAACATCATTTTATAAAATTTAAATTATATATAGATTACAAGTCTATCTCTTCTATAAACATATCTAAAATAATTAAGTTGTAAACTTATAATAGCAACAACCACAGCAGCTCTAAAGTTAAACCGTGTTGATTTATTTTCTCTTGATAAAATGGGAGTCGTGTAAGAGATAGCTAGCCCACCCAGTTCATCTTATTGGACCACATTGGCAAGGACAACTTGCCTTGCTGGTGAGTTAACAAGCTCCCGCTACAATTCAAGATCTCTATGTCAGGAATCATGACTATGTCACCAAGTCAATATGTGCATTTCTCAAGTCATGAGTCTATACACACACACACACACATATGAATTTCATCCAAGCCAAGTGGGTCCAACTCGGAATCCACTCAACTGAAGTGAAAATGAATGTGAACCTCTATCACTAGTATAGATGTGAAACTATGAATAGATAATCAACATCATAAAGTTAGCAGTTAAGATTAGGTAAATTATTCTTTTTCCCAGTTCTTTGCAGATTAGATATTGTAATTTACAAAGTTGCGAAATGGTGAGCACAGAATTGAAATAAAACCCTTCACACGCATAAGGAGCCAAGAGTGCAGCAAATAGAAATATCTTATCCGAATACTTGCCTTGCCTTGCCTTTTGTGAGTCGAATGAAAATGACCCTGCATTTGGCTGAGACCCTTTCCAAGGCCAACTTGAGAGTATGAAGATTTGAGAGGAACCTCCGAGCCTTATACAAACCAAAAAAAAAAAAAAATTATAAGAGACGTGTGAGCAAGCAAATGGTTCTTAGATAAAAGTATATTATCCAAAACTAAAACCAAGATTAGATTCTTCTTCACATTTTTGTAAGTGTTCATAGGAGAACAAGTAAAAGCATGATACTCAACTAATTGTGCTTCAAATAAGTTACGGAAAGCGACCTCCAGTAGAAAATTATAAAATGCTGTACCAAACGAAAATATTTTAAACGGAACAAACAAGAATAGCCACCTTAAGAATAAAAAGCTTTAAGAGGAAGATGCCAACTATAAAATTGTTTATATTAAAAGAAAATCAAATAGCTCTACATGAATTTTAAAGTCGTATCGCAATTATAGTTCCTCGAGTAAGCAGCAGGCCAACATTATTCGGCTTGCTAGCAAATCTGGTCAGAAAGAAACCAAGGTCTCGACTGTTTGAATACGTTGAGCCCATTAAGGCCCGAGGACAAACACTAGCCTCCTTTACAGAAAAAAAAAAAGATAACCAAAGAAAGGATGACTTTATTAGAGCAAGAGGCACCATAAAGAGTCCCAGTTTGAAAGGCTTAATTCATTCAATTGGTTAATTTTGGGCTGCGTAGGGAGGAGGGTTAGAGGGGACAGGCATGGGCTATCAGACCGCCAAAACTGAGCTAATTCTTCCAAAATAACTAAATAAGTAAATGGTTTCATTTGATTTGATTTGAGATTTCGGATTTTTATTAGGTTTAAAGTCAAACCAAACCATTCAGTCCCATGCCCATGTTTGAGTATAAGAAGGCTAGACAACTAAACCGACTAACCGAATCGACCCATCAAAACTAACCCATTTGGGCAAGTTGATTTAATTTTTGTTCGTCAGACTGGTTGGGGCTGATTTCAAGTTTTCAACCCAAGGTGATAAGCTTCCACTTTGGCTTAACACTAAACTCAAACGCTCACGCTTAAAAAGAGGTTGGAAATATATGCAATAAATTATTCTCTTTCATGCCTTATGCAGGCATGCCATATATCACACATCCAAGAAGTTTATATATATCATATGTATATGTCAATCATCCAAATTCAAATCAAAGTAAATAATCCTGGGCCTGGTTAGTTGCCATCCTGGCACAGGTAACCAATTTCGTACTTTCTAGAGGAAGTCATACTTCAAACTTAAAAACGCTTGGCCAGCATGATATCCAACTTATTGCTACTGGCTGCAACCAATAGATTATCAGCTAGGAAAGTAAATAAAACCGTGAGCACCTTGCTAAACCAGTGAATTTAAGAATGTCAGCAGGAAGGAAAAGAGTTTTTGAAGCAGCAATCTCTACTTGAAGAATAGCATCTGCTATTGTCCAACAATTTGTGACTCGTAATCCGCGGCTATATAGAATGAATGACAAAAGATTCAGATCCTCATGATTGCCTAACTGTTAAATGTGAAGAGTCAAATAGGTTGATTGAAGTTGATGTCATCAGCTATCCGACTGTGGAAGTTAGAGAGTTAAGAGGGTTCTCTTCTCTTAGTGCCAACTATGTTATCTAGTTCCGTAGCCTAAAACCTGCAAACCTAGGCCTGTTACAAAACACCCTCATGAGAATGACAACGCAAGGCGTGGAATTTTCACCACAATGGACACTCTCATTCAGCCATACTTTCTAAAATCCATAATTAACTTAACCAACTGAGAATCATAGCTAAAAAAGTAGATTAATAGGTATAGTTCATGCAAAGCATCAATGACTAAGCACATAGTGGGAAGTAGTGGTGGTACAAAAACAATTGCAATCAAAAACATTGTTTTCCAGAGGAATGGAAGAGAAGACATCATTAATATATTAACAATATGAAATCTAAAGGTGCAAATCAAGAAGCAGAAGCACGGTAACATCTTAAACAAGGTAAAAAGTCAGCTAAAGTTTTGCTTCACGACCCCAATAACATCTCCAATGTGTGATGAATCCAAACTTTTGTGGCCAAGTTATGCAGCCTATAAATTCCTTCCATGCTAATTTCATTAGAGTCATTGTGTTGTATGTGGCGGGGCCGATCTTCTTTGAGAGAAGTTTACTTTACGTCCTAGGATCTTGCATGACATGGGAGCTGTGGTTGAGTTAGAGCTGTCACACATGTGACTATCTAGTATATTAATTATTCACAGTACGTGGTTGTGTTTGAGTCACAGTTATATAAGTATTTACGTATATGTGCCTTATTATTAAGGTAGCAGTTATTAATTCTGTCAGTTATCTTTAGAGTCATTACTGCATTAGTTATCTACTCATGTCTGTATTTCAAAGATTTGAACGAAAGAAAAGTCAGTTTGAAATTTTCTAGATTTGAGTCTCTTATCTGGAGAGCGATTCTCTCTAAGCAACCATTAATCTTTCTAAATTAAACTTATGCAAAAGAGAACGCATCAATCTCAAATGCATATATATGAAAGCTCAAAAAGTAAAAGCCATAGATACAGGGACATACCCAGAAATTTGGTCCAGCGGGGGGCAACTTTACCCAATAATAAAATTTTAATTGAATTCTCAATAAAAATAAACAATAAGATACTTACAAAAGTTTATAACTCTGTTCGTTTATGAATCCAAATCCTGTTTTCTGCGCTGCACATTTTTCAACGTAATTTACATTCAATCTCAATCACATATCCTTTTCAAAATTCAAAATAATTCAAAATCAACCACATATTCCTAAATTCAATTGAAAACAAAAATACCGAATTCATAAACGAACACACCCTAAAATTTCAAACATTCAGGAGTTTTTTGTCAAAATATGAACATAGTGGGGTATACGTGGGATATATTCAAACAATTAGGGGGCTTTCTGTTAAATATAAACACATTACGGGTATCTTTGAATTTTTTTTAATTCCAAGAGGGCCTGGTCTTTATGTAACTCTGTCTATGTGGGTACTCATCCGCCTCGATGGCCTTATATCTTGGTTATTTTCCCTCCAAGACTTAACTACTAGCACTCTCCATCCAATGATTTGATTCTCATTCCTTACTTTTATTTGCAGCGTTTTTTTAATAGGAATAGGGCTTTTATTTCTTGTATAAATATAATTTTCTATTCCTTCTAAAATTGAACAATGAAATGATCCAAGAAGACATCCAAGTTGCATTAATACTACATCCAAGCAGCAATGGAGCATGCAAACTTCATACAAATCAATACATCAGAATCACCATACCTATGCCAAAAATTAAAATCTTCACAACCAAAACAAGAAAAGGTGAAAAAAAAAAGTACACACATTGGTGTCTTATGAGATATTAGAATTAAAGAGGAGGTGGATTAGAGATTGACACAGGAGTGTTGCAATCCATGGGATTCATGATAGATCATCAAGGGGTGCAAATTGTTACAATGGTCAGGAGTGCACATGAACCAGAATGAGGGATAATTTCGTAAAAGAACTGGTATTGCTGTGCAGAGAATTAAATGTCAAGATTTGTGGCTATAAGAGATCTTGAAGTCAGCTTTCTAACACATTTGTCAATGTGTCATTTGGAGTTGTCTGCAGGAATCTATGACTATCTCTTCACAGCTGGTTCATAGTTAATGGTGCATTAAAGTCTACTCTAGAATTTGAATTTGATTGCTTAGTAGGTTGGAATTTGAATTTCTAGCTTAGTTGGTTGTGCTTTATTACCTAATGAGTTTACTTATGAGTCTTAGTTAATAAATGAGTTGTCAATGTAGTAGTTGAGTTGTAATTATTGAAATCATTTAATTATTGTCTTTTACCTATGCTTGGAGGGTTGTTCCAAGTTATTTAAGTTCTAAAGTTGTGTATTCAAGGGAGTGAAGTTTTGAATTTTAATTTGAGTGAAATTTCAGTGTTTATACTGATTTCTCCTTTAACTCTGTATCTCTTGGTGGATTCCATAGAGTGGTGAGTTAGTTTGAGCCCTGTATCCTTGGTTTACATCCTTGGGTGGTGAATTATCTGTATCCCATTGGTGTTTACTTTGGTGGTGAGCTTGTTATCCCTTTCAAAGAGTGTTTGTTAGGTTCCATTTTATTTGTTCCAGCCATTGGTTGAGTTGATAATCAACTCGAAGATCCTATCCTGATCTATTATAATCCAGCAGCCCGGTATCAGATTGGTATCAGAGCCATATCTCGAAGATCCGGTATCAGTTTGGTATCAGAGCCATATCTCAAAGATCTGGTATCAGATTGGTATCAGAGCTTTTGGTTCAATGGCTGGTCGTACTCACAAGGCTACTTCTACTACCCAATTGCCTCCTTCTCAAAGAGATGAACGAGATTTGATCATTGAAGATCTTAGGTAGCAACTCCAGCAAGTCCAGCAACGTTTGATCATTGAAGATCTTATGCGGCAGCTCCAACAACTCCAACAACATTTAGTAATTCTGAAAAATAAAGAATTCGCAGATGGAATGCATGGAGAAGTAGAAGATCAAAGTCCTTTGGGCAATTATGATGATAATGATGCTGCTAATAAAGATGAATCGGTGGAGAATGATGAAGTAGACCATGACTTCTTTGAGGATCATGGAAAACCACCAATATTTGATGACTTTTACGAAAGTGATGAAGAGATCGAGACAGATGCCTTGATCAATTTCGATAATCCAGAATTTGATGATGAAGAGGAAGTCACTTATGCAAATCGAGGTGATTCTCTCTTTCTTATTCAAAGGAGTTTGAGTATTGCCCAAGAACGAGAAGATGACTGGCTTCGCAGAAATATCTTCCATAGCCGATGTTCTTCTCATGGCAAGGTGTGCAACTTTATTAGTGATGGTGGCAGCTTTGAAAATGTGGTGTCTACGGAGATGATTGATAAACTTGGCCTTCAAACAGAGAAGCATCCTCAACCTTACAAGATTTCATGGCTTCGAAAAGATAACGAGATCGAGGTAAACAAATGCTGCCTTGTTTCATTTTCTATTGGGAAAAAGTATAAAGATGAAATATGGTGTGATGTTGTTCTTATGGATGCTTGTCATTTACTTCTTGGTAGACCATGGCAGTATGATAGGAAAGTAATGCATGATGGCTATAGGAATACTTATACATTCTTTAAAGATAGGGTCAAAGTTATTTTGGGTCCTTCAAAGTTAGAATGTGTTCCTAAACCTACTAAAGGGGAGGGAAATGCTTTGCTTACCCAAATAGCATGTAGAAGAGAGTTGGAGAAGGGAAGTGAAATTTATGTGTTCTTGTTGTTAGAAGAAAATGAAGTTAGTAATGAACCACCTCAGGAGATGAAATATCTTCCTGAAAAATACCATGATGTTATACCAAATGAGATACCACCAAGTCTTCCTCCAATGAGAGACATACAACATTGTATTGATCTTGTTCCAGGTGCTGTGTTGCCAATTAAATCAGCCTATCGAATGAGTCCTACAGAACATGAAGAATTACAACGACAGGTTAATGAGCTTATCACTAAAGAGTTAGTGAGGGAAAGCAGGAGTCCTTGTGCTGTCCCAACTCTTTTGGTGAGTAAAAAGAAGATGGTAGAAGCTTCTATCTTATCACTTCCAAATCTCAGCAAGGTTTTTGAAGTTGAATGTGATGCTTCTAATATTGGTATTGATGCTGTTATTAGCCAGGAAGGCAGATCAATTGCTTTCTTAAGTGAAATATTGAATGCATCTCGCAAAAAGTACTCAACTTATGATAAAGAGTTGTATGCTATTTGTCGAGCTTTGAAGCATTGGAGTCAGTATCTCTTGCCAAAACCATTCGTTTTATATTCTGACCATGAAGCTTTGAAGTTCATCAACAGCCTACAGAAGCTTAATGTTCGACATGCCAGATGGGTAGAGTTTCTTCAAGCTTTCAACTTTACCATCAAGCACAAATCGGGAGTTCAAAATGTGGTGGCTGATGCATTAAGCCGAAGACATTCTTTGCTGACCTCTATGCAAATGAATGTTGTTGGGTTTGAAGTTTTAAAAGAGCTTTACAAGGATGATCCAGATTTCGACAAAATATGGAGTAACTGTAATGAGTTTTCATCTAACCAATTTGTTTTGCAGGATGATTATCTACTCAAGGCAAACCAATTGTGTATTCCTCAATGTTCCTTGAGAGAATTAATCATTAATGAAGCACATGGCAGTGGCAATAGCGGTCATTTTGGGAGAGACAAAACTATTGCTATTGTGAAGGAAAACTTCTATTGGCTGAAGATGGAAAGAGATGTGATGAAGCACATGAAGAGGTGTACAATTTGTCATGTGGCAAAAAGTCATGGGCAGAACACTGGTTTGTACACTCCATTACCTGTTCCTAATGATCCATGGGAAGATGTTAGCTTGAATTTTGTGGTGGGATTGCCTAGAACACAGCGAAACAAAGATTCAATCATGATGGTGGTTGACCGATTTTCTAAAATGGCTCATTTTGTCCCCTGTAACAAGACAAATGATGCGACTCATGTGGCCGATTTGTACTTCAAGGAGATTGTGAAATTGCATGGCATTCCTAAGGCCATAGTCTCAGATCGTGATCCAAAGTTCTTATCTCACTTTTGGCGTACACTTTGGAAAAAGCTAGGGACTACACTTACCTTTAGCTCATCTCATCATCCTCAAACAGATGGACAAACTGAAGTTAACAACAGAAGCTTGGAAAATCTTCTGAGAAGTTATGTTGGTAAGAATTTACGGCAATGGGATCTTGTTTTACCCCAAGTTGAGTTTGCTTACAACAGATCATCAAGTCAAACCACTGGTCATATTTTTTTTGAGGTTGTTTATGGCAAGTATCCAATAAGTCCTTTGGATTTAGCTCCTATTCCTTCCAAAACTCAATTTAGCAGTGATGCAGAGGAGAGGGCTAAGAACATCAAGAAGCTGCATGAACAAGTCCGAGAGAAGATTTTGAAGCAAAATGAGAAGTATAAAGCTACAGCAAACAAACATCGAAAGTATTCTGACTTCAAAGAAGGAGATCTAGTGTGGATACATGATAAGTGTCTATTTATATATCATTTTCATATCAATTCATCCATGTTTCTTTGCTATATTCCTTGGTATTTTTATGTTTTTGTGTGGTTTTGATGTTTGTAGGAGTTTTGGAGCAACTTGCACAAAAATGGAGTAAAACCCTTCATTTTCACCTCTGCTAGTCAACCATCTTCTCAGATTTAATTGTATTGATCTACAATGAACCCGATGACATATCATATACCGTTGAAAAGCTCTCGAAGTATACTTTTTGGAGAAATTTACGGTTTATGAATCCATTCAGTGTACCGAAAGTTGTAATCAAAACAGTGTGAGAAGTGTAGAAATGTAATTCCACACATCACTGTAGCAGGTATCATACGGGACACTGTAGCACGTTACTGTAGCAGAGTATTTAAACACATTTTAGGGTTTTATTTTCATAACTTGAAGAGGGGAGAACGTGGTGGAGGCTTCAGCTCTGGAATTCTTTCATCTCTTGGAGTTCTTGAAGGAGAAAGAAGCATGGAAAAAGGAAGAACTACAATCCAAAGATAATTACATCAAATTTGCTAAGTTTTTCCCTTCCCTTTCATTTTCTGGAATGTCTCCATGTTGTATTGTATTTACCACGTTCTTAAACATGTGTAACTGAATCTGAATTGGTTGAGGGTGATTTCAAAGCCCCTGATATGGTTTTTGTAAGGTGATTGTGTAAGGAATTGTTATCCAATTCTCTAATTGAAGTTGCTTGTATTCTCCCATATTTAATGCTTATGATTGCTTGCTGATTGTATTTGAGTGGACAAATGAATATAATCTGGTTGTGATTTATTGCTAGACTAGAAATCTTGATCCGTAATTGTCTTGAATTTCTAATCATTAGTAGCAAAATTGTGATCAGAGATTACAATTGGAGAATATAACCTAAGTTAAATAATACGAGCTTGTGTGTTTATTGCTTAGATCAACCTATCTTTCTTATCATAATGCATCCATTGAATTAAACTCAGAGAGCTTGTTCTAGGTTGTTTAATGGATAGAGATTAAATAAAGAGCTTTTTTTATTTAACAACAAATTAAGGAAAGATTGGGGTAATAGAGCTTGTTATTATCTACGGTTGATAACTTCAATGCTGTAATTAGATGACAATTCTACAATTAATTCGCAAATCCATATCTTGTGGTAAAGAAGGATCCCTTAACCAGCTTTCTCCCATTGATTTTTCATTCAAATTTACTTTCTGTTTTGTTATTCTTTACTTGCATTCGTATTTCATTTAGTAAATCATTCAACAAAAATCCCCCCTGTTTAGTTTATTGTTGCTGGAAATAACAAATTCAATTAGAATCAATCCTCGTGGGAACGATATCTTACTTATCACTTTATTACTTGTGCGAATAGTATACTTGCTAGTTTCGAACGCATCAAGTTTTTGGCGCCGTTGCCGGGGATTGATTTTCTAATCAATTTGTTATTCTGTTTTTAGTACTGATTCTTGATTGTTATTTCTTGATTGTTTGTGTTTAGGCTTTTATGTCTCAGGGAGAAGCGGATCAACGACTTAAGAGAATTAAGGAGTTTCTTCAATCCTCGAATTTAAGGCTAAATCGGTCAATTTCAACTCCACCTCCAGAATTTGACCTTGCACGACACACTTTCCTCCCATCTTCTTGTAGTTCAATCAAATCTGAATCGGAAGCAATGGCGATGGAAAACGATCAGACTCTTAAGGAGTTAGCGGCTCCAATTATTGATCAACAAACGCTATGCATAAGCACCAATTTTGAGGTAGAATTTGAGCTTAAATCTGGACTAATTCGTCTCTTGCCTACATTTCATGGTTTTGCAGGAGAGGATCCTATCAAATATCTCAGAGAATTTCAGGTGGTATGCTCAAGTATGAAGCCAACTGGCGTGTCTGAGGAGCAAATAAAATTGAGAGCTTTTCCATTCTCATTAGCAGATTCGGCGAAAGATTGGCTATACTATCTACCATCGGGTACCATTACCACGTGGAATGAGATAAGTAAACTCTTTTTAGGGAAATACTTTCCCACTTCGAAAGTTATAAACATTAAAAAAGATATTAGTGGCATTCGACAACACAATGGAGAATCACTTCATGAATATTGGGAGAGATTTAGAAGGTTATGTGCTAGCTGTCCAAACCATCAAATTAGTGATGAACTCCTAATTCAATATTTCTATGAGGGTCTCCTACCAATGGAAAGGAGTATCATTGATGCTGATAGTGGTGGAGCACTAGTTAATAAAACATCGAAAGTTGCAAGACATTTGATTAGCGACATGGCAGCGAACTCCCAACAATTCAGCAGCCAATTTGAGCCACAACTACCAAGGAGAGTAAATGAGGTAAGTAACCCGAACATTGAACAACAACTTTCTGAGCTTACCTCTCTTGTAAAAAAAATGCTGTAGGACATATGCATCAATCTTATGTATGTGGAGTATATTCTACCACGGAGCATCCAACCGACATGTGTCCAACTTTGCAAGAAGGAGATACGGAACAAGCCAATGCCATGGGTGGATTTCTAGGACAACCAAGCCAAAGTTACAGTAATCATCAACCAATCACTCCAAATGCCATACCAAATCAGCCACCAGGTTTCAATCAATCAAGAGTGCAACAATCATTTCAAATGGAACCACAACTAGCACCACAACTAGCTCCACAAAACTCAGGTATGGATCTCCAGGACATTGTTAAAGTATTTGCTACTAACACAATGCAATTTCAGCAGGAAACTAGGGCAAGTATCCAAAACTTGAAAAATCAAATGGGACAATTGGCTACTAACATGAGCAAATTCGAGAGCAAGAGCTTAGAAAAATTACCTTCTCAGACAGTGATCAATCCAAGAGAGAATGCTAGTGCAATCACTTTGAGAAGTGGAAAGCAATTACAAGTTCCACAAAAAAGGTCACAAACTAATGAAGGGGATGACACCACTTCCACCATGAACAAAACATCATCTTCTAAGGTAGACCTTAAAACTCAAATCCCTTCATATGTTACTCCTTCACCTTTTCCTAGCAGATTTGCAAAATCAAAGAAGGAGGAACAAGAACAGGAAATCCTGGAAACTTTTCGTAAGATCGAGGTAAATATACCACTTCTGGATGCTATTAAGCAAGTACCTCGTTATGCAAAATTTCTCAAGGAGTTATGCACCAACAAGAGAAAGTTGAAGGGAAATGAGAAAGTAAGCATGGGGGAAAATGTTTCAGCTGTACTACAAAGAAAAATTCCTCCGAAATGCAAAGATCCAGGTACGTTCACCATTCCATGCACCATTGGTAGAACCAAGTTTGAAAGAGCTATGTTAGATTTAGGAGCATCTATTAATATCATGCCATATTCTATTTATGCTTCTTTAAATCTTGGACCTCTTACGGAAACTGGTATTACCATTCAACTTGCTGATCGTTCTAAGGCATATCCCAAGGGAGTTGTGGAAGATGTGCTTGTGCAGGTAAATCAATTGGTTTTCCCAGCAGACTTCTATGTTCTTGAAATGGAGGATGAGACATCTCCTAATCCAACACCGATTCTTTTGGGGAGACCATTCTTGAAAACTGCTCGAACTAAGATTGATGTTCATGATGGCACTCTCACCATGGAATTCGATGGCGAGGTGATTCGTTTCAATATTTTTGAGACAATGAGGTACCCTAGTGACTTGCATTCTGTTTTTGCAGTTGATGTTATTGATTCTTTGCCACAACAAAATTTTGAGTTAACTCACAAGGATGGATTGGAAGTGGTTTTTAGTGAGCACATAGGGACAGAAAATTACAAGGAATCAAGAAGGTTGATACAAGTGTCCAAAGAAATGGAGGAAGCTGTGGCAAGCTTAGATGAGACCATAGCTATAACCACAAATAGGTATGATGTTTCGTGCATTCAATTTCCTTTATCTAATGTGAAACTTCTGCCTTCTATGATGACAGCCCCTACCTTGGAGCTTAAGCCTCTTCCAGATCATTTGAAGCATGGATTCTTGGATAAGAATGATCCTTTGCCAGTTAAATAGAAATGGGCCTTGCACCACTACAAGAAGAGAAACTCGTCCGAGTACTTAGAGATCACAAAACAGCTATTGGGTGGACGATTGTTGACATCCACGGCCCAGCCATATGCATGGACCGTATCTTGTTGGAAAAAGGATCCAAGCCCACTAGAGAAGCACAACGAAGATTGGACCCTGCCATGATGAACCAACGTCGGGCTGAGGACGTTAAACCAAGCGCTTATTGGGAGGCAACCCAATGTTTTTGAAAAATAAATAAAAAAAGAAAATAAAATAAAATAAGGTAATAATGATCGATTTTTATGTCTCGAGGAGATTCCTTTCGTAGGCCATCAAATTGATCAGGTTTTATCTCTCTTTGCCATCTGTCTTATTTGTTTTTTATATTTCTTTTACTTGTTTTTGACTTTTGTTTGCTATTGTGTTGTTATCTCTTTTATGTGTCTTTAGTTTCGTTTCTACTCTTTTCTTTTCCTTCCTTTTGTTTAATTTGATTATTCTGTGCTTTGAGCTCATTTGTGCAACAGCTTGAGGAAACATCCAAACGGGAGCTGAAGTCATTGCTCAAAGGTTTGAAACGTGCATATCTTGGAGAAAAACAAAATCAATCGCATTATCGGTAATAGCTCTCTTTTTCTCCTCTTCAATGGATGCCGATATCTTTCTGTCGAACCTTCTTAAATATTTCCCTTCACTTCCTCAAAATGCTGTGTCCAAAATTTATAAAGTACGGATGACTAGACTTTGGGCGTTGATGCTCCTAAATATGCCTGCTGATATCCGATGGCTTATCGAAGCCAAGGTGAGATTGTCCGGTGAGCCGGACATTAATCTCGCAAAATACATGCCTGGTCTAGGAAAGAGCTACTACGCCAAGAGGCGAAGAGAAAAAAGGTTACAAGTATGCTATAAATGTGCTAGATGGAATTGTAACCAGACTTGTCGTTCATTAGGTTTTGTGTCCAGGAATAGAAGATAAACTCTCATTTATTAAGAATGGTCTAAGTAATGAGTCGCTGGATAATGTTTTATTAACTCTTGAGTCACATTCTTGTGGACTTGTTCAGCGTGAATTGCTTAATCTATGGACACAATTTCGTGATGATTTGCAGTGTTATAGTCTAGGGAATCTGACTAAAAACGACCCTGTTTGCCAGTTTATAAGAAAACTGGATGGGAAGCAATCCCCGACTCATAGAAGGCGTTTCAGCCGTTACTGGACGTAAAACTAGAGGAAGATGTGAGCCACAATCACAACTACTTGTATATTTGAATGTGTGTTATTGTTGTAGAATTTTTTTTCTTGTTTCGTTTGATCTGATTATCAATGTTGTTTTTGTGTTGTTGTTGTTTGTTGAGTTTGTTTGTTTTAATTTCAAGTTTTCTTTTTGACAAACCA
>SNVD02008365.1:0-33143 GCA_013180625.2 Boswellia sacra | reverse complement strand
ACTTCAAACTGAACTGCCAATATGCCCACTTCCGTCGCCACCGCCGCCGCCTCACTTCAGATCATCGGCCTGCTACTCATTGGGCTCACGACGGCCGCGCCGCTCGAGTCGGCGGCCGAGCGCGCGGTCGAGCTGCGTATCAAACTGGTAATCTTTGCGGACGTCTCGCTGACGCGCCATCTGAAGGCATTGCTCCGCTTGGACGGCCCGAGACGCTCGCATTTCTTCCGCGCCTATGTGGCGCAAATCGAGCACAACCTCGCGGGCCTGCGGACGAAGACAATAGCCAAGATCAGGCTCGAGCTCGTCGATGTGCTGGACTTGAACGGCGACCAAGATCTCGACCACAACGCTCACGGGGACGCCGACCACAAGCGGCACCAGAAAGATGGCGACTCGCAGACACTCCACGTCCCGCCCTCAACGGGCGACATCGACATCCTACTCGATGCCTTTTGCGCCTATCAGGCCGATCTACGCGCCACACTCGCCGCCAACAACTCAAACAATCCCACTTGGCACTTGAGTCTTCTGCTCACTGCAAACGATCTCATCAGCCGCGACCAACACCACCAATCGCTCGACGAGCGCACCCACGCACGTCCACCACCAGGCGCCGACCCCACCACAATGGGCGTCAGTCTGATGTCCGGCATCCGCTGGCCTGAGCTCGGCTGCCTCCTAATCGAGTTCGGTGCCAACTACGAGCAGCCAGTCGGCACAACCAGTCATGACACTCCGCATGGTGGCGATCTGGAGCTGCTCAGTCCTACCAGAGCGTTCGGCTCTGCTTGGGTTGCGGCTCACGAGATCGGCCACAGTCTAGGTCTCCATCATGACGGGCCGCCCTTCAACTCGGACTGCGCTCCGACTGGCACCGCCATGTCCGCAGATAGCCCGCTGACTGGGCGCAAGTTCACGTGGTCCAAGTGCTCTCTCGAGGCGCTCGCGGAGCTCAGCAGTGAGCTGACGGAGTCCAGTTTGGGCCTGGTCGCCGCAAGCCTCGATCGTCAGGAAGTTGCGCTGAATCATCTACCTGGACAAGTCTTCGATCTACAGGAACAGTGCAGAATGTACGCTCGCGAACTCGGTAGCTCGCAGCAGGACTGGCTCGATGAGTCAATGTGTGAGCAAACAGTGCGTTGTAGTGTTGAATTGGGCGGAGGTCGGCGACAATTGGTCGCCATCGGGCCGGCGCTCGAGGGCACATATTGCAACGCCAATGGAACTAAAATGTGCATTGGGCAACAATGCAGATGGTCATAGGAAGCTAGATTTGGATCTCATCAACAGCGCGGCCGAGCGGTCATGACGCGGACGGCCGCTAGCGGCCGCCTGGCCCAAGTATTCGTATTATTGATTCATTCATTCTAATAGAGAACTACGCAGTTTCACGAATCTGCTGGTGGGATTGCTCTCTGGTATTGCAGTTGTTCACATAAAATTCCACAAATTCCCCTGTGTTTGCTCTTATCTAGATGCCGATGGTGGCTTACTGGAAGATCACATGAGTTTCTAGTTGATATTTTGCTATTAATAAATAGATGTGCTTTCTTCTATGGTATATATAAGATGACTCGATTGTTTCCACAGTCGTGTTCTCGCTTGTCCGCTCGCTCGGTCGCTCGCCTCTGATCACTTTCGATAATATCAAGACTCGTCCACTAGAATCGTTCGGTCGCCCAGATTCCTGAGGCGCGCCTGCAATTCGTCTCGACTTGGCGCTCTGAAGGATGTGGTGTACAGAAAATTAATTATCATAACGGTGCATGCGAACAAGATCATGGGCGCTTGGTAGCCATTAGGTGTGGGCGACAGTTTCTTGAGTGCCGGAAAGGAGTTGGTGAAAGCGCCCGAGAGAATCTGTTGCAATATTATTATGAGGGCCGCCACAGATGCTTCCGGAAGGATGGTGGCCGCACCGCGGATGCACACCTGAAACAAGGCCGGATACATGAGCGAGCAGCCGAAGGCGGCCATAATGTTCGTTACGATGATAACATTCTTGATGTTTGGCAAGATGACGCTTATGTTGAAAGTCGCTATACTCAAGGCACATATGAGACTGGATATTCTGCTCACTTTTACGTAGTTGGCCGAGTTGTCGACCCAGGCGGCGCCCATGAGCATGAAGAATGTGCCAAAGAAGTAGGAGTGAGCTATCAGTGTGCCACACACGCTGTTTGAGTAGTGCTGTGACACAAGAATATCCTCCAGATTCAGTTGGATCACATTCATTTCTGAACAATTTAACGACACAGTCAACAGCAGTAGGACGTAACTGGGGTCGGACAACATGACGTTGATTCCGCTCTTGAGGGGCACGATAGTCGAGGCGGACATAATGGCGGTGGCTGATGGCGGCAACTTGGGACTTGAACGGGTGACGCAGGTCAGCACGATGAATGTCACAAGCACACCCGATATAAGGAACATATAACTCAACTTGTAGACATCACTGATGTCTTGAATGAAGATGGGCGTAAAATAGTTGCTGAAAGCTATTCCAATATTGTATCCACAGTTGGCGATCACCATGGCGAGGGTGTTCTCATAGTGGGCGAACCAACTGCCTGCAACCTTGGCGGGAACGCAGTAAGCTATGGACTGGGCCAGACCAACAAAGACTTCGGAGAGTAACAATATCTGGAATCTATGGCTCTTGACCCACAGCGTGACGTACTTCTCGTCGCAACAACATAGAGCCTTAAGACTGTTAGCACAGATGATCATGACACAGGCGAAGTAAGACTGTTATCGTGAAGTCGTGGATGTCGTGTATCGGATTGAGTTAGATTTATGAGCAAGGCGAAAGGGCGCTGTTTAGAATGCTATCTAAGGAGAAACTACTTACAATACGTCGGAGTCCAAAATAATCTAAAGCTCTGGCCATGAATAAGACTGAAACCAAGATGGTCAGCATGGAGACCTGAGTCATAAGGTCGTAGTCGAGTTGCGTGACATCCAGATAGGCATTTATGATGTCAGTGATCGAAATGAGACACCGATGAAGTCCGACGACCAAAATCACGCTGAACATCGCAAATAAGACAAGCCATCTTCGTTTGTAGACCTTGTAATTCTCTTGGTCAGCCTGACTCTGTTCCTCAATCGTCCGGGGGTCCATTTCGTCAGGCATATTGAATATCGGCTGCTAATATCGAGAGCTTAGTGAGTGTTGCGGTGAATAACAAATATCGATTGGGATCTATCAACGGGATTTTGTTTCGAGGATTGAGAAGGGCTTTAATCGAACAGGTCATTCATCATGATAGATTTGATCTGTTGCTTCAGTTCGGCCGATGAAACGAAGGTGACGTATATTTTTGTCGAGTTCGAGTGCACTTGTCACCTGTTGTTGACGGCGTAAGAATAGCATCTGCATGGAGCATCTGCCCATCCGCATCAGTCGAGGGCGGCGAATGAGCTCTGCTGTTAAGGCAACAAAACATCAGAAGGCAGTGCTCAATTCTGGCGGATTTGTGTAAACACTCGCCCAAGATCAACACGCATTCGATTGAAAGCCCAGAACTCTGTAGCGTGTGAAAGATCACACTCTTGCTGTCGACCACGCGGAACTTGAATTATCACAGCTCCCGACTTATATTTTCCCCTCAACTTATTGCCACTCTTCAACAGGTAAGTTGTCATGACTGTTGTGTTTGCCGAGAACGTAACTCCGAATGATGAATCGTATATGGTGCACCGATATGAGTGATCATGATTACTCGGTTCGTGAACGCTGACAAATGCTTGTGGCGCTATTTTCGACTCATGTCAACTAACTCTAAAACTCTCTCGATTCTTCCAAAGAAGCCAACAATCAAGTGAGAACATTTCGTCGGAAGGGTTTATTCGTTAACAATATCACTGACAAGCGCGTCTCACTCGTCGATGCTCGAGCTACACACCGAGTCCATGGACCTCAGAGTGTACCAGCTCGTCTGCAATTGAGCCAGGTCGAGTTCGTTCAGACGTATCTCTGTGATACCAATCGGGAGTTTGCCTCTGAGGGTTCCCTGCTTGAGCCAGACGCTGACTTCGAGGAGCTTGTTATCAATCACCGACCCATCGTATCTGACGGTCTGTTTGAAGATCGGCGACTCGCATTGCTGGACAATGCGCGTTTTGCGTTTGTTGGCCTTGCTCTTGCCTCTCAGATACATCTTCACGTAGACACCTAGATGGAAGAGAGCACATGAAAACGTTAGAATAGCTTGCCATGGTCGCATCCTCAAATGGCACCCATGAAGATCAACTCACCCATGGCTGTTTCTATATCGTACTTGAGACCTTGGCCGCAAATCACCTCCACTTCAAACTGGCCCTTGGTCATGATGAAGCTGAGTTTCAGGCGCCCAACGATGTTATCTGTGGATTGTGTTTACACATTAGCATGCTGATTAGTGGACTGATCTTTGGACGTAGCCATGGAGCCGGCTAGAGCCCCTACTCACCGGTACTTTTTAAGGGCCGCACGACGGCCAAGTCTTCGCCCATTTCCGACGACGAACGGCCCGAAGAGGAGCTCGACCTGCGACTGTCCTGATTGCTACCCGGATTGCTGTCGTTGCCTTTCGTCAGGCTCATAGTTCTCTTGAGCCTGCGCAGAGTCTGCAATGCGAACGAGCCGCGCCTTTGGAGCTGAGCGCCGGGCGGATGTTCGCCCGAGTTGCGTCTCGAGTTGGAGCTCGAGGAGCAGGAGGGCCGCGTCGACGTGGGACCAGAAGAAGCCTGGCGTTGTTGTTGTTGTTGTTGATGCTGTTGTTGTTGATGCTGTTGTTGTTGCTGCTGCTGTTGTTGTTGTTGTAGGTGAGAGCCAGAGGCTGGAGACCTCTGTTGTTGATTGCCCATGACCGGAGGCTTGGCCTCACCTGGTACAGGTGTGGCCGGCTGTCTCGCTGAGTGGCCGGCGAGCGCAGCCTCGCGCTGTCGCCTGGCCGACGCCAGCGGCGACTCGTGATCGGTGGCGTCCGACTGGCTGTTCTTTTGCGACCGGTAGCCGCTCATCGACTGGATGCCCACCAGCGACGAACGTCGGCCTGAGGGCGTGTAGCCCACTGCGGACGATTGCTGTTGCGACTCGCTGCCGCGCGACACACTTCCGGCGGCGCTAGGCGAGCAGCTGGAGAACTTGCTGGGACTGTTGTTGGCCGACGGGTATTGTTGTTGTTGTTGTTGTTGTTGTTGTTGTTGTTGTTGTTGCGCTTGCTGTTGGTGTAGGTGAAGGAGTTGTGCAGAGTCGCGGCGCATCTGGGCCATCGCCTTGAGGGCGTTGGCCTGACTGCCGAGCCGCGAGCGCGTGGGCGACCTGGGCGAGCCCGAGAAGCCGCTCTCGCCGCCCACATTCATCACCGAGATTGAGCGCCTGCTGGCGGCCGGACTGAGGCGCGCGATGAGTCGATGACTCGAACTGGCCGCCACCTCGTCGCTCGCCCGACGCGGCTGCACCTGGAGCTTGTTGAGGCTGCCGTCGGGCAAGTTCCGGTTGGACGAGCTGCGCTCGCGCTGCTGATAGTGGGCCAGCGTGGGGCTGTCGTTGCGCGCGGCGCCGCCAGGCCCGAGTCGGGTGGAGCTTCCGGCCGGACTGGAGCGCTTGTCGAGGTTGTTGTTGCTGTTGGCGGCGCTGGTCGCCAGGTGGCGCTGCTGTTGGCCGAGTTGCTGGCCAGTCTCGGCCGAGTTGGCGACCGCTGGCCACTGGTAGTGCTGATAGTGGTGCAGAGGTTGGGGCTGGTGGTGGTGCTGGCCGGCGCTCGAGTCGCCGACGCGCTGGTAGCCCGCCGATATGAGTGGGCCCCCGTCTGCCGCCTGACTCTGGCCCGAGTCATTATGGTGAATACCTGGTGGGGGTAGCAGTGGGGGCGGCACAGTTGGGGGCGGCACGGGGGGCGCCATGGGGCGGCGACATGGTCAGGGATTCGCCGTTGTTAGATTAATCAGCTCACAAAAATAGCAAGCTACACGCAGGGCTCGGGGGCGGCGCGATGCTGACGTTCTCTGCGTGGAACACATTTAGTGGACGCGAGCGCGCGCGCGTGTCAGTGTTGCGAGTGTGGCGAGCAGCGAGTCGCTAGTGGCGAGTCGCTAGTGGCGAGTCGCGAGCAGCTGGCCGCAGATCGACCACTTGATCACTCACCTATCAAGTCGTTGAGCGACTTCCTGCGCGCCTGGGGCGAGGTGGGCGGCGGCCTGAGGGGCCAGAAATCGATGTTGCGCTCGCGCGCGCTCTGGATCGGAATGAGCGCCTCGCAAATGGGCTGCGCCATTTGCGTGCTCAGTCTGGGCTCGTCGTCGTGCAGCCAGATGCCAATCTCGAGTGCCATCCGTTGGACCTGTGCCGTGCGTAGCAGTGGCGTGTTAGTTGGCGTCGTCGGGAGAGCTGAGGTTCTGGCTCGAGTTTGGCGAGCTGGAGCCACACGGCGGCCACGGCCACGCTGGCGACGTCCACGACGACCGCGAGGACCGCGACAACGACAACGACGTCTGAGACGACGAGACTCAGACGCGAGTGTCGAGGCGTCTGAGTCAGTTTGCGGCCCTAGAGCACAAACCGGCGCGTCCAACTTACGTTTTGCGTGGGGAAGTTCTGGAACAAGAAAGTCTCCTTCCAGTTCATGTCGTTCGAGGGCTGCGTCGTGCAAACCTTGAAACGGCTGTGCGTGGGCGTGCGAGCGCGAGCAAGGTTTTGGGGCGATTAGTGTGTTTGTGAGTGTGTGAGTGTGTGAGAGTGAGTGTGTGTTTGTTGCTGCGCAGAGTCAATTTGGCCGCGACGTCGGCGAGGACGAGCTGACGACAGGCGAGTACTTACCTCTCGGGCAGAATCTTGACGCGCACGTAGTAGTCGTGGCTGGGATCTCGCTGAATGTTGTGCGCCGCCAGGATCGAGATCTCGAGCGTCTGCGAGCGCTCGTCCACATTCACCTGGAGCCCGATGAGTCCGCTGAGCTCGTCGCCGCCGCCGCCGCCGCCGCCGGGCTGCAGTCGGCCGCGCCCGAGCGCAATCGCGGCCAGGCCCTGGTGTTGCTGGTGCGGCCGTGGCTGCGGCTGGCCGAGAGTCACCAGCGGCCCGTAGTCGAGGTGCGCCACTTGGCCTCTGGAGTGGCGCTGCTCGGCGCTGCTGCGGTTCTGCTGCAGCGCCGGGTGCAGCTCGCCGCCGGCCACAGATATCTGCTGCCCGTCCGCCTGCCAGCCGGACACTGCACACGTCGAGTTGCCCTTCAGAGGCAGCGCCGAGCCACTTCCGGTCGAGTAGGCCACACTCGCGCGGTGCAACTCGTTCGCCGACCGCGACTGCTGCTCGTGCTGACCGCTCAGCTGCAGCACGTTGTCGCCCGCCTGCTGGTGTCCGCCGAGCCCGGCCATCTGGGCGCCACTTCCGGTCAGGAGGGCGCCCAAATGAGTTTGCTGGTCGAGCTGGCCCGTGGAGGCGTGGCGCACGTGCGCGAACTGCAGGTACTCGGCGGGCACGCCCACCGACTGGTTGTGCTGCTGCTGCTGGTGCTGCTGCTGGCCGGGGATTGAAGGCAACTTCCGGCCGGTGCCGGCGCGACCCTTTGTCTGAGACGAGTCGCCGTCGAGCCCGTTGAGCGGCGCAGTGGGAGCGGCGCAAGTGCCGCGCCGAAGGTCGCGCTCTGTCTGGTGCGAGAGGCGCCGCTGGGAGCGCAGATAATTGGCCGCTGGCCCGGCCGACTCGCCGGCGCGCCGCTCGACCGACGGCTTCACCAGCAGCTCGGCCACGTTCGCCGACGACTCCACCACCTCGGCCACCTGCTCGTAGCTCATGCCCACCAGACACTTGCCGTCCCACTCGATGATGCGGTCGCCCGCGCGCAGGCCCACCTTGTCGGCGGGCCCGCCGGCGAGCACCCAGCTGACGCAGGCCTGCAGCTGGCCCGAGGGCTCGTCCAGCGGAGGCGCCGTGGCGCCGGGCAGCTTGCCGCCCATCAGACGCAGCCCGAAGCCACAGCCCACGTGGAGGCCGTTGGGGTCGAGCGAGTCGTCGCGGCACAGAATGTGGCGCTCGTAGAACTCGTGGCCCAGCTGCTGGTACTTGGAGCCGCTGTACACGCCCGCGTGGTGATAAGCGTGGGCGTGGCCGGCGCGCCCGAACGCATGCGCCTGGCTCTGGCGGTCCATGTCGTCCACCACGATCTTGATGTTCTGGCCCTCTGGGGCGCTCGCGCGCCGCGTGCTCGGACTTAACAGGGGCAGGTCGAGCGTGGAGCGGCCCTGCGCGCCCGCCTGGCCGCCACTTCCGGCCGCGGAGCCGTTGGTCAGGCCGTGAGAGTCCGCGAGAGTGCCACTGCCGAAACACACACTGCCGGTGCTGCCGCCCCCGCCGCCCCCGCCGCCCCCGCTGGCCGTGCTGGTGGGCGCCAGCACCTGACTGCCGCCCATTGACAAGGGCAGCGCCAGCAGCGAGCGCGACTGGGTGTCGCCGGGTATGCGGGGCAGTAGGCGCCCGCTGGAGCCGCGCCGAGCGTTGAGGGCCGCCAGCTGGGCCTCGAGCTTGTTGGGCGCCAACATGGACTGCTCGTGGCGCTGCTGCTGCTGAATCACCTGCTCGATGGCCACGTTGATCTGCATGGGCGTAATTTGGTTGTCGTGCGCGAACACCAGCTCGTTGGCGGCCGGTGAGTGGCCGAGGAGCTGTTGCTGTTGGTGTTGCATGTTGAGCAGCGAGCTGTTGCGCCGGCCGGCGTTGCTGAACTCGGACACGGACACGCTGGGGATGTTGATGGGCGCGTTGCCGGCGAGCGGGTCGGCCAATCGCTGGTGGATGTCGAGCTCGGAGCTGGAGCTCGAGTGCGGTTCGTCCATGTCATATTTCGCTCGAACTGGCGTCTCCGACTGGCGGGCGACCGCCGATATGCTGCGGCTGTACAGTGGTGATGATGTCGAGGCGATCACTGTGTCATTGCTGTTACGATTCGGCCGACGCCGCCGAGGCGCCCGCCGAGCCCGCGTACTGGCCGCTGTCGCTGAGTCGGCGCTGGTGGTGCTGCAGGTGCGCGGCGGGCGCGCCGCCCGAGTCGCCGGGCAGGTAGAGCACGTTCGAGGCGGACACCGACTGGGCGGCGTACTCGGCGCAACTGAGGAGTTGACCGCCGGTTGAGCGCATCTGTGACTGGAACTGTTGTTGATTTTGATGTTGCTGTTGCTGCTGGTGCTGGTGCTTCACGGCGTCGCTGGCGTACAGCTGCATGTCGCTTGGAAATTGGGGCTGTTGATATGGCGCTTGTGCCTGCGCCTGCGACTCAAAGTGCGACTGCATCTGGGCCACGGACAGAGTGGGCCCGAGTGGGCGGTGGTGCTGTTGGTGGTGTTGCTCAAGTTGGTGCTGGTGATGCTGTTGCTGCTGTTGCTGCCGCTCGGCCAGCGGCGGGTTTGTCTGGTCGTAGGCCTGGTACAGGTAGCTGGAGGCGACCTGGGGACGGCTTGTTCGATGTTCGAGTGGTATACCCGGTTGCGCGCCATCGCCGCGCTCTGAAACTGGTCGCTACTTATGGACGAGCGGCGCACCAAATTGGACTGGTCAGACAGGCGGCGCATGTGCACCTGTTCGCCGGGCATCAGCTGCTGAAAGTGGTGTTGTTGCTGTTGTTGTTGTTGTTGTTGTTGTTGAGGAGGATGTGGTTGCTGCTGGTGCAGCTGGAGGTTGAGCAGTTGGCGTGAGCCGCGGCGCGACCCGTGCGGGCTTGTGCCCGGGGGCGTGAAGCTGACCCCGCCCGAGGGTCGCTGCTGCTGGTACTGCTGGTGGCGCTCCAAATAGCCGCCGGCGACAGGCGACTGCTGATCGAGCACCCGCGACACCTGCGGCGCGCGCGCCTGCGGCTGGCCCGCGATCGACTGGCGCCGGTGCTGCGGCTGCTCGTCAGCTGCCGGCCGGTGTTGTTGAGAGGGCTCACCCCCGAGGGCGTGGCCCGGCGTGAAGGTGGGCGTGACGCCGGAGGGCCCGCGTCCGAGGGGCGTCTTGGGCGCGGGCGAGCCGCTGGCCGCCTGGGCCATGGGCTGGCTCAGCGTTTTGTGGGCGGCCAGCTTGTGGGCGCGCGTCTCGCAATAGCTGCGCCGGCCCGCGGCCGCGCTGGGGGAGGCGCTGCTGTTTGCGCGCCAAATCGCGTGGGGGTACGTCGGCGGTCCGGCCGCACTCTTCAAGCAGATGCGGGCGGATGGGGCCCGCCGCCGAGGGCCGGCCCTCAGTGGCCACGGACGACGAGATCATCGGGCCCGGCCGCTGCTGAGTGGCCGAGTGGCCGGAGCTCGTGCGCGAGCCGCCGAGCGCGTGCGTGGGAGGCGGCGGTTCGGCGCCACTCGCCGACGAACTTTGGCCCGAGTTCGAGTTGGAGGCCGACGAGGAGCTGGTGAGCGACTCGCCACTTCCGGGCCCCATCTGGACGGGCGCGGCCGCCGTCGAGCTTGGGGCGGCGCTGCTGCACTTCCGGTCGGACACGATCTTCAGTTCGCTCTGATTGAGGCGCAGAGTCTGCGAGCGAGAGGGCGGCCGCGAGTGGGAGTGGGGGTGCCAAAGAGTGGGAGTGCTCGCGCGTCAGTCAGTTAATTAGTTAGTTTAGACGGTAGTCATCACACTGGTCTGGCAGTGATTCTATGCGCCGGCAGAACGCCCACAACTTCCACACGTGAAGCTCGCTCGACCTGCCGCTCAAAGAACGGACTACGTCGACGGCGAGTATCGCACTTACCTATCCGTCGCACTGCCGACGAGTTCGGGATCAGGCCCAGTATACTGAGCGCGCGAGGGGGAATCGCCGGGTTCATAGCGCGCCGCCGACACGACGAGCACATCCAGTGCTGCGCTCGTGCAAGTTAGTGGCGAGCGGGCGAACAACAGCGCCCGGGCGTCAGCGAGCGGAAAGGCGAGGGGGGGGGAAGTGAGTGAAAGTGGGCGAGAGGGAGTGAAAGTGAGCGAAAGTTAGTGAGTGAGTGTGTGCGGCAAGATTTCAATTAGCGGCGCCCCCGAAAGAGCTCAACCGAGACACAGGTGAGCGCGTCGCCACGCTCGGCTTGAGTGGGCGCGCCTAGCGCTCGGCGCTAGGCGCTAGGCGCTTAGTGCAGGGGCGGCCGCGCGCAACGCATCTAATTGATTCGCTTGTGCGCGTGGCTGGCGGGTGTTTTGTATCATTCGCTTCGGAGTGAGTGCGTTGTGTTGTGTCGTGTCGTTTGTGTGATTTGAAGGGCAACGCGAGCCGATCATCAGCTGGCTCGAGCCTCAGCCGCCGCCGCCGCCACTGAGCGCCCGCTCAAGTGGCTGGCGCTGAAGCTGAGGCGCGATTACGCCCGCGCGCCGACGGACGGCCGCCGGCACGCCAGCTCGCCCGCTCGGCCGCTCGCCCGCTCACCGGCGCCCGCTCGTCATTAATCCATCCGCCGGGTTGCGCAACAACTCTCGGCCGCGATTTAATTCCCCGCGCGCGTTTGTTAGGCCGCTCAAGTGGGCCGCGCGACGAGACCGCGGCGGATGCGAGGAATAATTTGGAATCAAATTAAATAATGACCAGTCCCAGACGCGGCCCGGCCAGGGCGAGTGTCCGAGTTTGTGTGGCAGCGGCGCCGCAAAGTCGGCCCGCGCCAAGTGCAACAACGCCTACGACTGCAACGACGACGACGACGACAGCGCCGCTGGTGCAACAATAAAATAACGACACGACGACCAAGCGGCCATGATCTCGTGGACGAGCGCGGCCCAGCTTAGGAGCGGCGCGGGCGTGGGCGAACAACTCGCGCGCGCCGACTCGAGCGGACGGGCGCGCGCGCCGCCGGCCCGAGCGAAGGGCGAGCGTGCGAATCAATTTAATCCAATCTAATTGAACAGAATCGAGGGGCGGTGGAGGCGAGCGCGCGTGTCCATCGGGCGATCGCTCGTCGGCTCGTCGGCTCGATCGTCCGCTCGTCCGCCAGTTCGTTGGGGCGCCGTCGCCGCCCCGCCGCCGCCGCCGCCGCCAGAGTTTACAAATTAATGCGCGCCAACTCGGGCCGCTCGCACGTCCGGCCGCCCACGCGCTTACGTCATGATCGAGTGCAGCCGAGCGCGCACTGCGGCGGTGCTCGTGAAGGCCGCGTCGGCGTCCGCTTTGATGAGCTCACTCGTGGCCGCCGCCGCCGCCGCGAGCCGCACGTGCCAGGTACGGCGCCCGGGCCGAGCTTTGTCCAATAAGAAGTGGCCGCGCGCGAGCGCCCAACTTACCTCGTCGGTGGCTGAATATGAGGCGCAATCGTCGCAAATGAACTGATTGCATTTGCTGCAAAGGTGACACGGCTCGCTTGCTCCGATTGTCTTTCGGCAAATCCGACACTGGCCCAGGTCGCGCGGCTGTCCGCCCGCCCCCGCCGGCCCCGCCGGGGTGTGGTCCTCGTCCGGCGCCGCCAATTGTTGATGCGACGCCCCCGACCTGGGCGTGGCGTGGCCGCAGCGGGCCTGGGGCCCGCACGAGCAGGGCCGCGACTGCGCGCACCTGGCGTCGGGCGTACCGGCGGCGGACGGCGACGAGTAGGTGGGCGTGGCGGGCGCAGCCTTGCGGTGGCGCTTGGGCGTGGCGGCCGAGATGGAGCCGATGAGTCGGCGGCGCTGCTGACCAGTTGCGCCGGCAGGCGAGTCGCGCCGTTGGAGTTGTTGTTGTTGTTGTTGTTGTTGATGTTGTTGTTGTTGTTGCTGTTGCTGTTGATGTTGCTGTTGTTGCTGTTGCTCGAGATGCCGCTGATGAGCGGCCGCCTGGGCGCGGGCGGCGGTGAGTTGCCTGTGGCCCAGTGGAGTAGAGTGGGGGCGAGTGTGGGGGCGGAATTGATTTGCTCGTGGGCTCGTTAGTGGTTGTGCTCGCGAGTTTCTTTGCTGGCGATAGTCTTGATAGTCGCGACAGTGTCGGCGCTGATCGAGGTCGCGACCATCGCCAGATTTTGTCGGCGCGCTGATCCACCGGCGCCGCCCCAGCGCCGCGCGCGATGACAGGCCCATTAAGCGGTCCGAGGCTGGCCCCGCCAGGGGGGCGTGTGCGCGGCCATTGAGTGGCCGGCGCGACGCCAAGACGGCGGCTTAGCGGCGCTGACCGGCGCCCGCGAGGCGGACGTGAGCCGAGTTTTAATTGGGCGCGCGGCTCTGGCGGCCCGCGGGCGTCCGACCAAAGTGTCAGTTTGTTCGCGTCCACGGCCATTGTTTTCGTCCAACGACTTGTTTCAATCTCTTGGCCCTGTCGTGATTCAATTTTTCGCCCTGGGCCAGGGCGGCGCCAGCGAGATTGAGGCGTCCGCCAGGGCGACAATGGCTTGCTCGCGCCTTTCACTCGGCCACCTTCTGCACAGGAGGAGGCGCCCACTCGCGGCCACCGTGCGCGTGATCGTCGGCCGCGCGCGTCCGCGACGGAAGTCGAGAGAGAGGTGAAGGCGACGCGGACGCTGGGCCGGAAGCTGGCCGCGGCTCCTTATTTGGGCGCGCGCTCGGCGTCGCTCAGCTCATCATTGGGCGACGGCCGGGGCGCCTTCAGCCAGCCGGCCGGAAAGAGAGCGCGTCAGTGTGCGCGTGGGCGGTGGCGGGGGCGGCGGCGGCGCCAGCTTCCTTTTTTTCGCAATTTGTGTGTAAATCAAATGAAATGTGGCAGTCTGTTTGCGAGCAGCAAGCCGGGCGGGCGGGCGTGCGAGTGCGACTCGGATCAAGTCGGGCGCAGCGAGTCGAGCTCAGAGCCGAGAATGAGCTCACCTGAGGCCCGCGCGGCTCAGTTAAGCTGGAGAAGGAGACGGCCGCGTGCGCGCCTCTTAGCCGCACTCTCGTCACGACTAAATCGGCTCGACAGGTGCGGGCAGCTACGGCCGAGCGGGCGTGGCAGTGGCGAGATTATCTCGTCTCGATTGTTCTCCGGCGAGCGCACGAGCGGCCGTGGCCCGATGTCGGCTCGTTGTCGCCTGAGCTCGGGCACGGCCACGCATTTCGGACGAAATAATTACGCCCTCTGCACAGGCTGAAGCGCGCGCGCAGCGGACGCGCACACAGACTCACGCAGCAGCCGCGCATAGCGACCTCGCCTAGCGACCTCGGCCGGCTGGCACCGCTCTGGACGCACACGCGCCTGGGCGCTCATTTACATTGCACACAGACTGACTGAGCGGGCGGGCGATGAGACACGCCGCCCGCCAGCGAAACGTCTGCCAGTGATCGGTGGCGACGACGACGACGACGACGACGACGACGCTGCCGACGAACGAGCGGCCAAATATTTCTACTCTTCCACTCGGACAGGTAGAAATATTGACGCTTCAATATTTCCACCACGCGCCAGTCTGCTCGATTGACTGCGACCGCGCTGGCAGCTGGCCTACACCGCCCACGCATTCTGGCTCGTTGGAGGCGCGAGTCTTGGCCAGGTGAGCGGCCGCCTGGCCGCCCACGCGCTCGCCGGCTCAGCATAGACTCTCGTGAGGATGCCAATTGAATCAGAGTCGACTTGAGACGGGCGCCAGTCGCGGGCGCGTCGCGCGCGATGCTGCCGAGTCGACAAGCCGATCGGCGGGGCGCAACCGCGGGCCGCACCTGCTCGCCTCTCGCGGCGCCCGCATCCGCGCGACCAACTCGACCGCGAGCCCGCCCACGCACCTGGTCGCGAGTTAGTGCGCGTCGACGGGCGTCCGAGCCCGACGGGCGCACGGACCTCCGATCGCCGGCTCGGCGCGTGGCGACGCGTCCATTTGTATGCAGACGACGGGCGGCGCGTGCCTCTTGCCGATGATGCTGATTGGGGCGCCCGCAGCTGGCCGGCTGGCTGTGCGCGCACGAATATCGCACGTGATCGCACCGAGCCCGTGGGCGTGGCCACGCACGTCGACTGGCGCTTGACGAGCTGCGGACGGCGAGTTGAGGCCAGTGGGCCGATTGATGATTGAAACAAATTAGGCTCAAGTGGGCGGCTCTTGCGGGCAGTGTCGGCCAGAGGGCGGACACAGCGCTCGCTCGAGTTCGAGCTGACCGCTCGTGGCCAAAGTTCGCGAGCTCAAATGAGGCGCGCGGCCGGAGAAATATTGTGGCCTCTCGACGACCACGACGACCACGACGACCACGACGACCACGAGCGAGACCGCGACCACGAGGACGAGTGCGCGCGTTTCCAAGAAAGCGCCGCCAGGCTCACGTGCGCGACGACCGCCGATCGCCAAGGAGCCCGAGCCAGACGGCGCCCCTCGAGCGCCGCGCGGCCACGACGGGCCTGAGCCAGCGCCGAGGTGACAGCATAATGAAGCGGGTCGTTTCTCTCGCTCGCAACTGATTTATGTGCCCGCCCCGCCGTCGTGGTGGTCGTCTTGTTTAAGCTCATTACGGGCCCGACTGCTCGCGCGGCCCACCCGCTCGCATTCTTGTTTGCGCTCTTTATCGTGGGCCGCCGCCGCCGCCGACGACGACGACGACGACGACGACGACGACGAGCCTCGACACTGGCGAGCGCACCTAAGCAGAGCCGACTCGAGCTCCAGTTGGGTTTAAAATGGGCACCTGGGCGCGCCGAGTTCTTATTCATCGGAAGCGCGCGGCCGCTTGGCCCTCGACGCCCGCTGGCCGAGCGAGCGCTCGAGCGGGCGGCGCATAGAGCGCACCACGCGACCCAAATAAACACAAACAAACGAGCGGCCGGCCGCCAGTCGCGCGCACGACTTGCCAAATTGGCGCCGACACATTTCCACATCGTTCAATTCATCTTGCGGCCGGCGCCGTCTTGCCGCCCGTCGTGGTCGTCGTCGGCGTCGGCGTCGTCGTCGTCGGCGTGGGCGCCACAATCGCCGCCTGTCGCCCGCCGCCGTCGTTGCGTAACAATAGCGCCAGCCGCCGGCCGACCTTGATGGAGGCGACAGGTGACGCGCGCGCTCGCCGGCTGGCAAATGGCGAGCTGCCACTCGCGGCTCGCGGAGGCGCACACCGGGCGCCTGCTAAGTGAAGCCTCTCGAGCGCTCGAGCAGTTTATTGATTTCAATGTCGCCCCCCCCCCACACACACAAACACATACACACCCACACATCCACACACACTCACACCCACAGAGCCACATTCACACTCGGCCGCTAACACTGGCGCAGACTCCATTTCGGCGCCGACTTTGCTTGGCTTCCAGGCGCGCCTTCCAGGCAGACGTGCACAACGCGGCTGCCGACATAGTGCACATGCGGGCGACACTCTCGCGCCGCCAATGGCACACTTGGCCGGGCGCCGTCTCGAGCCGGCCGATTGATTCGATTATCTGGACGCCCGAGCGCAAAATTAACGCCCGCACTCTTCTTGCGCCGGCCGCAGGTAAGTGCGCCAGTCCATTTGCGAGTCGAACACGCGGCCCACGCGACGCCCCAGAGCGCCACTTCCGGCGCGGGATTGCCACACAGAGGCGGCCCGCGCGCGCTGAGACTTGGAATCTATTGAGCGCGGGCGCCGAGACCGAGCCGCGGGATCGATTCCGGCGCGCGACTCGCCCGCTGGCCAGCTAATTGTCAACAAATATTTGCACAACGCCGCAGCGGAGCGCCAACATCGCCAGCGCCATTAATGCGCGCGCCCATGGGCCAGGTGGGCGGAAGCCGGTGAGCACTAAACTCGCGCGCCCGACAACCAGACTCGACTCGATTCGATTCGCTTGGATTCGATTCACAAGTAGTGGCGCCGAGCGGGCGGGTGAGCGAGCGGGCGGGCGACAAATCAAACAAACACTCGGCCGGCCGCCCCCACTCGACAGCGAACAGTCGGCCGGCCGCGACTAGCGACAAGTCGCTAGGTGCCGCGCGCCAGCGCCGCCCGCGGCATATTCAAGCCGCCGGCCGGCTGTGCTCTGAATGGAGGCGTCGCGAGCGCTCAAGAGTGAGCGAGGGGCGGGCGCCGTGGGGACGGGCGCGTGGCGGACGTGTGCGGGCGCCTGCGAGCGCCACTTTGCGCTCGAGTGGCTCGCGGGCGCCGCCGCCAGCCAGACGTGGCCGCCCAGTCCAGGCGACCGACTCGAGCGAGTCGAATCAAGTCGAATCGACTCGACTCCGATCAGGTCGACGCCGTGCGACTCAAATCGGGTGCAAAGTGTTTGTCTAGCGTCGGCGCGCGCGAGATAAGAGCCGCCGGTCGGCGTTGGTCGCAGTGGCGCTCGTGATGGTCGCTTTCATTGTGTGCGCGGGCACAAAGTCGCCGCTGGGGCGCAATAATAAAAAATTGCTCAGGTACGCCGGCCGACTGTTGGGCGCGACTGAGTGTGGGCGCCCCTCGGCCGGCGAGCGAGCCGTCGACCAGTCGGCCGGCCGGCGCGCAGATCCATTAAAAACAAGTTGGCAGTGGCGAGCAAATCCGCGCCCACTGTCGCCCGGCGGCCGCACACAACTCGGCGTGATTCCTGGCCGTCGCCGTGGAAGTGAGGCTGGCGCGCGCCCACACCTCTGCTTCCGGCCCGGCCGCGCGCACAAATTGTCCCCTGCCGACTTGGGTCATCTATCTTATTTGCCTAGGCGCCCCTCGCCTTCGGCCGCCGCCCGCGGCTCCGAGCCGACGACGCAGGTGCGCCGGCCGAGATAAGGCGCCCAGAAGTGGGCGCCGACAGCGCCGACGACATTTTCAACTCGGCGCCCGCCAACTGGTCGCCCGACTCGACCCGGACGCCGCTGACCGGCGGCGCCGACAATGAGTCGCGGCGGCGAGCGGGCGCCTCCAGGACGAGCGGGCGCCTCGGGGCCTAAGCTCTGGGCGCGCGTCTAAAAATATAAAGTGCCAAACTTGACCTCGCCGGCGACGGCAGCGCCTCTCTCGAGCGCCATTGTCGCGCGGCCTCTTCGTGCTGGTCGTCGTCGTCGTCGTCGTCGTCGCCCAGTGGGATTTTGATTGGTGTTGTTGTGCGCGCCTGTCGACTGGCGGCGCCCAATTGATCGCGCGCCCAGGCGTCGATCGATTGCGCAATAGAGTGGAGGTGCCGGCGGCGAGTGTGCGTGTGTGTGTGCGTGCGCGTCGGCGGCCAGTGTTGGCGAGCTTGTGCGTGGGCGCGTGCCCCAGTGTGGGCGTGCGTGCGCGCGGCTCGGTGGCGATAAAAGGCGGCCTTGCGGAGGCGACCGGCCGGCGCACGCACTCGACGGCCATAAAGAGGGGGCCGTGTGGGCGTTATTGGAGTGGCCGCAGTCGATCTCATCCCGCACGCTCTCCAACACCCACTCACTCTCACACACTCCCACACACTCACACACACAAAGTCGACTCGGGCGCTCATATTTGTGTGCGGCCTCGCGCGCCGCGAGTCTGGCGCGCGTGGCCGTCAATTAAAATGCCTTTGCGGACTTTCGTCGGCGGCGGTCACGAGCGCCCAGCGCGTTATTGTTTCAAACCCATTCATTGGTCAGCCTCGCTTTGCAGTGGCCCAGTCAGCCGCGGGAGTCTTGGCGCGAACTGGCGCGCCGACTGCAGCCTCTGCACTATTTTCGCCACACGCCCGCCGGGCTGGCAAATTCCGCACCGCAATCGCAATCAAATTTGATCGCGCGAACGGAATGGCGTCGCCGAGTCGGAATCGGATGCAAAAAATGGCGCCCGCCGGGCGACATCGGCGACAGAGCGCCCGCATGGCTGCAGCTGCGAGAGCGGCGCCAGCGAGTGTGCGTTATTAGTTTTCCACTGGCGCGGCTGTTGTTGTCGTGCGCCGATTGGCGTTGTCGTCGTACTCGTGGCCGTCGTCGTACTCGCACTCGTACTCGTACCACTGCTCGTCCTCGTCAACGTTGGCGTCCTTGCAATCGCTCGGGCTCCTCGTCGACGTCGACGCCAATCTCGCCGCTCGCCGCCCGCCGCTCGCCGAGCGCAAGTAATTAAACTCGACGCACATCCGGCGCACATCGGCGACGTGGGCGCCGGCTTAAGGCCGCTGGCTGATGATGACGAGCTGGCGGTGGCGGCGGCCGCCCAGAGGGGGCGTCAAGTGAGCTCGGGCGCAGCCAACAGCCGGCAGCCAGCCAGTGGGGCGCGTTGTTCATTTTATTAAGCGACGGGCGCCCTCGCGCGCGCAGTTTTTCACGAGCCACCGAGCGAGCGAGTGGCCGGGCGAGGCGGCGCACACAAAGCAGACACAAGCGCACACACACACACACACACACACACACACACACGCACAAATGCACATACGCTTGCCCACATACAAACCAGTGGTGAGTTTTAATTTCGGCTCTGGACGACTTGGTCGATGTCGCCAGTGTCGCCGCGGCCGCCGCGGCCGCCGCTCTTACAACACCGCCGCTGCCGACGACGCGACTACGACCAGCTAATTTGCTTGTTGCCGTCAGCGCGATGGCGCTGAAGTGGTGCCTAGCGCCGCGTGTCGCTAGGCGCCGTCTGGCCAGCCTCAAGAGTTGCGCGGCGCCTGAGCGCGGGGTCGCGAGCGCGCACCCGGGCGACCAAATGCGATTCAATTAGCCGGGCGCAGCGGGCGGCCCTAGTGGGCCGAGTCTTGGTGCCGCCATCAGGCCCAAGACGACCGCGAGCGGCGTTACGAGGCCGACGAGCACGGCGACGAGCACGGCGACGAGCACTGGCAATCGGCGACTTTATCACCCTCGAGTATTCGGCCATGCGCGCGCTCACTCGCAGACTCACTCTGCTTTCGTGTGCCCGCCCGTGGCCGCCCGTACTCGCGCCCAGCGACGCCAACTCGTGACGACTCGTTGGCGCGCTCAGTGGGCGGCGAGTTATCAATATTGCGCCAGACGCCGTCAGACGCGCTCGCGCACGCGAAACAATGCGATGAACCGGCGCCCAACATCGGCCGCCGGCCACTTAGGCGCCCGACGGCCGCCCGGGGCCGACAGCGCCCGCGAGCGCGCCAATCTCGCGCTTAGATCAGCGCCGCCAGACAAACGCGCGACAAGTGACTGACTGGATCCTGTCCGTTCGGCCGCTCGTCGGTCGCCTCCACCGCCGCCGCCGCCGCAGCCCGCGCGCCAACTAATTGAATGCGGCCAGGCGGCGCACTTGCCCGCATCCGGACTGCTTGCGCGCACACTCGAGGCCGCGCCGCCCGAGTCCACCTGGGGCTGGGAGCGGGCGGCTCGAGGGCCTCGACTCCATTGCCCCGGGCGGCGCGAGGGCGGCAAAAAGGGAGACTGGGCGCGCGCGCAAACTCCGCCCATGAAATACGATGCTCGCCGGACGGGCGACAGATTTGCATGGCCGGCGCATAAACAACTCGAGCGAACGTTGGCTCAGCTCTTTCTCGGCGCCCCCGCCTCGCCGGCCCGCCGCTCACCTGTCCGGCCGTCAGACGAGGTCAAGTTCGGCTCAAATGTCGCGCGCTCGTCGTTATGTAACTCGCTGGCTCTCCGAGTGGTCGGCGTGCGCGCGGGCGCGCGCCCATTGATTTTGGCCGCTCGAGCTCACTCGGCCCGCGGGCCAAATGCGATCTTTATTCCGCTCGTTGACCAGCGAGCCAACGCTCTGCACTGCACTGGAATGTGCGCCTGGCTCACGGGCGCCTTGATTGTGGGGCGAGGCCGGCCGCTCGATGTGGGCGAGTGTCTCAGTGAGTGGCGGCGGGATTAAGTGAGCGGCGGCCGACTCAGCGACGGGCGCCACTTGTCGGGCGGCCGTGGGCGGCGCCAATTGGCCGAGAGGCGATCGAGCGGCCGCGGCTCCAAGTGGCCCGTCGATACTCAAATGGAGCGCGAGCCGAATTATGTCGCCCGTGGCCGCGGCCAGATGAGTGATGGCGCGCAATATCTGGGCGCCCGGCCGGCGGGCACGCGCCCAGTCCGCAGGCTGAGGTCGGCGCCGGCGGTCTGGGTGAAAAATGGCGCACATCTCGAGGTCGCGCGCGCTCGGCGCCGTGCCAGCGACACAATGGCGCCCGGCGGCGGCGGCGGCGGTGGCGGCGGCGGTGGCGACGGCCTAATTGTGTGCTCGACGCGGCTCATTGGACTTTATGGCGTGGGCTAGTTTAATGAGCCGGCCGGCCGGCGGGGGGCTCACCCGCTGGCTCGCTCGCCCGCTCCTGGATTTAATTTGCACGCGCACAAAAACCTTTGGCGCTCGCTCGTGGCGCTCGATTGAGTTGGCGAGTGCGAGGGCGAGAAACAGTGGCCACGCTAAATCACGCCGCTCGCTGGTGTCGCCACGCCGCACTCATATATATATATATATATATTCGAGTTTGATTGAGAGCCGCTAATACTCACTTGATTGTGTCGCGTTGAAATTGCTCCTCCTTCTTGAACACCTCGAGCAGAATGCCGCGCTCCTCGTCGGTCAGGTGCGCCGTGGCGTCGGCCGCCACCAGCCAGGCCGTCGACATGGCCGCCTCGGGCACCACCTTCGGGCCCGCCCCCGCGGACGCGCCCGTCGCCTCGGCCACGCCGCCGCCCGGCGCACTGGTCGTGGCCGCGTCATGGTCGGCCGGCGGCGCAGCTCGCTGGCTCCCGGCGGGCGGCGCGTCGGCTCGGCGTGGGGCGGGCCCGCCGGTGGCCGCGTGCGCCAGGCTGGCCAGGACGCGCGACGACGACGAGGCCACGCGCCTCTTGAGTCGCTCCATTGCGAGCGAGCGGCCGCGTGCCGCCTGCCCGACTTGTGATTGATTTTGCGCGCGACTTTGTGGCTCAGCGCCGGCGGTGTCACTTTTCCCGGCCCGCCTTTTCTCCGGCCGGCTGTCGGCGGCTCGCTTGCGTCTGACCTCCGCCCAAATGCCGCCAGCAGCGCACTACTTTGCTCTGCTCTCGCGCTACTTCGAGCTCTTGGGGCCTTTACTTGGTCTTCGTCTTCGTCATCGTCTTCGTCGTCGCGATCTTCTTCTCGTCGACTTTGCTTCGTCGGTGTCATCCGACACTGACTCGTACGGCGCGCGTTCGAGAGGACGAGAAAGAGATCACAGAAATCAGATGCTGAAAGAGCGCCTAGGACGGCCGCCCGGCTCGAGACGCGGCCGGTCGCGCGTCTCGCGGCTCTTGCGCAACCTCACCTGGTCGCTAATCTGTTCGAGCGTTCATTTGGGCGACCAGCTTACACTCTCTTGGCTCGTCTCTTGCGTCGGCTCTCGGCGACTTGGGCTCGAGCCGGGCCGGCCCGGACTTGGCTCCACTCGACTGTGCTTGGCTCTGACTTGGGTCGCCTTGATTTCCTTTGCTTTGCTTTGCTTTGCTTTCGTTTGCTTTGCTTTGCTCTGCTTTGCTCTGCTCTGCCTTAGGTTCGCGCCACTTGCCAGCGACAAATTTAAAATAATGTCCAAATGGAATAAAATATGCAAATTCGTTGGCTTCGCTCGTTGTTGTCGTTGTGGAGTCGTCGGATAAGTCGCGGGCGCTGTTGCTATTGAAGCGCAAGCGCGCCGGCGACAAGTCCATTTGTCACATTCACTCGGGTGCGCCACTCCAAAGGCGCGCGCCAGTCGGCGCCTCCGATCGGCCTCGCGCTCGGCCTCGCTTTGTTCGCATTTCGCCGCCCGTCTGACTGACAAACTTTTGTGCGAGTGTGTGGCGCACTCGACTCGTTTACGGCCCCCACACTGCAACTCAGCGCACCGATTGAAACATTAACTCGGCCGACTTTTGGCCAGCTCTAACTCACGTGGGCGCCAATGGCCGCGACGCTGGCTAACGGCCGCCTCGACTCGTGTGAGTGGGCGGGCGCGGAGATCTACATTCAGACGAGGTGGTCGATGACGCCGACGACCGCGACTCCGGGCGGCGGCCAAGAGCTCGCTCACGGCCGCTGGCACTCGACATTTGGCGCCGAGTGGCGCGCCAACTTTTCGTCGCTCGCCCTCGAATCGGTGGCTCGCTCGCTCTCTCGCTCGCCAGCTCTCGGGCGCCCACTAGCTCGCCCACGCGCTCGTCCTGATGACACTCGTCGCGCGCTCGCTCGCTCGAGTCCGCAGCAGCGCGGCCGTGGCCATCACCATCGCCATCACGATCACGCCGACAAGAAGCTCGCCGTCGCCGCCGTCCACGACCACGCCAACGACGACGCCGACACTGAGGACACAAGTTTAAACAGTCAAACAAACAAACAAACACACACGCACACACACACACACGCACACACTCTAGCGCCCGTACGCTCGTGCGCACTCTCGGCGCTCGCTCGCCGACCAGAACTCGCCGCCAGCTCGCGAAATTGCGCCCGAGCGGCGCACGCGCGAACGCCGCTAGGCGCCTGCGTCCCCGAGTGACGCCAGCGCTCGGGCGCGCGCTTACGCAAGCTAACTTTCGCTTGCGCGCCGCCAGCGGCAGCACTCGGACGGTTCGTCTGGCTCCCCGGGCTCGTGGGCGCCGCTCGAGGGGCGCACGCGGCCGGCCGAGTGGCGCCGACAACAGGTTGAGTGAGTGCCAGTCCGAGGGGAAGTGGGCGCGCGCACAGGCGCACACCAATTTGCATGCGGCCGCCCGTACGAGTGGCCCCAGTGACGACAGCAGCCGCCGACGAGCATGACGACCATGACGACGACGACGATGACGACGATGACGAGCCTGATGACGTCGCTGACGTGCGCCATGACGATGATCATCCTGATCACCGCCCGCATCGTCGACATCACGCCGGCGACCACCGCCACCAAAAAGACACGCTCGACTCTGCGCTCGTGAGCCCGTACGCGCTACGTAAATCAATCGAAGCGCCCCAACGAGCTCGTGATGGGCGCCGATGAGGCGCGCGCTCGACTCGCCACCGCCGCCGCCGAGACCATCTTGACGTCGGCCAGCATAATGGAAGGCAGTAATGAGCCGCGCCCGTCCAGTCGCGCGTCCAGAGTGCTGGCGGCGTCGCTCGGCCGCGGCGGCAATGAGGCGACGCCGGGCGCCATTGTGTTCGCAGGCCTGTGAGCTGGCGCGTGTAAGCGCGGGGGCGCGCGACTGGCGGCGCCGGCGGCGGCGCCTCGGCGCGCGACACAATGGCAAGAATGATGAGCTCGTGACGAGCTCGGCGGCGCGCGCCCTCGGCCGCGAGCGAGCTCCAGACGGCGACACCGGCGCCGATCGCTATCGAGGCTCCCCGCGCCCCGCTCGAGCTGCACTCAGGTCTGCGGGCCGCCCCCGCGAGCTTGTCGACGGGGCCGCCCATTTGTCCGGCCGCCAGGGCTCATTAACATAACCCAGGGCTGCGCGCGCACGCCCGCTGATGAGACGCCGGGCGCTGCTCTTTCGTCTCCGGTGCCTCTCGTCGCCCGCGTCGCCCGCGTCGCCCGCGTCGCCCTAGTCGCCACTGACGCCGCCACGAACGCCGCCCACACAGTTGTGCAATACTTAATCCTGGCCCAGACAAACTCTCGCGCTCGCGTCACCTGCTCGGCCAGGCTCATTAGTCATCGAGTCAGTCGCCGACTGGGCGCCATTGTTGCGCTCACGGCGAATTGATGTCAGCGCAATGCGAGCGGCCCTGTGTTTATTTGCTCGGGCCGCCGGAGTTACGACAACAACACACAAACGACGACGACGACGCCGAGCGCGCTCGTCGCTGGCCAACACCAGCGGCGGCGCCTCTCAAATCCCGCCGGCGCGCGAATTTCTCGTTCGGGCGGCGGTTTGCTCGCCGGCGCGCCCACGCCGAGGCCAAGACGAGCCGCCCACGGAGCTGATCTTAATTGTCCTCGAGGCTCCCGCACTCGCCAGATAATCGCCGGGCATATGTTTGGCGGCTCCTTTTGGCCGCTCCTTTTGGTTCGGTCAGCGCCCGCCCGCATCGAGAGTCGGTGTCGAGTCAGAGGAAGAGAGTTACACCGGTCGAGTGCGAGTTTGTGTGCCGAATTGCGCGCAAACTCGCCACTCGGCCGCGACAAAATTCGCGCGAACTCGTCCAAGTCGCCGGGCTGTCCTTCAGTTCGCCTCGATACAAACTCTCGCTGTCGATCGTCGAATTTGGCCCCACACAATGACACCGACACGCGTAGACACGTCTGGACTTAGGCCCACACTCTGTCCGGAAGCTGGCGTTCTTGTTGGCGGCCCGCACACCGAAGCGCCGCCGCCGCCACTCAGGTGCAAGCGCTAGTTCGAAAGGCCGGCCGAATGACAAGCGCGACCGTGTCAGCCACCAGGCAGCCGAGCGCGGGCCAGATGTCAGCGACTAAGGCCGGCGGCGACGAGCGCCACGATGACGACAGCGCGCGCAATCCGCCACGACCCGAGCGCCAGAGATGATTGCGACCACTTAATCTTCGCGTCAATTTTCCTCTAGCGCCGTGAGATCTACTTAGCCTCCTGTCGACGCAATGGGCGCACACTGCACGCGACTCAGTCATTCAATATCGCCCCCAAGTGCTAATTGATCGCTGACTGGGTCGAGTCGAGTGCGCGTCGGCGCGTCGCCCTTATTGCACACTAATCATAGAGCGACCGAGGGCGGCCTTTGTCGAGAGGCTGGCGATGGGCTTGGAGACAGCGCCCAAAGACGACTCTCTCGCCCAGTCGACGCCTCGCCTCCTCAATGGCCCACAACAAATGCGCCGAGTGGACGAGAGCGCGGCCCATCGGACAAGTAAACAAGTCCAGAGGAACTTTAGATTACTTGTCGGACTTCATTTTGTGCATCGTGAACGCAATCGTCCGCATCAGCGTCGCCCTGAGGGCCCATCGCGTGGGCGCGCCCGAAAGCGGCCGCTCGACGAGCTCAAGCGAAAACAACTTTATTGTCGGATGGCATCGATGGCGTAGGCCGACACGACGGCGACACGCAGATAACATCAATCTTGCCACGTCCATCTCAAGAGCTTTCGGCTCTATGTCGCGCGCGTGTGTGTGTGTGTGTGTGTGTGTGAATGTATTTGGGGCCCTGGAGACCGTCGAGAGGCTCGCTTGTCCTCGAGCGGCTTGAATGACCCGTTGCGCCCGGGTCGCCCGCGCCACTCGAGACGCGCGTCCCGAGTCATCACTTCTCCAAGAGCGCCTTGAACTTGGCCACGCTGGGGTCGTGCTCGTCTAAGAGCTTCAAATCAATCAGAACATTGTCAAGATACGCCGCGTCTGTGGTGAGCTGCGTGTGTCCATTGGCCGTCAGCTGGCTCAGGACGCTCTTGGTTGTGCGGCCAATGAGTGAGTGCAGACAGTGGCGAGCAACACACTTGAGCACCACCTCGGTGACGCTCCCACACGAGCGGACGTCCAAGTTGGTCTTGTCGCAGAATCTCAGGTACTCCAGGGCCAGCTTCAGGGGCCTGGTGTCGCCCTGGTCGTGGGACTCGGTTTGTTTCCTCAAGGTAAGCATGTGCTGCCCTATGCGGGTGATGTAGTCGTGGGGCGCGAATGCGTACCTGGGCAGCTCGACCTGTTTGTCCTGTTGTTGGCCCGTTGTTGGCGCGCTGTTGGTGCCGTTGAGTTTGTCTATGTTGATCCCATTGGTCAGATGGGCCTCGATGAAGTTTAGGTTGAGATCTAGCAACAGTCGACAGCAATCCGAAGTGATTGTGGTGAGCCGGCCAAAGGTCGGCTTGAAGAGATCTGCAGTGGGCGACGACTCGGCGAACAGGCTCGACTGCACCTCGGGCCGGCGCATGAACTCGCCGAATGGCTGCTCTCGGACACTCTTACTCGAGGCTGGGTCCTCTGTGTTCCTGAGCAAAACGTTGAGCTGAGTCTCCACCGAGTGGATAATATGGTACTCGATGAAGTTGTTCATATCCATAGTGCTCAGTGGCTGCTTGAAGCACAAACCATCAAAGTCGGTGTAGAACTGATATAATCTCTCGAAGTTGTCCGCATCCACGAGAGCCTTGCCGCAGGCTCGCAACAAATATATGGCCTGATGATAGTGAGTCCAGTCGAAGTTTGTGGGCGAGTTGACCAGATGATAGGAGAGCACTTTGCGACAAGTGGACACGGACGAGTCGAGGTGGGCGAGGAATTGGTCGAAGAACTCGTGGACTTGCTTGAATTTAGATTTTTGTATCGATTGCCTGAGCTCTTGTTCGGTTTGTTTCATCGTTTTTCTTTCGGTTATCACTTGGTTGTCACACATCACATGGAGTTGTTGGTAATCTTCTTTGGTGCGATTTATATTGTACTGGAGCTCGAGAAGTTCCTTCTGGGCACCATTGAGATGGTCCACTAGTTGTCTGAAGTGAACTCGGAGGGGATCATCGAGGACGGCTATGAACTCGTCGTTGTTGCTCTTCTGAACAGCCGCAATCTCATCATGGAACTGATCGATCACCTTGGCGATGTGTTGCCACTTGTAGGCCTTGATCTTGGTCCGGCTACTTGACGCCTCCTTATCGTTGGAAGATTTTTTCACTCTAACCGGGAATATCAGATCGAGCAGTTGTTTCCTAGACGGCTGCTCTGGAGCCCTCAACAGATCCTCCAAATAGCGGCGTCGGTGATGTTTGGTCGGTTGCATGACGCAATAAGCGAGTTGGGAGTGTCTCAGTGGCTGTCAGCTTGTGATGATGTACATGTGCCGAGTGTGTGTATGTTCATAATAGTGAAATCTAAACAGTAGTGAGGACTCGAGTGTCTGGCATGAATATGAGAAGTTTAGCGAGAGTTTGGGTGAGAGTTGAAGGTTGTTGGATGGAGGCAATATATGAGAGAATGGCGGAGATCGAAATGAAGCCAAAGCAGCTGAGAGAATTGAGCGCGTGGAGCTGGAAATTGCGCCCGATTCGCACGTGTTTTGATCGTGCTGTTGTTGCGCAATACTCCTTGGGACAGCTGTCACGAGATGGCGCCCGCGTGGCCAAATATCGGGCTCGGCTGGCCCAGTGAGTCGGCTCGACTCTCGAGTTGATTGTTGTAAAAAAAGAGCACAGTCACACACGCCAAGGGAAAGGTGCGAGCCGGCGAGAATATGAACTCGGTGGTTAGGTTATAATTAGAGCCTCGCTCATGGTGGCGGCGGCGCACTGATTGTTGCGCCGGCGGCGGTGGCGCAAAGAGCAGAGTGAAAGTGTAGGACGAGTGTGGAATGCAGACAACTGGCTTCTCGTTGGGCGCTGGCATTTCTTGGGCTTGGCTCGCCAACGAGTGGACGCGAGTTCGGATGGCCGACCAGCACTCGCGCGGCTACCGTTCGTCAGCTGTCCGCTCGTGGGCTCGAGTCCAGCGGCCAGCGCCCGTCTGACAGGCGGCCCGAGTTGCGCAACTGCGCGCGGCAGGTGCGAGCCGACGGGCGCCCGACGCCAATCTCGAGCGCCGCCGGACGCCCGCTGGTTCGGGCGCGCGCCGACGCTCATGTTCTTAGCGTGTCGGCGGCGCGCCGAGCTTATTTGCATAGGCACCTCGACAGGTCGGAATGGCGCGCGCGGCCGGCGAGTTGGCGAGTTGGCGAGCGCGTGGCGGGTGTCGCTGGCCGGAAGTGCGCCGACCCGATTGGTGGTGGCGCCGACTCGCGCGTCCCGTCGGCGGGCCGTGCGGATCGGATCGATTTCGAGTGGACTGGCGGGCGCGAGCGCGTGCCAGTTGAATGAGTGACAACGAGAACGGCGAGGAGACGACGCGCCAACTGGCGGCGGGCGCTCATTGACGCCCGACGGCCAGCGACGAGCGTCGGCGGGCCGAACGATTAAAAAGTGCCACTTAAGAGTCGCTTAGCGCCGAGCGCTCGAGGCGGCCGAGTGGCCGAGTGGCAGTCAGGAAGTCGGCGCGCTCGTCGGTCGGCGCGCTCGTGGCGGCGGCGGCCGCGCTCGGTCGCCAGCCGCCGACTTGATTGACTGGCCGACGCAGACGCGGCGACCGGACGGCCGGCGGGCGACCCGCGGCGGCCACTTTTGATTGACAGCCGCGACTTTTCATTGAGCGGAATTCGGACGCGCGCCGAGAGCTCGCGCGCAGGCGAAAAAAAGTCCGCCTGTTCTCGGCGGCGCTCACACAATTGTGCGCACGCAAATCAGAGCGTCGCCAGGTAGACGGCGGCCGCCGCTCGCAGCTCGTCGCTCGCCACTCGTCGCTCGAGCTCGCCCAGTGCTCGGGGGCGAAACTAATTTGCGCGCCAACAAATTGACTGCGGGGGCGCCCCGACGGCCGTCGAGTGCCGGCCGCTGAGAGCGCGCCCCAACAGAACTCGACGCAAACCAGACCCGGGGCGCCCTTATCGCGGGCGCTCGATCTGGCGCGGGGCGCCGGAAAAACAATTAGCGAGCACGTGGAGACTTTTATCGCCTCGCCCAGCGTTTAATTGTTGGCCGGCGAGCGGGCGCCGCGCGGCCCTGGAAACATCTGCGCCCGCGATTGCAGTTGGCGGCGGCGGCGGCGGCGGCGGCGGCGGCGACGACGACGCGATGACGAGCGCCGCGGCCGCGTAATCTCGAGCCAGACGGCCGGGGATTACGAGCGGCGCCGGCGGCTCGAGTCGCAGTGGAACTCGACGAGCGCGCCACTGGGGCGGCCGCCAGGTAGCCGCCCGTCGGAGGGGCGCGCGCGCCCGTGTGCCCGCATCCGAAGGGCCGCATGCAAACGAGGCCCGACGCATTGATTACACGCCGATCGGCTCGGCCTGGGAGGCGCCACTCGCGGCCGATGATTAGTGGTTTTGTCGCCAGCCACGCGGCGCCTCGAGCAAAGCTGGATACTCGCACTTTTGGGCGGCGGCGGCGGCGGCGGCGGCGGCGGCGGCGACGGCGGCGGCGGCGGCGGCGGCGGCGACGGCGGCTCACCTGTCAGACGTGCGCACACCTTCGCCGCGCGAGGCCAGCGCGTGGCTCTGAGAGTGACCGCGCACATGGAAGCAGTTGCGCTCGTCGAGTTGGCCAGCGCAAATATCATTAAGCCGGACGGCCAATTGAATTATCATAATTGAGTTGCTCCGGCGAGCGCGCGCGTGTGCGATACCGACTCGAGTCGTAGGCCGCGCGGCGACAACAAGACACTCGCCAGCGCCGGCGTGATTTACGTCCGCGAATCGATCATCGCCGACGACTTTATTGTGGCATCTCGGCCGTCTCAGTGAGGCGGACTCGTTGGTTCGCAAAACTCACCTGCGAACGAGTCCTTTGCGCCGACAGCGCGCGCCGCACGCCTCTGGATGCGGGTAGTCGCGTGCGGCCGACTACCCGGCGACACACAGACACAGACACAGACACAAAGTCATACAGACACTCAGACTCGCAGGTCAACGAACGAGCTGTCCATCGCGCCGCACTTCTTGGCCGTCGAGCGGTGCTCGTTTCATTAACCTGGGCGCGCTCGGGCGCGCACACACACACACAATTAGCGCAACACCAGCGCGAATCAAGCCAACAACTACATCAGCCACTTCGACGGCTGCCGCCAAACGTGCGGGCGCTCCGAAGAGTGGGCGTTACTCGAGAGTGATCCACTTTTCCATGAACACGCGCTCGCGCGCTAATCAACTGTTTGCACGCACACGCGAGCGGGCGCGCGGCCGCCCGAACAATGGGGCCCTTTGTTGGGGAGCGACGCTGGCGGTGAGGTCGTCGTCGTCGTCGTCGTGGTCGTGCGCGCGCCCGCCCGCATGCGACTACCGAATTTCCAGGTCGGCGCCGCTCGTCAAGGGTTACCTGTGGCTGGATTTGTGTGCCCGGTCGCGCGGGCGTGCACTTTGGCCGGCGCGAGGCCGCTCGTGACCGGCGCCGAGTCCAAATTGGCACTGGCGCCAAGTGGATTCGCCGGGCGGCCAACTCTTTCAAGCGACGCCGACACTTTCCACGCGAGCTAATCTGGTGCTGGTCGCCGCCGCCGCCTCTCTGCGTCGCTCATCTCGGCGGACTCGCCGAACGCTCGGGCACGAGAGCGAGGGCGGCGAGAGTTCAGTAGCCCCAATTAAGAGCCCCACTTGCATACCTGTTGATCAGCGCGCGAGTGCGGTGGCGTACGCGTACCCGCGCGCGTACCTGCAAAACCGCCACCCGTTTAATTGTCGACCCGGGCCGGGGCTTGCGTTCAATTAACATTTTATGCTCTAAATGCGTCCGCCGGCCTGGCGAGCGCGTCGGCGCGGCGCAAAGAATGCGAACGACACACAGCGAGCCGAAACTGGGAGTTGGCAGTGGTCGGCGCGGCTGGCGCGAAGTCGCCGCGGCGTCGGTCTGATTAGCGTCGCCGAGCTGAGCGCCGGGCGAATCTCTGAGGGCTCCGCGCCGATAATTTACACACGAGCTTCCTTAAGCAGAGACTTTGGATTTGCTGCTCGTGCGGCGGGCGGCGCGGCGACTCAACTCGATCGGGCTGCCAAGGCTCTCGTTGAGGCCCTCCGGCTGTCTTCGGCTACCTGAGGAGCGCGGCGGCGGCGGCGGCGGCGGCACAGACCGAGCGCCTAATGAGCGCGTAATTGATATCTGGACTCAAGAATTCGGGCGGTGTGGCGGCGTCGGATCGGTGGTGATGCGTGTAAACTGCGCTCGGAGTCGCACTGCACTCGAGCACACCAGACGGCGCTCGGCCGACGGCCACTGCGAGCGCGATCACTGCGAACAATTAAGACTATGGGCCGCGCGCGCGCGCTCAATATCACTGGCCGAGCAGGAAAGTTCCCACGGCCGGCCGAGTGGCGAACGAGTTCGCCGCCTCGATCGCCGAGCCCGCGCCGCTTGCATATTGATCAGCGGCGCCTGTTGCGCAAGCCACGGCGCCATATTTGCTCCGGAGGGCCGCCGATTGCTTTCACACGGCCGGCGCTAGAAGGAGCCTAATTAGGTGTGTGTGTATGTGTGTGTGTGTGTTTGTGTGTGCCCGCGCCACTTACCTGCGCCAATCGGCCGACGGAGTGACACCGACGCGCGACGAAGACGAGTGAAATCTGGCCCTGAGCAGCGCCAGATTTTATCGCGCACGCTCAAGGGCATCTCTGCGCTGAGATCAACACAATGAGCCGGCCGAATTATTGATTGTGCGCATTGTTTGCCGAGTGCGCGCCACTCTAATGGAGCGCTGCAACTGTTCCGCTTTGTCGCCGCCGCCGCCGCCGCCGCCGCCGCCGGAGACGAGCACCAGGACGAGGCGAGCGCACCTGAACCGCCCCGTCGGTTCATTGACCCGCAGGCGCTGAGTGACTCTGCGCGCCGCTCGAGTGTGTTCGAGTGCCATATCGATGGCGATATCACTGCCAATTAGAGGCTCGCGGGCACGCGCCGCGCGCGCGCCACACAAGTGCGCACTCGAACTGGGCGGGCGCGAGACGGCCCATGCGGGTCGGGCCCGAGCGAGGGGCGCGGGCGCTCGCGTCACCGCGGGCTACCTGGCGCGGGCTACCTGTTGCGGAGCTGCGACCACGGCTCGAGCTGTCGGCCGGGCTGCAGGCCAGACGCGGGGGGTGGGGACTTATGGGCCGGCGGCCGACAGGTTTGCGGCGATGTCGCGTAACCGAACTTGTGCGAGATGCAAATTCCTGGCCCCGGCCGTGCGGGCGGCTAATCCGCGCCGCCGCGTCGACGTGCGCGCCGCATGAGGTCGATAACAATCGGTGGCCGCGGCCGCACTCGAGCCGAGTGGATGTGTCACTCGAGTGCGGTGGTCGCGGCCACGACCACGACCACGAGCGCGAGCGCGAGCGAAACCGAAACCCCGAACTCGAACTCGAACTCGAACTCGAACTCGAACTCGGAGCCTCACGACTGCGTAAGCTCGCGCGCCACGCCGGCGGCCAGTTGTCAATCGAGTTTGGCGCTCGCCTTGGGGCCGATTGATTGGCGCCACCGCCGTCGAGCGGGCCATTAAAGTTAATTTTTATTGCCAGCCAGCGCGAGTCGAGCGGAGTCGAGTGGTGGCCGTGGTCTCGAGTCGAGTCGAGTCGAGTGGAGTCGACAACAAAGGCGACTCGATGTGGCAGTGAATCTGATCCGCTGGATACATTTGGCACCTCCGCGCGCACGGACATCGCGCGTGCACGCATTCAATTTGTACGCACTTCATAATTGACTCGCGTGCGCGCGCCGCTCGTCCATTGAGGCGAGCGCCGTTGTAAAAACAGCGCTCGGAGTCAAACTGTGTGCGTGTGTGTGCGCGCGAATTGTGCAGTTCGAGTTCTTGGGGGCGGCGAGCAAATGGTCGCGCAGAATAAACGAGCGACTTTTATTGGATCGAACTGACGGCCACGACGACGGCGGCGACGGCGGCGGCCGCAGACGCACAAATCAAAGCGAGCACGCGCAGATTCTAATGCGCCCAAATTGACTTGACACTTTCCGCAACGTTCGAGTGGCCCACTTGGAGTGGCGTATTGTTCGCGTCGTCGAGCGAGCGGCCGCCTGTGTCTGTGTAAGTGTGTGTGTGTGTGGGGGCGG
>SNVD02008362.1:0-32721 GCA_013180625.2 Boswellia sacra | reverse complement strand
CCACATCTATTACCAACAAATAATATCTTACTGTTACTAAAATCCTTAATCACACATCTATTAGGCTAAAAAATAACAAAATATCCTTATCACACAATCGACTAATGCTAATCAAATCATGTTTCAAACCATTAACAAGCAAAACATTTTTAATAATAGGTGAAGAAGGGTTACCAATATCACCATGTCTGATTACCCTTCCTTTGGCATTATCACCGAAGGTCACATATCCTCCTTTCTTGATGATTAATCTTGAGAACTTGGAGGCATCTCCAGTCATATGCCTTGAGCATCCACTATCTAAGTAACACTTGTGTTTGCCACTCCTTTGTTTCTACAATCAATATTCAAAAAGCAACTTTTTGGTACCCAAATGTTCTTGGGTCCTTGGGGGTTAGTTTTGGTACTTTTTGGAACCCATATTTGTTTCAAATTAGGATTTCTCTTAATATAGCAAGAATGCACTTTGTGTCCTTTTATTCCACAATAAGTACATGAATGATTAGGATTATTCCTAGAAGATGCATGAACAAAATAGTTTTTAAAATAGTTTTGAGTTTTATGAGTTTTATATCCTAATCCTCTTTTATCAAAAACACACCTTTGGTTTTGTAACATAGAATTCAAATTTTTTGTGCTTTTTGTAAAACTATCAACAATATTTCTTAAGTCATTATTTTTCTTTTTCAAAATAACATTTTCTTTCTCTAATTTATCAAAATCCTTTTGTTTTAAAATCTCATTTTCAGTTTTTAATAAATGTATTTGATTTTCCAAACTTTCAAAATCTTTTGCTTTAAAATTTCATTTTCATTTTCTAAAACTTCATTTATTTCCACCAACTCTTCTAATTGAGATAACATGACTTTTGACTTCTTTTTGAAAGCATTGATTTTTGAATTTTGTTTATCAACTTGCACATGTAAATTTTGGAATACTTCAAGTAATTCATCATATGAAAGCTTAGGATCATGGTTTAGAATACTTATCTCATTTTCTCTTAAAGCCATGAAGCACATGTTTGCCACATCGTAATTTTCTTCTTCATTCTCCTTCAAGATGATTTCATGAGTAATGAGAGGACCCATAAGTTCTTCTAATGGTAGTTTGGTGAGGTCCTTTGCTTATTGAATTGCCGTCACCTTTGGCTCCCAAGATTTTGGTAGACACCTAAGAATCTTTCTTACCATTTCAACATTAGAATAAGATTGACCAAGAGATTTCAAACCATTGACAATATCCGTAAATCTAATAAACATTTCATAAATTGATTCATCCGATTTCATCTTAAAAAGCTCATAACTATGAACTAGCATACTAATTGTAGATTCTTTAACTTGACTAGTTCCTTCATGAGTAACTTCAAGTGTGTGCCATATTTCTTGTGCCGTAGAACAAGTAGATATTCTATTAAACTCATTTCTATCTAGAGCATAATATAACACATTCATAGCTTAGCATTCAAACTCAATTTCTTTTTATCATCTTCACTAAACTCATTAGGTTCTTTAAGCATGCATTCCCCGTTTTCAATTTTGGTAGGAACAAAAGGTCCTTCCAAAACAATAGACCACAAATCATAATCAAAAGATTTTAAGAAAATACTCATTCTAGTTTTCCAATAAAAGTAATCACTTCCATTAAAAAATGAAGGTCTAGAGATAGAAAGTCCCTCAACATACGAAGTTGAATTAAAAGTTGCCATAGCTCAAAAATCGATTAAGATTTAAAAAATTGAGCAACCTTGCTCTGATACCACTTGTTGACCCAGGTATGGCAACCCAAGAGGGGGAGTGAATTGGGTTTTTATTTATAAAAACGGATTTAGAAAACTTTTCTTGAAAGATCAAAATTATTTAAATCTTTCTTTAAGAACAAGGTGAAGAAGATGAAAATAGAATGCAATCAAGAGAATGGGAATAAAGAACAATCACAAGTGTAAGTAAATGTAAAGAGGATAGGGATAGAGAGAGTGCAAACTCGATGTACGTGGTTCGTCAAACCTTGCCTACGTCCACGGGCTCCTAGCTCCACAAGCTAGGCTTTCCACTAAGTTGTAGAAATCTTTACAACTTGCTTAATGAACAACCTCACCAAGACTTTTTCTTCCAACTCTTGATAACACCACACCAAGAGTTCTTCTTGATGAACAACCTCACCAAGGCAATTTCCTTCACCTCTTGATAACACCACACCAAGAGTTCTTCTTGATGAACAACCTCACCAAGGCAACTTTCTTCAACCCTTGATAACACCACACCAATAGTTCTTCTTGATGAACAACCTCACCAAGGCAACTTCCTTCAACTCTTGATAACACCACACCAAGAGTTCTTCTTGATGAACAAAGTCACCAAGGCAACTTTCCTCAACTCTTGATAACACACAACAAGAGTTCTCTCAAAGATAACTATTATCCTTTACAAGAATATCTCACTCTCACCACAATATAAGAACAAAGATAATTTTTACAACAAAAGTATAACTCTCTTCAAAGAGTAGATAAAGAATATAAAAGCTCTCTAGACTTGATATTTTTCTTGTTTCTTTGCTTGATAAATGCTTCTCTTCACTTCTTGAATGCATGGGAGAATGGCTCCTTTTATAGGCAAATGAGATGAACTTAATCAAGTGAAGACACCAACTCCAAATTTTCTTCCCACCATAAAAACCGTAATTTTGTCTGCCATTTTTGTCAATGTTCCGTTTGAAATTTGAAAATCTACAAAACATAAAAGATTTGTACGTTTGAATAAGCTTTCCAACGCATCAAGAATCACTACAAGAAAAACAGTTTTTTGCGACAAAATTTTTTGCGACGGAATAAAATTCGTCGCAAAAAGCGGCCTTTTGCGACGAAATTATTATTTCGTCACAAAAGGTAGCATTTAAAAAAAAAAGATATTTTGCGAGGAATTTTTCGTCGCAAAATAAAACCTTTAGCGACGAATATTCATTTCCTCGCTAAAAACTCGAGTGACTAATTAGGGAAGTTTTTTTGCGACGAAATAAACCTATTGCGACAAATTTTTCATCGCAAAACGTATATCACACACAGACGGCATTTTGTGACAAAAATTTTATAGCAACATGAACATTTTTTGCGACAAAATTATGTTTCTCGCTAAAAAAAGACATTTTGCGACAAAAAATTCCTCACTAAAGGCCATTCTAATTTACCATGCATATATGGCAATACTTGACATTTTGCGACGAAAAAATAATTCCTCGCAAAATGTGACCTTTTGCGAGGAAAATTTCCTCGCAAAAAATCTATTTTTTGCGACAAAAAATCTATTTTTTGCGACAAAAAATTCCTCGCCAAAAGATATTTTAATTTACCATGCACACGTGGCAATACTGGACATTTTGCGACAAAAACATGATTCCTCGCAAAATGTGACCTTTCGCGAGGAATTTTTTGTCGCAAACGGTCTATTTTTTGCGACAAAAAATTCCTCGTGAAAAGCCATTTTAATTTATCGTGCTTACGTGGCAATACTGGACATTTTACGACAAAAACGTGATTCCTCGCAAAATGTGACCTTTCGCGAGGAATTTTTTGTCGCAAAAGGTCTATTTTTTGCGACAAAAAATTCCTCGCGAAAAGCCATTTTAATTTATCATGCTTACGTGGCAATACTGGACATTTTGCGACAAAAACGTGATTCCTCGCAAAATGTGACCTTTCGCGAGGAATTTTTTGTCGCAAAAAATAGACCTTTTGCGACAAAAAATTCCTCGCGAAAAGTCATTGTATTTTACCATGCTTACGTGGCAATACTGGACATTTTGCGACAAAAACGTGATTCCTCGCAAAATATATTCCTCGCAAAATGTGACCTTTCGCGAGAAATTTTTTGTCGCAAAAAATAGACATTTTGCGACAAAAAATTCCTCGTGAAAAGTCATTTTATTTTACCATGCTTACGTGGCAATACTGGACATTTTGCGACAAAAACGAGATTCCATGCAAAATGTGACTTTTTGCGAGAAAATTTTCCTCGCAAAAAGTCATATTTTGCGACAAACATTCTCTCGCAAAAAGTCACATTTTGCGACAAAAAATTCCTCGCAAAAAGCCATTCTAATTTATTATGCACTTGACAATATTGGATATTTTGCGACGAAAATTTGATTCGTCGCGAAATGTGATCTTTTGCGACAATAAATTCCTCGCAAAAAAGTTAACCTTTTGCGAAAAAAAAATTTCTCGCGAAAAGCCTGTCTAACTTATTATGAACACGTGACAATACTGGACATTTTGTGACGAAAATATGTATTCCTCGCAAAATATGGCCTTTTGCGAGAAAATATTCCTCGCAAAAAGTTATTTTTTTAAAATTAAAACTTAATAACTTTCCTCTTTTGCTTTCTTCTCTTTGTTCGTGGTTCGTCTAATATATAAGTCTTTGTTTAAAAAATGGCAAAAAAAAATAATAAAGAAAGTATTAAAAATCTAATTTGATTTTATATAAATTGATAATTTTTAAATATAGTAGGGCCATTTGGATATTCATATAAATTTTTATTAAAAAAAAAGACCATTTGTGATTCCATTCATGCTTTTAAATGTGAAAAACTATTAAGATATTCTAAATTTAGTGTTTGTAAAAGAGATAAATAATTAAAATAAACTCTCTATATATATGTGTGTGTGTGTGTGTGTGTGTGTGTGCGTGTGTGTGTGTGTGTGATATGAATCGTTAATAATCTAATAATCAAGCATAAAATTTATTGCTAATTATTTATATATAACCTAATTTATGTGTGATTTATATATGTCTAACTGCTAACTTACAATTATGATAAACTTATTACCATGACTAATTTTTAATTGATGAAAATGAGATTGGAAAAAAAAATCCAACTTCTAAAAATCTAATTTATTTTTCAACGTTTAATTATATGTCAAATAAACATAAATAAATAATTAATTAATAATCATGTAATAAACATAAATAAATAAATAATTAATAATCATGTAATGTTGCCTATAATTATGTTTTTTATTTTTTGTTATAAAGTGTATTAATTTAGACAATATATTTCTCTTAGACTTTTAATTTTTATCGTATAGCTTTGAGTAAATTGTTGAGATATTTTAAACAATTGTTAGAGTTTATTTTAAGGGAGATAAATAATTAAAATGAACTCTATAACAAAAAATAAATACATTTGTTACATATTGATTACTATATGAATAATTAATCATTTACTAGTAAATGGCAAAACCTAATTTTTAATTCGTAATGCATATGATACTTGTAACATATGTATATGTATATATGTCTAATAATTAAATTACTTATATGAAAAAAAATATTTTTTATAATTGTAAAAAATATTTTTAATAATTGTTATTTTTATAAAAAAATGGATATTTAATTTAAAGGCATTCTATACTTGAAAATAAATGCAATTTTGTTACATTTTTATATAATTATAATATGAATAAGTAATCATTTACTAATCAGATTAGAAAAGCTTATTTTCAATTTCTTATAATAACAAATATGACATATATAGATATTCAATTATTAAATTACAACTATTACAAACTTATAGTTTGCATTTGTCAAGATATTTTAAATATTAATTGTTAGCATTTGTAAAATGAATAAATAATAAAAAATATTCACTGAAAGTAAATGCATTTGTTACATAATAATTATAATATGAATATTTGATTATTTATTTATTAAAGTATTAAAAACTATTTTTCAATAACTCGCACATGACAATTATGTCATATGTATAGTTGTTTAAGTATTATACATTTATTAATGATAGTTGACTTGTGTGTATTTTGTTAACACTTTAATACATATGACAATTATGACATACGTTTATATGTTAATAATTAAATTACCTCCATCACAAATTAATTTTTTTAAATTTGTAAAACATATTTTTAGTGTTTTTAAAAGAAATAGATAATTAAAATAAATTATAGCTAAAATGAATAGAATCTTTTTGTTACATATATGATTATATATCAATAATTAATTATTTATTGATCACTAAAGAAACTTTTTTTTTGTAATTGCTCATATAACAACTATGACATATGTATAAATGTCTAACTATTGTTTACACTTGTTAAATAATTCTTGAGTTGTTGTACATATTTTATTAACATTTTAATACTCAATAAAAAATAATTAAATACAATATAATGTTTTATATTTCTATTGTATATGGTTGTTATATTATTTATTAATTTATCATCAAATTATTTAATACCAATCCAATATTATATAAATTTAATTATGGATGAAAATTTAATTAATAAATAAACTTATAATTATACAAGTCTAAGTATGGTTTAACCTAATATTAAATAAATTTAATTATGTTGGATAAATTTATTTAATTACTAAATAAATTTATAATTATCAAAGTCCAAGTATGATTAATTTCAAAATCTTCTTAGTTTTTTATTATAATTTTCACATTTGTATACTTTTTATGACAAATAAAAGAGTCTTTAACATTTTTTTTAGATTTTTAGTGAGGAAATTTTCGTCGCAAAAAGATTAATATTTTGTCGCAATATATGATGTTTTGCGATGATTTAATTTCATCGCAAAATGAGGTTTTTTGCGACGAAATACGAATTTATATTCGTCGCAAGAAATAAAATTTAGGCGGACTTAGTCCCGCTTGAGAATTTTGAAAATTTCAAGTTCTTTAGCGATGAAAAATTTGTCGCTAAAGATCAAAATTTTTGTCGCAAAATGAAATTTGGGCGGACTTTTTCCCGCTCTTGAAATTTCAAAATTTTGAAACTCTTTCTCGACGAAAATTTTGTCGCAAAAAAAATTTTTGGCGAACTTTTTCCCGCTTTGATTTTTTTCATAATTTTAAAAAATATTTCGCAACAAAATTTTCGTCGCTAAAAGTTAAAATTTTGTCGCAAAATATCCAACTTTTATTATATATACATGGGTTAATTTTTTGGATTGTTTCATTTTCTTCTATCACTTCCAATTCTCTACTCCTTTTCTTTTCCCAACATTTGGTAAATACTTTTACTCTTTCTTTTACTTTTGTGTTATAATATATTTTCTTTAATAGTTTAATATATTTTTATTTATTTTAATATTTGATTGATATTATTGTCTTTTATTTGATAGGTATTTTTGAAGATGGAATACAACTCAGCATTCTCAACATTATCAAATTCTTTGCTTCTTCAACATTGTTTTTTTCATAAACTCATTTTTTATGCTTTAATTTTTACTTAACATTTTATTTTTATTTTTTTGTTTTTAATAGGTATTTTTGAAGATGGGTTGTACTTGAAGATTTGAGGATTCATACAAAGTCAACAACAAAAGAATTTTTGGAGGATGAAGTTTTGTATTTTTCTTTCTCTTTTTTGTATTTTTTTTTTATTTTGCTATGTACAAAGGTTGATATATTGTAAAAATATATTGTGATAAATTTTTGGTAATTTGTTGTTAATTAATAAAATTATTAATATAAAGAATTAAGTTGTGTAATGAGACATGTCATTTATTCTAAAATTTATAACTAATTAAAAAATAAAATCTGTAAATTCTTAAAAAAAATCAATTTTTTTGTTAAAAATTTATTGCGACGAATTTTTTGTCGCTAAAGGTAGTATTTAGCAAGAAAAAATTGGTCGCAATAAACTTTTTTAACTAAAATAATTTTATTAAAAAATGAGTTGTTTTCTAACAATTTGCGACAATATTGGAATTCGTCGCAAAATATACTCTTTTGCGACAATTTTTATTTTGTCGCAAAAAGTTGACGTTATGTGAACTTTTTTGTGACGAAATATTTGTCGCAGAATACCACTTTTTGCGAGAAAAATTTTGTCGCAAAAAGACTTTTTGCGAGGAATTCCAGAATCGTCGCAAAAAAACCTATTGCAACTCACATATTGCGACTGGAGCGCGACGAATTTATTTTTGTCGCAAAAACTTATTGCGACGAAATTTTAACTTTTTACGACGAAAAATTTCGTCGCAAAAAGTCATTTTTCACGTAGTGAATCAAGTCATTTAGATATCTGTAGCTCAAGATATGGCCAAAACACCATTCGGTGCTCATGTGACTTGTTTTTTCTTTCTTGTGTCAGTCCACCAAATTGAATGATAATTCTGTCAGCCTTCCGTTTGAAATTTGAATTTTTTCAAAACATAAAAGATCTGCATATTTGAATAATATTTTCAAAACATTAAGAATCAAAACATTTGGATATCTCTATCTTAAGATATGGCCAAAACACCATTCGGTGCTCATGTGAGTTGATTTTTCTTCTCTATGTCAGTCCACCGAATTGCATGTCAATTATGTCAGCCTTCCATTTGAAATTTGAATTTCTTCAAAACATATGAAATGTTCTTCATTAAGTCATCTTTCCAATGTCATAAGAATCAAGTCATTTTGATTTTTCTATCTCAAGATATGTTCAAAGGAGTATTCGGTGCTCATGTCAGCTGCTTCCATTTGTCTTTCAACTTGCATGATGATTTGGACAACCTTGCACTTGAAATTTGAATTTCATTAAAACATATGAAATGTTATAAATTGAGTATTCCAAAGGCTCAAGAATCACATCATTTGGATATTTGTTGAGATATATATGACCAATTGATTGAATATTGCTCATGTGTCACATTCCTTGAGTCAATCCTTGTTCTTAAACTTTGGTGCCTTTAACATGTAGTCTTCTCCTTAGCTTCAACACTTCATTTTAATAAGCCTCTTCTTGATTTTAAAATTATTTCAATGATCTTACTCTTGCACATAAATAAACATGTTAGTAAATCTCAATTAATCAATGTGTATTGTTATCATCAAAATTATCTTGTAGCCTTAGGGCTAACACTGTGAGTCCTAATTTACCACAGAGTTGACATTATGGTCTTCCATTATAATTCCAAGACTTGTTTCGACCTCTTCCACAACCACTATTAAAACTAGATCTAGAAAACCTTCTACCTTGATTACCATTCTGATTACTCTTTGAGTTATTACCTTGAGGATTCCAATTCCTCCTATTTTGAGCAACGACATTAACTGACATCTGTCCTTTGAAAGCATCAAAATTTGGCTGAATTCTAGCTTCCAAGGTTAGCAAGAGAGCTGCACTCTTGAGAGACATAGATTCTTCTTTAGACGTTATAACAGCCACTATTGACTCATATGCACTCCCTAGACCTGAGACTACAACTAGGATCTGATCTATCTTAGAGACTTTATAACCTGAGGTAGTCAACATAGCACATAAGATCTTTATCTTGATAAGATACTTTCTCATAGTCAAGTTTCCTTTCTTTTGAGTTTGCAATTGATACTTAAACTGCATTACTTTAGCTGATGATTGTGAGACAAACAATTGCTCTATAGTACTCCATATATCTCTAGCAGTATTGGATCCAGCCAATTGAGGCAAATAACAAGGACTAATGGAAGCTAATAACCAAGACACTAACAATTGATCTTGACGATGATGAGCTATAAAGGATGGATTGATAACATCATACCTTCTTCTCCTTAGATGAATTCAGCAGGAATAGATGTTGATTCAAGATTACAGTTTTCAAGGCCATATCCATAGATTGCAGCACTGACCTGTTGCTTCCATAGTAGATGATTATCTTCATCAAGCTTGATAGTAATAAATTGAGTCATCAAATTCACCATTGGTGGAGAGACAACACTTGAAAAAATTGACGAAGAGATCCTAGCCATGGTTTGATTACTGGGAGAGGATGACATAGTAGGAGTAGAATTTGTATTTCCTTTAAGTGTGAGCAGATTTGGCTCTAATACCAAATCAAGAATATGTATTTTCCAGGAAAATGAAAAAGAAAATTAAAGAAAGTAGAGGAGAAAAATCTGGAGCCGTCTAGAGCAATTCTTCAGTGATATTATATGCATTCTAGAAGTATAATACAATCTGATACATATATACAGACCACTTCATGGCTCAACTTACAATTACAATATGTAACAAATTAACCAGTTGCCACATCAGCACTCTAACAAACTCACCACTAGCTATTTGGTTTTTATTCCAACAACGTAAGATAAGAAAATAATATAGCGCACACCTGTAGCTTGTTATTGTTAGTATAATTGTTAAATCAGTATTGTTTTATAATTTGTAAGAGTTTTCTTACTATTGTAAATTTATAGAACCAACCAAATGATTACTATTGGATTGGGAAATGTAATACAAAATTATAGAAGGAATAGCTTGAGGAATTTCATACCTTCATAAAGATTCAAGATGGCATATCATTCATCATGACTTAAAAGCTAGTAACATTCTTGTAGATGTAAATATGATTCCAAAATTGGAGATTTTGGAATGGCAAAGTTATTTGAAATGGATCAAACTCAGGGTGATACAAGCAAAATTGTGGGAACCTTGTAAGTCTGTGCATGTGTTTGTGTCTCTCTCTCTCTCCATATATAGTTTATAATTGTCGATAATTTATTCTTCTTTACAACTGCATTAATTCCAACTAATTACCATTTTTAGTGGGTATATGGCTCTAAAGTATGTAAGGCATGGACACTTCACTGTCAAGTCCCATGTTTTTAGCTTTGGTGTTGTTGGTGTCAACGTGCAAGTGCCATGCACATGATGAATTTTGTCCAACTTGTGATAAAACAAGAATATTATTTTGATTTTACTGTTTCTAGAATTATAATATAGGAAGTATTTGATTTATAATAAATATATCCTTTGATTAGGATATAGTATCTTGTATCCTAATTAGAATAGGAGAATATTTATTTGTCCTAATTCTTTTAGGAGTTTAATTATATTCCTTCCTATTTTATTTCTCCTAATCCTAACGTGATTTTCACTTAGATTTTTACAGGATTTCTAGGAGATTTCGGCCAGGCCTCTCACTATATATACCATGTTATATTTTCATAACTGGTTAATTGATTAGTCGGCAAGTTGGCTGATTAATTGGTTGATTTGTGAGAGTCCATGTCTCTGCATTCCAACAATTAAAGCGAAGAGCTTCAAACGCAAATAGGAATGTCTTTGTTGATTTAATTCTTTGAGTCTTTGATTCATGTATGGGAGCTAAAAATCGTATATGAGTTGTTGATTAGGTCTATGTGAGTTAGTAGACACTTGAGATAACTTGCGAGTTAAGTGTTTATGTAATTCAACGTCAGACGTCGTTTGTTATGTATAACTTAATAGTATGATGTTAAGTTATCTGTGACAGAGAGTGAGCAGTGTCACTAGAGTTTAAGATCTTGGCGAGATTTTGTTTTACAAAGATTAGGTCAGTGTGTGAGGGTGAGTCAGCACTGTAAAAAGTCCTAAAGATTGTACAAACAAGAACTTAGTGAATTGCAGCTCTATAGCTATCTGTGGATGTAGGTTTTATAATTAAACCACGTAAAAATCCTCCTGTGCCGATTTACTTTGCAGTTACTGTTATATTTCTTATAACTGCATACTTCCGAAACTTTCAATTGGTATCAGAGCAGGTTGACTGATTGACAAGTGAAGAAAACAATTACATTGATCTGGAAGGATGGAGTTTATTCGCAATGGAGGATCCGAAACACAACCACCTATTCTTGATGATAGTAATTACTCATATTGGAAGGTAAGAATGATGATGTATATCAAATATCTTGATGACAAGGCATGGACTAGTGTGCTTAAAGGATGGACACCGCTAACAAAGTTGAATACTTTTGGTGATTCCAAACCCGAACCTGAGGATGAATAGACTGATGAAGAATTCTGACGTTCCAGCTGGAATTCAAAAGCTCTTAATGCAATCTTTGCTGCAGTGGACTTAAACAATTTCGGACAGATTTCTAGGTGCAAAGTGGCCAAAGAAGCATGGGACATACTTGAGGTAAAACATGAAGGTACAACATCGGTTAAAATATCTAAATTGATGAGACTTAATTCTCAATTTGAAAATTTAATGATGCATAAGGATGAATCAATTTCTGAGTTTTACTCTAAGATATGTCACATCACAAATTCTGCATACATGCTTGGAAAAACTTTTACTGATGCAGAAATTGTTAGTAAAATAATTAGGTCTGTCCTAGATAAATTTCAACTTAAAATTTTAGCCATTGAAGAAGTTAAAAACACTGATGAGATGAGGGTTGATGAACTAATTGGCATTCTCCAAAACATTGAAATTAATCAAAGTACTAGGAAGCAAAAAGGAAAAAGCATTACATTTAATGTGAAAACTGAAAAATCTGATGAAAGTAGTAATGATGAGCTTGTTGAAACTGATTCTAAACAAATTGCCTTTCTAACAAGAAATTATGTCAAGTTTATGAAAAGAAATTTCAGGAAAAAGAATCAAGGAAAGCCATCAAACTCAAGTGATGAAAAATTCAGAAAGTTCAATAAGGAGAATGACAAGAAGAAGCCAAAACAACCTGAAAAAAAGGGCATATTCAGTGTTATGAATGTTCTGGTTATGGGCATATTCAATTTGAATGTGCTAATCTTAAGAAGAAGAACAAAGGACTGACAACAACCTGGAGTGATGAATTTGAATCAGAGTCAGAAGATCAAGATTGCATGAGCAATTTTGTTGCATTTACTGTGTCTTCAGCTGATAAAGGGAAAGCTGTTATATCTGACATAATAAAAAATTACAGAATCAGTGTTGATCATTCTGATGAAGAAGATGGACCAGAATACTATGAAGAGTTGCAAGAAACATACAATGCACTCTATGGTGAATAGGGATAGCAAAAAAACCCGGGTAATCCGGGTACCCGGATTATCTGGGTTTTTTTCTCGGGTGCGGGGACTTTAAAAAAAAAAAGTCTGGGTGCGGTGCGGATGCGATATTGCTAATAAACCCTGCACAAGCACCACACCCGCATATCTCTTTAAAAAATTAAGAAAAAAGTAAGCAAAAATATGGGGAAATCCGGGTAAATCCAGGTTTTTCCGGGTAAAGATAAAAGTAGAAAAAAATCCGGGGAAATCCGGGTATTTTTCCGGGTGCGGTGCGGGTGCGGTATACATAATCTCAAAACCCGCAAATACCCGCACCCGAAAAAATCCAGATAAGATGCAAAATCCGGGTGCGGGTGTGGAAACGCAAAACTCGCACTCGCACCCGGATTTTGCCATCCCTAATGGTGAATGGCTGAGTCAGAAAGAAGAAATCAAAACCTTAAAAAAGAAAATTGAGGTGCTGGAATGTGAAAAATCCTATGCTGAAAACCATATCACAGAACTGGAGAATGTTTTGACAGACAAAACAGCACATATTAAAAAAATTACAACAGAACTGGTTGAAAGCAAAAGGTGCATTGATCAACTCAAAATTGGGGCAGCCAAACTTGATCAAGTTTTAAGCCTTAAAAGAGACAACTCCAACAAACATGGATTGGGGTATACAAAAGGTAATGTTGCATCTTCATCAACAACTATTTTTGTTAAAGCTTCAATATCGGGTAAAAATTCTGAATTTAACTCTTTAAAGTCAAGTCCTAATTCCAAGACAATGAGACATTTGTTTCTCCTCTTAGTTCTTTCAAATCCAATCCTAAAAAGGTAAGGAAATTCACTCCAATTTGTTATTTTTGTGGTAAAAAGGGACATATTAGACCTAGATGCTTTAAATTATTGAATCTTTTGTATAAAAGATCAAAACAATTCAAACTGTTATCAAAATCACAACTGCAGTGGGTTAAGAAAGACAAGACAGTATGCCATGTTGCTCTTACTACTCTTGAACATACTTCTAATGGCTTGTGGTATTTTGACATTGGTTGTTCCAAGCACATGACTATAAATAAACAGTTTTTAACAGATTTTAAAGCATGTAAGGATGGTAATGTCACCTATGGAGATGGACCAAAGAGTAAGATCATTGGTAAAGACACTTTGAATGTCAAAGGCCTACCCAATTTTCAAAATATCTTGCTGGTTGAAGGTTTGAAAGCTAATCTTATTAGTGTTAGTCAGATTTGTGATGACAAGTATATTGTTAATTTCATACAAAACAAATGCATGGTCTTAGATAATTTTGGTAAATGCATTCTAGAAGGTAATAGATCTTTGAATAATTGTTATTTGGTAAAGATTGCATTTCAAGCTAGGATTTCAGATTTAGAATTATGGCATCAAAAATTAGAACACTTAAATTACAAAAACTTGGTTAAATTAACTAAGTTTGGTGCTGTAAAAGGAGTTCTTAAACTTGATGACAAAGTTAATGAAATTTGTGGACCATGTCAAATGGGAAAACAAATTAGAAGTTCACACAAATCAAATCCACATCTTAGCACATCCAAAATACTTGATTTGCTTCACATGGATCTTATGGGTCCTATGCAAATTGAAAGCATTACAGGTAAGAGATACATATTTTGTTTGTGTGAATGATTTTTCTAGATATACTTGGGTTGATTTCATTAAAGAAAAATCTGACACTTTTGAGGCTTTCAGGAATCTTTGTGTTAAGCTTGAAAATGAGCAAAATAGGAACATTGGGAGGATTATGAGAATAAGAAGTTATCATGGCAAAGCGTTCGAAAATGTTAGCTATGCTAACTTTTGCAAATATCATAGAATTGATCATGAATTTTCAGCTCCCAAAGCCCCTGAACAGAATGGCATTGTGGAAAGGAAGAATAGAACTCTTCAAGAGATGACTAGAGTGATGCTCAATAGCAAAAAGTTGACCAAGAGGCTATGGGCTAAAGCAATAAGCACTGCTTGTTATATTTCAAATAGAGTTTTTCTTAGACCTGGGACAAACTAGACACCTTATGAAATTTTGAAAGGTAGAAAACCAAATTTGAAATATTTTCATGTTTTTTGATGCAGGTGTTACATCTTAAATGACAAAGAGCAGTTAGAAAAATTGGATCCAAGGAGTGGTGAAGGAGTCTTTGTGGGATATGCACAAAACAGTAAAGCATTTCGAGTTTACAATCTGAGAACTGAGGCAGTCATGGAATCTACAAATGTAGTATTTGACGATCTGGAAGATTATACAAAGTACTCACAAGAGGAAAACATAACCAGCTTCACAAAAGATACAGAGAAATCAGATTCTGACAGCAACAAAAAAGAAGATTTTGTTATGAAAAAGGAAATCGCTGCTGTTACACCTGACGTAACAGTAACATCTGACAACTCAGATTTGAACAAAAATTCAATCAGGATTGAAGATCAAAAGAAAGATCCACCCACATGGATTTAGAAGGCACATCCAACAAGGTCTATCATTGGAACACCAGATGGCATGATGAAGACTCGAAGCAAGGTAAGAAATCAGGTAAGATTTGCATGTTATGTCTCTTTAGTTGAACCAAAAAATGTGGAAGAAGCCTTAAAAGAAGATGTGTGCGTTCAAGCTATGCAAAATGAACTTAATTAGTTTAAAAGAAATGAAGTATGGGAATTAGTTCCTAGGCCAGAAAATGCAAATTTCATTGGAGCTAAATGGATATTCAAAAATAAAACTGATGAAAGTGGACAAGTAGTAAGAAATAAGTTTAGGCTAGTTGCACAAGGTTATACACAAGTAGAAGGCATAGACTTTGATGAGACCTTTGCACTAGTGGCTAGACTTGAGTCAATCAGATTACTACTTGCAATTACTTGTTTACTTGATTTTAAATTATACCAAATGGATGTTAAAACAGCATTTTTAAATGGCTATCTCAATGAAAAAGTTTTTGTTGAACAGCCTAAAGGTTTTGAAGATCCTAAACATCCTAATTTTGTGTACAAATTGCACAAAACTTTGTATGGTTTGAAACAAGCTCCTAGAGCTTGGTATGAAAGGTTGACAAACTTTTTGATCAACAGAAGTTATAAAAGAGGCAGCAATGATAAGACTTTGTTTATCAAACATGCATCTAACTATTTTATTATTGCACAAATATATGTGGATGATATTGTATTCAAATCAACTAACAAAAGCAAAACTAATGAGTTTGTTAAGTTGATGCAGGAAAAGTTTGAGATGAGCATGGTAGGAGAATTAAATTTCTTTCTTGGATTGCAGGTTAAGCAAATGAATGATGGGATATTCATATCTCAATCAAAATATGCAAAAAATATTGTAGAGAAATTTGGGCTTAAGAAATCAAAACCAATGAAAACTCCTATCAGTACTAACTTTAAACTTTCAAAAGACAATGCAGGAAAAGATATTGATGCAAGTTTGTACAGAAGCATTATTGACAGCCTGCTATACCTCACAGTAAGCAGACCAGACTTGTGCTTTAGTGTAAGACTTTGTGTAAGATTTCAAGCAAATCCAAAGGAATCACATCCTGCAGCAGCTAAGAGAATCATCAGGTATGTTCATGGAACACATGATTATGGAATATGGTTTTCTAAAGATACAAATGATTATCTTGCAGGGTTTAGTGATGCTGATTGGGCAGAAAATACAAATGACAGAAAAAGTACCTCAGGAGGATGTTTTTATCTTGGTACTAACTTGGTTTCATGGCACAACAAAAAACAGAATTCTATTTCTTTGTCTACTGCTGAAGTCAAATACATAGTAGCAGGGAGTTGTTGCACACAACTACTGTGGATGAAGCAAATATTGAGTGACTATGGTATTGAATAAAAGCCCATAACTGTGTTTTGTGACAAAACTAGTGCTATAAATATTTCCTAAAATCCTGTTTAATAGTCTAGAACAAAATACATTGACATAAGATACCATTTTATAAGAGAAATAGTAGAGTCTATGGTGATACACATTGAACACATCTCCACTGATAGACAATTGGTTGACTTGTTCACTAAAGCATCGGATACAACAAGATTTGAAAATCTAAGAAAAGCCTTAGGCATCTATCAGTTATCTGAATAAACACTGTATGCTGTTATGTTAATTATATCTGTAGTATCATAAGTTTTCTTCTAAATTAGCATGTGTGAGCTGTAATATAAAATTTATGAGAATGATAAGATACTGATTTAAAATAAAAAATACAGAGAGGGCTACCAATATATGATGTGTGAAAGCCATCATTGAGAGTAACCTTAGGGTATCTAAGAAATATGTTGAGGTCACCGGCTCAAATGGAAAGGGCTACCTCTATATTGTGTGAAAGCTACTGTATTCATCTAGAAAATTCACATTGAAATTAACTTTTGTGTGTGTAAGAAGCATGGTCAAGTTGATCACTCAATTGAATCAAGTAAAAAGAGAGATGAAAAATAGCTTACCAATGCAAGTAATTAAACAGCTCTTAAATATGCTGATAAGTGTCTATTTATATATCATTTTCATATCAATTCGTCCATGTTTCTTTGCTATATTCCTTGGTATTTTATGTTTTTGTGTGGTTTTGATGTTTGTAGGAGTTTTGGAGCAACTTGCACAAAAATGGAGTAAAACCCTTGATTTTCACCTCTACTAGTCAACCATCTTCTCGGATTTAATTGTATTGATATACAATGAACCCGATGACATATTATATACCGTTGGAAAGCTCTCGAAGTCTATTTTCTGGAGAAATTTACGGTTTATAAATCCATTCAGTGTACCAAAAGTTGTAATCAAAACAGTGTGAGATGTATAGAAATATAATTCCACAATCACTGTAGCATGTATAATACGGGGCACTGTAGCAAGTCACTGTAGCAGAGTATTTAAACACATTTTAGGGTTTTATTTTCATAACTTGAAGAGGGGAAAACGTGGGAGGAGGCTGCATTTCTGGATTTCTCTCATCCCTTGGAGTTCTTGAAGGAGAAAGAAGATTTTGAAAGAGGAGGAACTACAATTCCAAGAAGATTCATCTACAAAGAATATTTTCAAAGAATTTGCTAAGTTCTTTATTTCCTTTTCAATTCTGGAATTTCTCTATATTGTATTTGTTATTCTGATTGAATATGTGTAACTAAATCTGAATTGGTTGGGGTGATTTCAAAGCCCTTGATATGGATTTTGTGAGTTGATTGTGTAAGAAATTGTTATCCAATTCTCTAATTGAAGTTGCTTGTATTTTCCAATATCCAATGCTCATGATTGCTTACTGATTGTATTTGGAATGGCCAACTGAATATAATCTGTTGTTGTCTATTGCTAGATTAGAAATCTTGATCCGTAATTGTCATGAATTTCCAATCATTAGTAGCAAAATTGTGATCAGAGATTGCAATTGGAAAATACAACCTAGGTTAAATAATCCGAACTTGTGTGATTATTGCTTAGATCAACCTATCTTTCTCATCGTAATGCTTCCATTGAATTAAACTTAGAGAGCTTGTTCTAGGTTGTTTAATGGATAGAGATTAAATAAAGAGCTTGTTTTATTTAACAACAAAGTAAGGAAAGATTGGGATAACAGAGCTTGTTGTTATCTACGGTTGATAACTTCAATGCTGTAATTGGATTACAATTCTATGTTAATTCACAAATTCATATCTTGTGGCAGAGAATGAACTCTTAACCAAGTGTCTCTCATTGATTTTTCACTCCATTTAACTTTGCTTTGTGTTATTCTTCATTTGCTTTCGTATTAAGTTTAGTTAATCAATCAACAAAACCCCCCCTGTTTAGTTTATTATTGCTGGAAAATAACAAATTCAATTAGAATCAATCCTCGTGGGAACGATATCTACTTATCACTTTATTACTTGTGCGACTAGTATACTTGCTAGTTTCGAACGCATCAAGTTTTTGGCGCCGTTGCCGGGGATTGATTTTCTAATCAATTTGTTATTCTGTTTTTACTACTGATTCTTGATTGTTATTTCCTGATTGTTTGTGTTTAGGCTTTTATGTCCGAGGGAGAAGCGGATCAACGACTTAAGAGAATTAAGGAGTTTCTCCAATCCTCGAATTTAAGGCTAAATCGGTCAATTTCAACTCCACCTCCAGAATTTGACCTTGCACGACATACTTCCCTCCCATCTTCTTGCAGTTCAATCAAATCTGAATCGGAAGCAATGGCGATGGAAAACGATCAGACTCTTAAGGAGTTAGCGGCTCCAATTATTGATCAACAACCGCTATGCATAAGCACCAATTTTGAGATAGATTTTGAACTTAAATCTGGACTGATTCATCTCTTGCCTACATTTCATGGTTTTGCAGGAGAGGATCCGAACAAACACCTCAAAGAATTTCATGTGGTATGCTCATTAGATGAATTCAGCAGGAATAGATGTTGATTCAAGATTACAGTTTTCAAGGCCATATCCATAGATTGCAGCACTGACCTGTTGCTTCCATAGTAGATGATTATCTTCATCAAGCTTGATAGTAATAAATTGAGTCATCAAATTCACCATTGGTGGAGAGACAACACTTGAAAAAATTGACGAAGAGATCCTAGCCATGGTTTGATTACTGGGAGAGGATGACATAGTAGGAGTAGAATTTGTATTTCCTTTAAGTGTGAGCAGATTTGGCTCTAATACCAAATCAAGAATATGTATTTTCCAGGAAAATGAAAAAGAAAATTAAAGAAAGTAGAGGAGAAAAATCTGGAGCCGTCTAGAGCAATTCTTCAGTGATATTATATGCATTCTAGAAGTATAATACAATCTGATACATATATACAGACCACTTCATGGCTCAACTTACAATTACAATATGTAACAAATTAACCAGTTGCCACATCAGCACTCTAACAAACTCACCACTAGCTATTTGGTTTTTATTCCAACAACGTAAGATAAGAAAATAATATAGCGCACACCTGTAGCTTGTTATTGTTAGTATAATTGTTAAATCAGTATTGTTTTATAATTTGTAAGAGTTTTCTTACTATTGTAAATTTATAGAACCAACCAAATGATTACTATTGGATTGGGAAATGTAATACAAAATTATAGAAGGAATAGCTTGAGGAATTTCATACCTTCATAAAGATTCAAGATGGCATATCATTCATCATGACTTAAAAGCTAGTAACATTCTTGTAGATGTAAATATGATTCCAAAATTGGAGATTTTGGAATGGCAAAGTTATTTGAAATGGATCAAACTCAGGGTGATACAAGCAAAATTGTGGGAACCTTGTAAGTCTGTGCATGTGTTTGTGTCTCTCTCTCTCTCCATATATAGTTTATAATTGTCGATAATTTATTCTTCTTTACAACTGCATTAATTCCAACTAATTACCATTTTTAGTGGGTATATGGCTCTAAAGTATGTAAGGCATGGACACTTCACTGTCAAGTCCCATGTTTTTAGCTTTGGTGTTGTTGGTGTTAACGTGCAAGTGCCATGCACATGATGAATTTTGTCCAACTTGTGATAAAACAAGAATATTATTTTGATTTTACTGTTTCTAGAATTATAATATAGGAAGTATTTGATTTATAATAAATATATCCTTTGATTAGGATATAGTATCTTGTATCCTAATTAGAATAGGAGAATATTTATTTGTCCTAATTCTTTTAGGAGTTTAATTATATTCCTTCCTATTTTATTTCTCCTAATCCTAACGTGATTTTCACTTAGATTTTTACAGGATTTCTAGGAGATTTCGGCCAGGCCTCTCACTATATATACCATGTTATATTTTCATAACTGGTTAATTGATTAGTCGGCAAGTTGGCTGATTAATTGGTTGATTTGTGAGAGTCCATGTCTCTGCATTCCAACAATTAAAGCGAAGAGCTTCAAACGCAAATAGGAATGTCTTTGTTGATTTAATTCTTTGAGTCTTTGATTCATGTATGGGAGCTAAAAATCGTATATGAGTTGTTGATTAGGTCTATGTGAGTTAGTAGACAATTGAGATAACTTGCGAGTTAAGTGTTTATGTAATTCAACGTCAGACGTCGTTTGTTATGTATAACTTAATAGTATGATGTTAAGTTATCTGTGACAGAGAGTGAGCAGTGTCACTAGAGTTTAAGATCTTGGCGAGATTTTGTTTTACAAAGATTAGGTCAGTGTGTGAGGGTGAGTCAGCACTGTAAAAAGTCCTAAAGATTGTACAAACAAGAACTTAGTGAATTGCAGCTCTATAGCTATCCGTGGATGTAGGTTTTATAATTAAACCACGTAAAAATCCTCCTGTGCCGATTTACTTTGCAGTTACTGTTATATTTCTTATAACTGCATACTTCCGAAACTTTCAATTGGTATCAGAGCAGGTTGACTGATTGACAAGTGAAGAAAACAATTACATTGATCTGGAAGGATGGAGTTTATTCGCAATGGAGGATCCGAAACACAACCACCTATTCTTGATGATAGTAATTACTCATATTGGAAGGTAAGAATGATGATGTATATCAAATATCTTGATGACAAGGCATGGACTAGTGTGCTTAAAGGATGGACACCGCCAACAAAGTTGAATGCTTTTGGTGATTCCAAACCCGAACCTGAGGATGAATAGACTGATAAAGAATTCTGACGTTCCAGCTGGAATTCAAAAGCTCTTAATGCAATCTTTGCTGCAGTGGACTTAAACAATTTCGGACAGATTTCTAGGTGCAAAGTGGCCAAAGAAGCATGGGACATACTTGAGGTAAAACATGAAGGTACAACATCGGTTAAAATATCTAAATTGATGAGACTTAATTCTCAATTTGAAAATTTAATGATGCATAAGGATGAATCAATTTCTGAGTTTTACTCTAAGATATGTCACATCACAAATTCTGCATACATGCTTGGAAAAACTTTTACTGATGCAGAAATTGTTAGTAAAATAATTAGGTCTGTCCTAGATAAATTTCAACTTAAAATTTTAGCCATTGAAGAAGTTAAAAACACTGATGAGATGAGGGTTGATGAACTAATTGGCATTCTCCAAAACATTGAAATTAATCAAAGTACTAGGAAGCAAAAAGGAAAAAGCATTACATTTAATGTGAAAACTGAAAAATCTGATGAAAGTAGTAATGATGAGCTTGTTGAAACTGATTCTAAACAAATTGCCTTTCTAACAAGAAATTATGTCAAGTTTATGAAAAGAAATTTCAGGAAAAAGAATCAAGGAAAGCCATCAAACTCAAGTGATGAAAAATTCAGAAAGTTCAATAAGGAGAATGACAAGAAGAAGCCAAAACAACCTGAAAAAAAGGGCATATTCAGTGTTATGAATGTTCTGGTTATGGGCATATTCAATTTGAATGTGCTAATCTTAAGAAGAAGAACAAAGGACTGACAACAACCTGGAGTGATGAATTTGAATCAGAGTCAGAAGATCAAGATTGCATGAGCAATTTTGTTGCATTTACTGTGTCTTCAGCTGATAAAGGGAAAGCTGTTATATCTGACATAATAAAAAATTACAGAATCAGTGTTGATCATTCTGATGAAGAAGATGGACCAGAATACTATGAAGAGTTGCAAGAAACATACAATGCACTCTATGGTGAATAGGGATAGCAAAAAAACCCGGGTAATCCGGGTACCCGGATTATCTGGGTTTTTTTCTCGGGTGCGGGGACTTTAAAAAAAAAAAGTCTGGGTGCGGTGCGGATGCGATATTGCTAATAAACCCTGCACAAGCACCACACCCGCATATCTCTTTAAAAAATTAAGAAAAAAGTAAGCAAAAATATGGGGAAATCCGGGTAAATCCAGGTTTTTCCGGGTAAAGATAAAAGTAGAAAAAAATCCGGGGAAATCCGGGTATTTTTCCGGGTGCGGTGCGGGTGCGGTATACATAATCTCAAAACCCGCAAATACCCGCACCCGAAAAAATCCAGATAAGATGCAAAATCCGGGTGCGGGTGTGGAAACGCAAAACTCGCACTCGCACCCGGATTTTGCCATCCCTAATGGTGAATGGCTGAGTCAGAAAGAAGAAATCAAAACCTTAAAAAAGAAAATTGAGGTGCTGGAATGTGAAAAATCCTATGCTGAAAACCATATCACAGAACTGGAGAATGTTTTGACAGACAAAACAGCACATATTAAAAAAATTACAACAGAACTGGTTGAAAGCAAAAGGTGCATTGATCAACTCAAAATTGGGGCAGCCAAACTTGATCAAGTTTTAAGCCTTAAAAGAGACAACTCCAACAAACATGGATTGGGGTATACAAAAGGTAATGTTGCATCTTCATCAACAACTATTTTTGTTAAAGCTTCAATATCGGGTAAAAATTCTGAATTTAACTCTTTAAAGTCAAGTCCTAATTCCAAGACAATGAGACATTTGTTTCTCCTCTTAGTTCTTTCAAATCCAATCCTAAAAAGGTAAGGAAATTCACTCCAATTTGTTATTTTTGTGGTAAAAAGGGACATATTAGACCTAGATGCTTTAAATTATTGAATCTTTTGTATAAAAGATCAAAACAATTCAAACTGTTATCAAAATCACAACTGCAGTGGGTTAAGAAAGACAAGACAGTATGCCATGTTGCTCTTACTACTCTTGAACATACTTCTAATGGCTTGTGGTATTTTGACATTGGTTGTTCCAAGCACATGACTATAAATAAACAGTTTTTAACAGATTTTAAAGCATGTAAGGATGGTAATGTCACCTATGGAGATGGACCAAAGAGTAAGATCATTGGTAAAGACACTTTGAATGTCAAAGGCCTACCCAATTTTCAAAATATCTTGCTGGTTGAAGGTTTGAAAGCTAATCTTATTAGTGTTAGTCAGATTTGTGATGACAAGTATATTGTTAATTTCATACAAAACAAATGCATGGTCTTAGATAATTTTGGTAAATGCATTCTAGAAGGTAATAGATCTTTGAATAATTGTTATTTGGTAAAGATTGCATTTCAAGCTAGGATTTCAGATTTAGAATTATGGCATCAAAAATTAGAACACTTAAATTACAAAAACTTGGTTAAATTAACTAAGTTTGGTGCTGTAAAAGGAGTTCTTAAACTTGATGACAAAGTTAATGAAATTTGTGGACCATGTCAAATGGGAAAACAAATTAGAAGTTCACACAAATCAAATCCACATCTTAGCACATCCAAAATACTTGATTTGCTTCACATGGATCTTATGGGTCCTATGCAAATTGAAAGCATTACAGGTAAGAGATACATATTTTGTTTGTGTGAATGATTTTTCTAGATATACTTGGGTTGATTTCATTAAAGAAAAATCTGACACTTTTGAGGCTTTCAGGAATCTTTGTGTTAAGCTTGAAAATGAGCAAAATAGGAACATTGGGAGGATTATGAGAATAAGAAGTTATCATGGCAAAGCGTTCGAAAATGTTAGCTATGCTAACTTTTGCAAATATCATAGAATTGATCATGAATTTTCAGCTCCCAAAGCCCCTGAACAGAATGGCATTGTGGAAAGGAAGAATAGAACTCTTCAAGAGATGACTAGAGTGATGCTCAATAGCAAAAAGTTGACCAAGAGGCTATGGGCTAAAGCAATAAGCACTGCTTGTTATATTTCAAATAGAGTTTTTCTTAGACCTGGGACTAACTAGACACCTTATGAAATTTTGAAAGGTAGAAAACCAAATTTGAAATATTTTCATGTTTTTTGATGCAGGTATTACATCTTAAATGACAAAGAGCAGTTAGAAAAATTGGATCCAAGGAGTGGTGAAGGAGTCTTTGTGGGATATGCACAAAACAGTAAAGCATTTCGAGTTTACAATCTGAGAACTGAGGCAGTCATGGAATCTACAAATGTAGTATTTGACGATCTGGAAGATTATACAAAGTACTCACAAGAGGAAAACATAACCAGCTTCACAAAAGATACAGAGAAATCAGATTCTGACAGCAACAAAAAAGAAGATTTTGTTATGAAAAAGGAAATCGCTGCTGTTACACCTGACGTAACAGTAACATCTGACAACTCAGATTTGAACAAAAATTCAATCAGGATTGAAGATGAAAAGAAAGATCCACCCACATGGATTTAGAAGGCACATCCAACAAGGTCTATCATTGGAACACCAGATGGCATGATGAAGACTCGAAGCAAGGTAAGAAATCAGGTAAGATTTGCATGTTATGTCTCTTTAGTTGAACCAAAAAATGTGGAAGAAGCCTTAAAAGAAGATGTGTGCGTTCAAGCTATGCAAAATGAACTTAATTAGTTTAAAAGAAATGAAGTATGGGAATTAGTTCCTAGGCCAGAAAATGCAAATTTCATTGGAGCTAAATGGATATTCAAAAATAAAACTGATGAAAGTGGACAAGTAGTAAGAAATAAGTTTAGGCTAGTTGCACAAGGTTATACACAAGTAGAAGGCATAGACTTTGATGAGACCTTTGCACTAGTGGCTAGACTTGAGTCAATCAGATTACTACTTGCAATTACTTGTTTACTTGATTTTAAATTATACCAAATGGATGTTAAAACAGCATTTTTAAATGGCTATCTCAATGAAAAAGTTTTTGTTGAACAGCCTAAAGGTTTTGAAGATCCTAAACATCCTAATTTTGTGTACAAATTGCACAAAACTTTGTATGGTTTGAAACAAGCTCCTAGAGCTTGGTATGAAAGGTTGACAAACTTTTTGATCAACAGAAGTTATAAAAGAGGCAGCAATGATAAGACTTTGTTTATCAAACATGCATCTAACTATTTTATTATTGCACAAATATATGTGGATGATATTGTATTCAAATCAACTAACAAAAGCAAAACTAATGAGTTTGTTAAGTTGATGCAGGAAAAGTTTGAGATGAGCATGGTAGGAGAATTAAATTTCTTTCTTGGATTGCAGGTTAAGCAAATGAATGATGGGATATTCATATCTCAATCAAAATATGCAAAAAATATTGTAGAGAAATTTGGGCTTAAGAAATCAAAACCAATGAAAACTCCTATCAGTACTAACTTTAAACTTTCAAAAGACAATGCAGGAAAAGATATTGATGCAAGTTTGTACAGAAGCATTATTGACAGCCTGCTATACCTCACAGTAAGCAGACCAGACTTGTGCTTTAGTGTAAGACTTTGTGTAAGATTTCAAGCAAATCCAAAGGAATCACATCCTGCAGCAGCTAAGAGAATCATCAGGTATGTTCATGGAACACATGATTATGGAATATGGTTTTCTAAAGATACAAATGATTATCTTGCAGGGTTTAGTGATGCTGATTGGGCAGAAAATACAAATGACAGAAAAAGTACCTCAGGAGGATGTTTTTATCTTGGTACTAACTTGGTTTCATGGCACAACAAAAAACAGAATTCTATTTCTTTGTCTACTGCTGAAGTCAAATACATAGTAGCAGGGAGTTGTTGCACACAACTACTGTGGATGAAGCAAATATTGAGTGACTATGGTATTGAATAAAAGCCCATAACTGTGTTTTGTGACAAAACTAGTGCTATAAATATTTCCTAAAATCCTGTTTAATAGTCTAGAACAAAATACATTGACATAAGATACCATTTTATAAGAGAAATAGTAGAGTCTATGGTGATACACATTGAACACATCTCCACTGATAGACAATTGGTTGACTTGTTCACTAAAGCATCGGATACAACAAGATTTGAAAATCTAAGAAAAGCCTTAGGCATCTATCAGTTATCTGAATAAACACTGTATGCTGTTATGTTAATTATATCCGTAGTATCATAAGTTTTCTTCTAAATTAGCATGTGTGAGCTGTAATATAAAATTTATGAGAATGATAAGATACTGATTTAAAATAAAAAATACAGAGAGGGCTACCAATATATGATGTGTGAAAGCCATCATTGAGAGTAACCTTAGGGTATCTAAGAAATATGTTGAGGTCACCGACTCAAATGGAAAGGGCTACCTCTATATTGTGTGAAAGCTACTGTATTCATCTAGAAAATTCACATTGAAATTAACTTTTGTGTGTGTAAGAAGCATGGTCAAGTTGATCACTCAATTGAATCAAGTAAAAAGAGAGATGAAAAATAGCTTACCAATGCAAGTAATTAAACAGCTCTTAAATATGCTGATAAGTGTCTATTTATATATCATTTTCATATCAATTCGTCCATGTTTCTTTGCTATATTCCTTGGTATTTTTATGTTTTTGTGTGGTTTTGATGTTTGTAGGAGTTTTAGAGGAACTTGCACAAAAATGGAGTAAAACCCTTCATTTTCACCTCTGCTAGTCAACCATCTTCTCGGATTTAATTGTATTGATATACAATGAACCCGATGACATATTATATACCGTTGGAAAGCTCTCGAAGTCTATTTTCTGGAGAAATTTACGGTTTATAAATCCATTCAGTGTACCAAAAATTATAATCAAAACAGTGTGAGAAGTATAGAAATGTAATTCCACAAATCACTGTAGCATGTATAATACGGGACACTGTAGCAGGTTACTGTAGCAGAGTATTTAAACACATTTTAGGTTTTTATTTTCATAAATTGAAGAGGGAAAAACGTGGGAGGAGGCTGCATTTCTGGATTTCTCTCATCCCTTGGAGTTCTTGAAGGAGAAAGAAGATTTTGAAAGAGGAGGAACTACAATTCCAAGAAGATTCATCTACAAAGAATATTTTCAAAGAATTTGCTAAGTTCTTTATTTCCTTTTCAATTCTGGAATTTCTCTATATTGTATTTGTTATTCTGATTGAATATGTGTAACTAAATCTGAATTGGTTGAGGGTGATTTCAAAGCCCTTGATATGGATTTTGTGAGTTGATTGGTTAAGAAATTGTTATCCAATTCTCTAATTGAAGTTGCTTGTATTTTCCCATATCTAATGCTTATGATTGCTTACTGATTGTATTTGGAATGGCCAACTGAATATAATCTGTTGTTGTCTATTGCTAGATTAGAAATCTTGATCCGTAATTGTCATGAATTTCCAATCATTAGTAGCAAAATTGTGATCAGAGATTGCAATTGAAAAATACAACCTAGGTTAAATAATCTGAACTTGTGTGATTATTGCTTAGATCAACCTATCTTTCTCATCGTAATGCTTCCATTGAATTAAACTTAGAGAGCTTGTTCTAGGTTGTTTAATGGATAGAGATTAAATAAAGAGCTTGTTTTATTTAACAACAAAGTAAGGAAAGATGGGATAACAGAGCTTGTTGTTATCTACGGTTGATAACTTCAATGCTGTAATTGGATTACAATTCTATGTTAATTCACAAATTCATATCTTGTGGCAGAGAATGAACTCTTAACCAAGTGTCTCTCATTGATTTTTCACTCCATTTAACTTTGCTTTGTGTTATTCTTCATTTGCTTTCGTATTAAGTTTAGTTAATCAATCAACAAAACCCCCCCTGTTTAGTGTATTATTGTTGGAAAATAACAAATTCAATTAGAATCAATCCTCGTGGGAACGATATCTACTTATCACTTTATTACTTGTGCGACTAGTATACTTGCTAGTTTCGAACGCATCAAGTTTTTGGCGCCGTTGCCGGGGATTGATTTTCTAATCAATTTGTTATTCTGTTTTTACTACTGATTCTTGATTGTTATTTCCTGATTGTTTGTGTTTAGGCTTTTATGTCCGAGGGAGAAGCGGATCAACGACTTAAGAGAATTAAGGAGTTTCTCCAATCCTCGAATTTAAGGCTAAATCGGTCAATTTCAACTCCACCTCCAGAATTTGACCTTGCACGACATACTTCCCTCCCATCTTCTTGCAGTTCAATCAAATCTGAATCGGAAGCAATGGCGATGGAAAACGATCAGACTCTTAAGGAGTTAGCGGCTCCAATTATTGATCAACAACCGCTATGCATAAGCACCAATTTGAGATAGATTTTGAACTTAAATCTGGACTGATTCATCTCTTGCCTACATTTCATGGTTTTGCAGGAGAGGATCCGAACAAACACCTCAAAGAATTTCATGTGGTATGCTCAAGTATGAAGCCAACCGGCGTTTCTGAAGAGCAAATTAAATTGAGAGCCTTCCCATTCTCATTAGCAGATTCAGCAAAAGATTGGCTATACTATCTACCACCAGGTACCATTACCACTTGGAATGAGATGAGTAAACTCTTTTTGGAGAAATACTTTCCAGCCTCGAAAGTTACAAATATTAGAAAAGATATTAGTGGCATTCGACAACACAATGGAGAATCACTTCATGAATATTGGGAGAGATTTAAGAGGTTATGTGCTAGCTGTCCAAACCACCAAATTAGTGATGGACTCCTAATTCAATATTTCTATGAGGGTCTCCTACCCATGGAAAGGAGTATCATTGATGCTGCTAGTGGTGGAGCACTAGTTAATAAAACACCGAACGTGGCAAGACGTTTGATTAGTGACATGGCAGCGAACTCCCAACAATTCAGCAGTCAATTTGAGCCACAACTACCAAAAAGAGTAAATGAGGTAAGTACTTCCAACATTGAACAACAACTTTGTGAACTTACCTCCCTTGTAAAAAAAATGGCTGTAGGACATATGCAGCAATCTTATGCATGTGGAGTATGTTCTGCCATGGACCATCCAACCGACATGTGTCCAACTTTGCAAGAAGGAGATACAGAACAAGCCAATGCCATGGGTGGATTTCCAGGACAACCAAGGCAAAGGTATGACCCTTTCTCCAATACTTACAATGCTGGATGGAGAGATCACCCTAATTTAAGATATGGGAATCGTCAACCAATCGCCCCAAATGCCATGCCAAATCGACCACCAGGTTTCAATCAACCAAGGGTGCAGCAACCATTTCAAGCACAACCACAACCAGCACCACAACCAGCTCCACAAAATTCAGGTATGTCTCTCCAGGATATTGTTAAAGCACTTGCCACTAACACAATGCAATTTCAGCAGGAAACTAGGGCAAGTATCCAAAACCTGGAAAATCAAATGGGACAATTGGCCACTAACATGAGCAAATTTGAGAGTCAAAGCTCAGGAAAATTACCTTCTCAGCCGGTGATCAATCCAAGAGAGAATGCTAGTGCTGTAACTTTGAGAAGTGGGAAACAATTAGATATTCCACCAAAGAAATCACAAATTGATGAAGGGGATGATACCACTTCTACCATGAACAAAACATCCACTTCTAAGGTAAATCCTAAAACGTCCATTCATTCATATGTTACCCCTCCACCTTTTCCCAGCAGATTTGCAAAATCAAAGAAGGAGGAACAAGAACAAGAAATCCTGGAAACTTTTCGCAAGATCGAGGTAAACATACCACTTCTGGATGCTATCAAGCAAGTGCCTCGTTATGCAAAATTTCTCCAAGTAGGTTATTCACCAATAGAGAGGAGTTTCCGAAGGAAATGAGATGGGTTAAGTGTGGGGAAATGTTTCAGCTGTATGCAAAGAAAAATTTCCTCCTCCGAATGCAAGTCACTCAGGTAAAGTTCACTACATTCCATGCACCATTGGCAATACAATTTTGGAAGAGCTATGTTTAGATTTAGGAGCATCTATTAATATCATGCCATATTCTATTTATGCTTCTTTAAATCTTGGACCTCTTGCGGAAACTGGTATTACCATTCAACTTGCTGATCGTTCTAAGCATATCCCAAGGGAGTTGTGGAAGATGTGCTTGTGCAGTGTTAATCAGTTGTTTTTTCCATCAACTTTATGTTCTGGAAATTGGGGATAAGCACGTCTCCCAATCCAACACCAATTCTTTTAGGGAGGGCCATTCTTGAAAACTGCCCGAACGAAGATTGATGTTCATGATGGCACTCTCACCATGGAGTTTGATGGCGAGGTGATTCGCTTCAATATTTTTGAGGCAATGAGATACCCTACTGACTTACATTCTGTCTTTGCAGTTGATGTCATTGATTCTTTGGCGCAACAATTTTTTGAGTTAACTCGCAAAGATGAATTGGAAGTAGCCATTAGTGAACACATAAGGACAGAAAGTTTCAAAGAACCAGGAAAGTTGATACATGTGTCTAAAGAAGTGGAGGAAGTTGTGGCAAGCTTGGATGAGACTATAACTATCACCACAAACAGGTATGATGTTTCGTACATTGAATTACCTTTATCTAATGAGAAAATTCTTCCTTCTGTGATGAAAGCCCCTACCTTGGAGCTTAAGCCTCTTCCAGAACATTTGAAGTATGTATTCTTGGGTGAGAAGGATACTTTGCCAGTCATAATAGCCAAGGGCCTTACACCATTACAAGAAGAGAAACTCATCCGAGTGCTTCGAGATCACAAAACAGCCATTGGGTGGACAATTGCTGACATCAAAGGTATTAGCCCAGCCATATGCATGCACCGTATCTTATTAGAAGAAGGATCCAAGCCCACTCGAGAAGCACAGCGGAGGTTGAATCCTCCAATGATGGAAGTTGTCAAGAAAGAAATCCTGAAATTGTTAGATGTGGGTGTAATTTATCCAATTTCGGATAGCAAGTGGGTGAGTCCAGTCCAAGTCGTTCCAAAGAAATCTGGTGTTACGGTGGTTAAAAAGGACAATAATGAGCTAGTTCCCACTCGTATCCAAACCGGGTGGCGAGTTTGTATTGATTATCGAAAGCTCAATTCTTCAACTCGCAAGGATCACTTTCCTTTGCCATTCATTGATCAAATGCTGGAGAGATTAGCAGGTCATTCTCATTATTGTTTTCTTGATGGCTATTCAGGATATAATCAGATTGTCATTGCCCTGAGGATCAAGAGAAAACTACATTCACATGCCCATTCGGTACATTTGCCTATCGACGCATGCCATTCGGTCTTTGCAATGCCCCTGCCACTTTCCAAATGTGTATGGTAAGTATTTTCTCTGATTATGTTGAGAACATCATTGAGGTATTTATGGATGACTTTAGTGTTTTTGGTGATTCTTTTGATAAATACCTTGATAACCTTACACTTATACTTCAAAGATGTATGGAAACTAACCTTGTTCTAAATTGGGAAAAATGTCATTTTATGGTAGATCAGGGTATAGTTTTGGGACATGTTATTTCTGCTAAGGGTATAGAGTTGATAAATCCAAGATAGATCTTATATGTTCCTTACCACCTCCCACAAGTGTGCGGGATATTCGTTCGTTTCTTGGTCATGCAGGTTTTTATCGTAGATTCATCAAAGATTTCTCGAAGATAGCATTGCCCCTATGCAGATTATTGCATAATGATGTGGCCTTTGAATTTGATGAGAAATGCAAAGAGGCATTTGAGAAACTGAAGGAACTCTTGACTTCGGCTCCAGTAATCCAATCTCCGAATTGGAATCATCCATTCGAGATCATGTGCGATGCAAGTGACTACGCTGTGGGTGCCGTTTTGGGTCAACGAATTGGCAAAATTCCACATGCCATTTACTATGCATCTCGGACTTTAAATGATGCTCAACTTAATTATTCTAACACTGAGAAAGAGCTGCTAGCGGTTATTTTTGCTTTAGAAAAGTTTCGATCTTATTTGATTGGTACTAAAGTAACCGTTTATTCTGATCATGCAGCTTTGAGGTACTTGCTCACAAAGAAAGATGCAAAACCAAGGCTTATCAGGTGGATACTCTTTTTACAGGAATTTGACTTGGAGATCAAAGATAAGAAGGGAAGTGAAAACTTAGTTGCAGACCATCTCAGTCGCATTGTCCAAGACGAGGATGTACTGCCATTACAAGAAAGTTTTCCGGATGAACAATTGCTGTCTCTACATGTAGCAGCCCCTTGGTATGTAGATATTGTTAATTACTTAGTTACCAAGAAGCTACCACATGACTTGACTCGAGCTCAAAGAGACAAGATCAAAAACATTGCCAAATATTACATATGGGATGATCCATACGTATGGAAGCATTGTTCTGATCAAGTGATAAGAAGGTGTGTTTCTGAATCTGAATTTAATTCAATTTTGACCTTCTGTCATTCTTATGCATGTGGCG
>SNVD02008359.1:0-32589 GCA_013180625.2 Boswellia sacra | reverse complement strand
AATGGAAGTAGTATGATGTTCAAGTCGCTTGGATCAGACAGTCCAGTATCAATAAGACCTAATAGAAGCAACATGTGCAAGTTGCCTGGATCCGACAATTCAATCTCGATAAGACCTAATAGAAGCAACACGATGTGCCAAACGGTTGAATCAGGCTCCTCAGTTAGCACGATGTGAAAGCCACCTAGATCAGGCTTCTCAGTTTAGAATGATATGCAAATCGCTTAGATCAGGCTCCCAAGTCAGCACAATGTGTAGATTGCCTAGGTTAGATAGCTCAGTCTTAATGAGACTTCTCTCAAGCAGTACAACGTGCAAAGGCAGCTGGGCAGCTCCATCTCGATAAGACCTAATGATCACCTGAAGGAACAAGATGTGCTAAACAGATGGATAAAGCTTTTAAGCAGTACAATGTATAACATGCCAGAAGCAAGACAAAGTTATAGATGAGGATCACCATGAAAATAAGGATTGCCATAGTTGAAGTAGTAAAAAAAAACCACATTTGAGGAGAAAGATTTGAGATAGTCAACCGCAGAAGAAGTGCAAATATAGTCTAGAAGAAAACTTAGTTTGCAAGATTTGCAAATCACCTAGAACAAGTCAAACTTTCTCAAAAGAACTCACATGGTCTAGAGGGACACAATAGTTTGCAAGAAGTACACATTACCAAGAGTGGGCAATGCAGTCTAGAAACTCAACTTGAAAAAGACATCTACCTTGAAGAAAGAATCTCTCGAAGAAAGACATCTCCTTTGAAGAAGTGATGAACACTTAAATATGTATGTTTAATAAGAGCTTAGTTCATCATATTGCATTAATAGTGTCATTAAATTCCTCAACTTAAGCATATTTGTAGTCTTTGCATCTTTGGAATTAACTTCCTCTTAATTTTGGTTTTGTTATAGGTTTGGTAAAATGAGCATAAATCTCTATTTATAGATCAGAATGGTGCAAATCTTAATGTTTTGGAAAGCTGCTTAAATTATCTACAAGATTGTATTTCAGAAGCATCATCAAATTCGGGCTCTTAGTGGACCAAAAATGGGCTTGAAGTGAACCCATCTGCAGTTTCAGCCCAGCCTGACCATGCCTCAGTTTTTTGACCATATCTCTCAGAATACGTATCAAAATCGTATGACTCAAGATGTTCTAGAAATCTGAGAGTAATATCTATGACTTTTATGAAGACATGTGATTAAAATTCTCAAAAATTCAATGTCAAAATCGGTGGTCAAAGTCAGTTCACCTAATTACTCGAATTGTCAAAGTTGGTGCATCTAATATTTGACAATTATTCCTTTGTAATTTGACAAGTTTGCCCCTGAATGTATCTATAAATAGAGGTTCCTTGTGACCCATTAAGGCATCTTGGCCTTAGCTGGGATCTTGTATTGTGTATCTCTTGTTATTCTCTCTTGTGTGTTATTAATGAATTTCCTTTTTCTTGTAATTAGTTTTCTTTCTTCTATAATGTCTTTCTAATTTCTCTCTTGCTAAGGTGAAAGGGTGAAACCCTTGATATGAGAGTGAGGATTCTCTAACCCTTTAATATGTGCTTAATAATCATAATCTTGTGTTGTTTATATGATTTATATTTATTTCTCTAATCAACCTTGACACCACTCATAAAGTGGAGGTCGTGATCCATTGTCGACAGTCCTTGGCACATCAAATGCTTGGATCCCTTCTAGATGTCGTATGGTTCTTCCTTACTGACATGAATCTAGTTAGGAACCTTGATTTGTTGTAGACATATGAAGATTGGCATATTGGATGCTTGAACCCATTTACAAGAAGTGGTATAAATATTGGTAACGAAGCAAATACAATTTATATAACTAAAATAGGTTGTTTATCCTTATTTGAAATATCAAGGGCGGATCCTCTAACCTTAGCTTTCATTATTATTGTTATAATTTCTCTTGTGTGATTCTTATTTATTGTTTACGAACTTGTTATTACCTATATTTGTTGATATTATCTTGTCATCTCTTTGAATCATCCATATCATATTTGCTTACTTTATAGTTTGTAGCGCTAAAATTTCCTTCCTCGTGAATCGACCCCGGTCTCACCGGGTTTATTACTTCGATACTCCTATACTTGGAAGGTAATCCCTTTTTGGATGTGTCAAGCTTTTGGCGTCGTTGCCGGGGAAGGTAAAAATTGGCGTGCAAAATTGTAAGTATTCTCTTCTCTCATTTTAGATCTTAATTTTTCACTTTGTTGTGTGTTCATCTCTTCTTCTCTTTTCTTCTCTCTTTCTTGCATGAAAATTTGGTCACGAACATCTAGTGGTAGACTTGTTAGAAAAACATCATCTTCCTTGGAAAACATGGCCGACAATCGAGTGGAAAGGTTCACGGATGAAGGGGACAACCATTCCCAACAAAATGATCAAAACCAACGAAGAACCCTCCGAGATTACATGAATCCGGTAAGGCCTAGTGCACCATCTTGTGTAGTTTCTCCTCCAGATTCAATCCATTTCAATTTCAAGCCAAGTTTCGTTCGACTTCTAACCATCTTTCATGGCCTTGATGTGGAGAACCCATATTCGCACTTAAAACTCTTTGAAGAGGTACGTAATTCCTACATTGACCCAAATTATAGCATAAACACCATTAGATTAAAGCTTTTTCCTTTTTCTTTAAAAGATAAAGCTAGAACATGGCTACAAAATTTGAGGTCGAATTCCATCATTTCATGGGATGGGATGAAACAACAATTTTTGAAAAAATTTTTTCCTACCCATAGAACAAATTCTCTTAAAAGACAAATTTTCGATTTCTCTCAAAAACAAGGGGAAACCCTTTACCAATGTTGGGATAGGTATAAGAAACTACTTAATACCTATCCTCACCATGGTTTTGAAACTTGGAGAATAGTTGCACACTTCTATGAAGGGTTAACACCTCAAGATAGACAACTAGTGGAATTAATGTGAAATAGAGAATTTAAAGAAAAAGGCCTTGAGGAAGCACTTGACTACATAGACTCCTTGGTAGAAAAGGCACAAAATTAGGACACTGCTAGCACCTATGAGGTACCAAGCAAGGCCCCAACCTCGACATCCAATAGAGGCATTTACAACCTTAAGGAAGACCATGACCTTCAAGCCAAATATGCATCCCTAGCTAGAAAAGTCGAGGCTTTAGAGATAAAAAAGAGTGGTCAATTGAATTCTATTCAAAAAACTGTCTGTAACATTTGTAATGACAATGACCATTCTACTGATGTTTGCCCAACTTTGCCTGCCTTTAGAGAATGTCTCCATGGGCAAGCCAATGCCTTAAACACTTTCAAAAGGCCAAATCACAATCCATACTCACAAACCTACAATCCTAGTTGGAGAAATCATCCAAATTTTAGTTGCAAAAATGACAATCATGCACAATCTTCACAAGTCCCTTTTCAAGCACAACAAAATTTTCAAAATTCTCATGATCATGAATATGCTCCTCCTCATAGGAATGACCTTCAAGAAACATTGCATTCATTCATTACAAAGCAAGAGACTTTCAATAGCCAAACTGCTCAAACATTAGCAAATTTGTCAGAAACTCTTGCAAAATTTGCATCTGCATTTAGCATCCAAGAGAAGGGAAAATTTCCTTCTCAAACATTGCAAAACCCAAAGATCAATCTAACTCAAATGCAGGGAGTTCAAATAACCATTATTTTGACCAAGCTAAGTCAGTCATGACCCTTCGCAATGGTAAGGTTGTTGAAAAACATATTCCTAACCCTTGTGAGAAAGAAGAAGAATCAATCTCTAAAGGGCAGGAAGAGGTTGCCAAACCAACACCTAGCGAAGAGGAAACCAAATCCTCATCTGTGCCTCCATTTCCACAAGCATTAGCTACACAAAAGAAGTCAACTCACAATTCTGAAATCTTTGAAATTTCAAACAGGTAAAGGTCAACATTCCCTTGCTTGATGTGATCAAACAGGTACCTTCTTATGCAAAATTTTTGAAAGACTTATGCACTGTGAAAAGGAAATTGAATGTGAAAAAGAAGGCCCTTCTAGCCGAGCAAGTAAGTGCTATTCTTCAAAACAATAATACAGTGAAATATAAGGATCCAGGTTGTCCTACAATTTCATGTGTTATTGGAGACCATAAAATTGAACAAGCTTTACTTGATCTTGGTGCTAGTGCGAATTTGCTTCCATATTCGATTTTTCAGAAACTCAATCTAGGTGAGTTAAAACTGACTTCTGTGACTCTTTTGCTTGCTGATAGATCGATCAAAGTACAAAGAGGAATAGTAAAAGATGTGTTAGTTCAAGTCGATAAATTCATTTATCCAGTGGATTTTATCGTCTTGGACACACAACCAGTGGAAGTATGTAATTTAATTCCTGTTATTTTAGGGCATCCATTTCTAGCTACTTCTAATGCTTTGATTAATTGCAGGAATGGAGTCATGAAGTTATCATTTGGGAATATGACATTGGAACTTAATGTTTTTAATATGTGCAAACAACCAAATGAAGAAGAAGATGAAATTGATGAGGCCAATATGATTGAATCTATTGTGGAAGATCACATCGAAAAAGGGAGTTCTTCTAACCCTTTGGAAACTTGTTTGGTGAATTCATTAGAATCAAGTATGGAACTAGAGTCTCATCTTTCTGATATGTGTTCTTTATTGGATTGTGCACAGGTGATGGAAAAAGGCTCAAAATCAAGATTTGAAGAATTGGGGCAAATGAATGAAAGCAAGGAAGAGGAAGCTCCCAAGTTAGAATTGAAGCCCTTACCTGGAGGACTGAAATATACATATCTTGGGGAGAATCAGATATATCCGGTAGTAATTTCTTCATCCCTCACATGCGAGCAACAAGGTAAGTTGATAGAAGTGCTTAAAAGGCATAAAAATGCAATTGGGTGGACTTTAAAAGATATAAAAGTCATTAACCCCTTAATTTGCACACATAGAATACATTTAGAGGAAAATGCCAAAACATCTCAACAACCTCAAAGGAGATTAAATCTACACATGAAAGAGGTCATTAGGGCTGAGGTTCTCAAACTACTTGCTGTGGGAATTATCTATCCTATTTCTGATAGTAAGTGGGTAAGCCCTACACAAGTAGTACCTAAAAAATCTAGCATTACAGTTATTAAAAATGAAAAGGGGGAATCATTGCCAACTCGTGTCTCATCTAGTTGGAGGATGTGCATTGATTATAGAAAATTAAATGCTGTCACTAGAAAAGACCATTTTCCCTTACCTTTCCTTTACCAAATTCTTGAAAGAGTAGCAGGAAACCCCTACTACTGCTTTCTTGATGGATACTCAGGCTATTATCAAATTCTCATTGCACTCGAAGACCAAAAAAAGACCACATTCACGTGCCCCTTCGGCACTTTTGCATTTAGGAGAATGCCTTTTGGACTTTGTAATGCCCCAGCCACTTTTCAAAGATGCATGTTAAGCATTTTCAATGACATGGTTGAGCATTGTTTAGAAGTTTTTATGGATGATTTAATTGTCTTTGGAAACTCTTTTGACAATTGTCTTGAAAACTTAGAAAAAGTCCTAAAAAGGTGTGTAGACAAAGGTTTTATTTTGAATTGGGAAAAATGTCATTATGTGGTCACTTCAGGAATTGTCTTCGGTCATGTAGTGTCTTCTAAAGGAATTGAAGTGGACAAAGCAAAAATGGAATTATTTCCCATTTGCCTCCACCAAAAACAGTTAAAGAGGTTTGTTCATTCTTAGGGCATGCTGGATTATAGGAAGGTTCATAGAAATTTCAGGCTATATCTAAACCTCTTTGTAACCTCTTAATAAAATAATACTCCTGGAAGACTCAAGAATGTCAAAATGCCTTTTGATACATAAGGACTTTTAACACTTTGCTCCCATTATGTAATCTCTTCTATTGGTCTTGCCTTTTGAATTGATGGTGATGCAAGCGACTATGCAGTTGGGTGCTCTGTCTTAGGACAAAGAAAAGAGGTAAAGCCTTATGTGATATACTATCCGAGAGGACTTTAAATGATGCACAAATAAATACACAAACAACTGCAAAAAGAACTAGTTGCGTAGGTATTTTGCATTGGACAAATTTCGATCTTATTTAATGATCTCCAAAATGGTACAATGAACCATGCAGCTGTGAGATATTTAATGTCTAAACAGGATGCAAAACCTAGATTGATACGGTGGATCTTATTGCTCCAAGAATTCAACATCACAATAAAGGATAAGAAAGGAGCCGAAAATATCGTTACTGATCATCTTTCAAGACTAACGACAGATACATTAATTGAAACTTCACATATCAATGATTCTTTTCCTGATGAATTTTTATTTTCCGTTGCTACTGTACCTTGGTTTGCTCATATTGTAAATTTTCTTACAACAGGAAAAATGCCACCTCATTGGAATGCTCAAGACAAAAGGAAATTTTTAACCGAGGTGAAAAATTTTTATTGGGATGACCCATATCTTTTCAAATATTGTCCGGACCAAATAATAAGAAGATGCATACCCGACAATGAGGTAAGTAGTGTCATTAACTTTTGTCATTCCGAAGCATGTGGAGGACATTTTTCATCTAGAAAAACAGCGGCTAAAATCTTGCAATGTGGATTTTATTGGCCCACCTTATTTAAAGATGCACATGCATTTTGCAAAAGGTGTGAAAATTGTAAAAAATTGGGATCCATTTCAAAAAGAAACATGATGCCTTTAAATTCCATTCTTGTTGTTGAAATCTTTGACTGTTGGGGTATTGATTTTATGGGACCCTTTACGCCGTCATTTGGTTTTGTGTACATCCTTGTTGCAGTAGACTATGTTTCAAAATGGGTCGAGGCAATTCCATGTCGAAACAATGATTACAAAACAGTTGTCAAATTCTTGAAAGAGAATATCTTGAGTAGATTTGGAATTCCTCGAGCCATTATTAGTGATGGGGTTACACATTTTTGTAACAAATCATTTGAAACTTTAATGAAGAAATATGGAATAACCCATAAAATTTCTACACCTTATCACCCACAAACAAGTGGACAAGTTGAATTAGCTAATAGGGAGATAAAACAGATCTTAGAAAAAAACGGTTAACCCAAATCGTAAAGATTGGTCTTTAAGACTTAATGATGCACTTTGGGCTTACCGAACTGCTTTCAAAACATCATTGAGAATGTCTCCTTATAGATTAGCTTATGGAAAACCTTGTTACTTGCCAGTGGAAATTGAACATAAAGCTTATTGGGCCATTAAAACATTTAACACAAACTTGAATGATGCTTGCAAGTTACGAAAACTCCAACTAAGTGAACTTGAAGAAATCAGGAATGAGGCTTATGAAAATTCTAAAATCTACAAAGAAAAAATGAAGGTTTTTTATGACAAATCCATTTTTAGAAAATCTTTTGAACCTTCACAAAAAGTTCTTTTGTATGATTCAAGATTGCATTTGTTTCCTGGTAAACTTCGGTCTCGTTAGACTGGGCCTTTCATTGTTAAAAATGTTTTCCCTCATGGAGCAGTTGAAATCAAGAACCCAAAGAATGGTAATGTGTTTAAAGTTAATGGACAACGGTTAAAACCATTCTTTGAAAATTTTGACCAAAATAAAGAGTCCATTGCTTTAGTCCATCCTTTTTAAGGATTGATTTTTCCCTGTCAAGTGGCGGATACGGTACTCCGTGACTTTTAAAGTCGGTTTTTCAGTTCCCTAAAAATTGTTGCTTACCTTGCATTCATTTTCCTTTCTTTTCTCGCATTTTCACATGGACACCATTCTCTCAAATCTGCACAAACATTTTCCCTCTCTTACTCCAAATGATTTGCTTAAAATTTACAAAGCTCGCGCAGAAAGAGTAAGGATGTCGATGCGTAAGGGTATGCTTGTCGAAGTAAGATGGTTAATTGAAGCCAAGGTTCGATTTTCTTATGAATTTTCAGATAATTTTGTTTCTTACATGCCAGGTATGGGAAAAAGCTCTTACGCCAAAAAGCGAAGAGCGAAAAGGTTACAAGTTTGTCCCAAATGTGCAAGATGGACTTGTAACCAGCGTTGCCGCTTCTTGGGATATTTGTCTAATAATCAAGAGGATAAACTACAGTTCATCAATAATGGACTGAGTAGGGAGTCTTTGGATGATATCCGAATGACTTTTGAGACGCATTCTTGCGGACTTGTGCAGCGTGAAATTTTTAATTTGTGGACACAATTCCGAGATGAGCAGGAACGCTATAGTCTTGGGAATCTAACTCAAAACGACCCTGTTTGTCAGTTTATAAGAAAACTGGATGGGAAGCGTATCCCCAACTCATAGAAGGTGTTTAAGCCGTTTCTGGACGTAAAACGAGAGGAAGATGTGAGCCACAGTCACAACTACCTATACATTTGCATGCGTGCCATCATTTTTGAATTTTAATGCCTCATAGCTGTCATTTTTGAATTTATATCTTTTGTTTGACTTATGGTGTCTCATTACATCATCTTTTTTTGATTTTTTATGCATTATTGTCAACTTTTTCAACAAACAACCAAGCTACCTATATAGATGTAATCATTAGCATACCTTTTTGCACTCGATAAATACAACATCTCTTGTTCTCTTCTTCAGACATAGTTAGAGAGTTGCATAAACATGGAGGGAACTTCAAAACGTCGAATCCAAAAGATATGTGTATTTTGTGGATCTTGACCGGGTAAAAGTGAAGAGTTTGTCAAGGCAGCAAATTATTTTGGTAGACTACTGGCTAAAAAAAAGATTCATGTGGTTTATGGGGGAGGCAGCCTCGGGTTAATGGGTTGTATGTCAAGAGCTGCACGTGTAGGAGGTAGTCAAGTTTTAGGAGTTATTCCTAAAGCTTTGGCTATATAAAGCATTGTTGGAAAACGGTTGGGCATGAGTTACAAGTCTCCTCTATGCATGAACGCATGGCACATATGCTCATCAATTCAGATGCTTTTATTGTTTACCAGGTGGCTTTGGTACTCTCGAAGAAATTTTTCAAATTGCCTCTTGGGCCCAACTGAATCTTCGTAAAAAACCCATAGGTTTGTTGATGTAACAATTTCTTTGATGTTCATAAGTTGTAGTTGAGCAGCTGCTAGAACAAACTTGTATCCCTTCATTCGGCGAGCAGATCCTGTGGTTCTATCAATTCTACTGGTGAGTACCTCGATAATTACAGAATTGAGCCTATGAACCTGACCCAGCTAGTACTCAAATTAATTGGTCAAGAGGGCAAAACAAAAAGTGCAAATTGGATCTGAATCTCCGTTTGTAATTTTTTTCTTTTCTTGTCTTTTATTTTTAGCATTTTATAAGTCTTTAAGGTCATCTCTCTTGAATAACAGAAGCTTCAGGTAATGTCTCCTATACTTTATCTCTCTACATTTAAACATTGAGGACAATGTTCATTTGGTTGGGGGGGAAGGATAGTAGACATAAGTATGTTTTGAATTTTCTTTTTCTTGAAAAAAAAAGAAAGCGAGTTAGTAATTAGATTCAGAGTGCGGCGTAAGGAATTCAAATCCTCTTGAGATGCATTCTGGGTCAGGAATGGCAGAGTAAGGAGGACCAGTTTGAACTCTTGAAACCCATTCTAACCAATTTGTCATTTTATTTTGATCTTGTGAACTCATTTAGCTAACTTGATATAATTTAGTCTTGATTTTTGAATTTTATAACAAGGAGGTCTTATTCATTTCACTTTGAATTATTCAAATCTATGAACTCTCACAACATTATCATTTAATAAACTGTGTGCTTATGAACTCGTTAAGCAAGTATTCATGAACCTTTCTTCACACACACACATACCTTGATACATGATTGTGGATGGCGAAATGAAATGTTGCAATATTTGAGTTCTTTTATTTTGTTTAGGATAACAACAAAAGGAAGGAGAAAGTAAAAAAAAAAAAAAAGTGAAAGCAAAAAAAAAAGGTAAAAAAAAAAGAGTAATTGCGGATAAGTTTGGTCTCATAGCCTCCTTAATTCGAGCAATTAAGCCCGAGGGGTGCATCAACACCTAATACCCTAAGACCAACTGGTTTGGGAGCTATTGGTCCAAAGCTCGCTACATGGATTAAGGAGAAAGCTTAATGGGATTGAACATTGCACTATCCACAAGTTTCTAAGCAAAAATAAAGTATCGGCAACCCGAGTTGTTAAGCTCGAATGGGTGTCTTAACACCTAATGCCCTAAGGCCAACTAGTCTGGGAGTCATTAGCCTAAGGCTCGCTACATGGGTTAAAGATGCATTCTTTCAAAACAAAACATATATATATATATAGATAATATGAGATATTATTATATATAATATATAGAATATATATATGTTAGAATAAAGAAGTGCCCCCTACATACGTGTTAGCCTTAACAAATATTAGAACCGATATGACTTCTTTCTAATAAGCCCCATAGTCATGTGTTGACTGAGCATAAAAAGGAAGTTTATTGATATCTTGACTGAAGGGTACATGAGTCATAAAAAAAAAGGTTGAGAGTTTGTTTATTTGGATAAAATCAAGGAGAGTACAATAATGACCACCTTGGATGTAAAATTCTATAAATCACTTCTAAATAATAACGCTTTAATTGCTAGGGACTATCAATAAGCTAGTGGGGGGGTGTGATGAACACTTAAATATGCATGTTTAATAAGAGTTTAGTTCATCATATTGCATAATAGTGTCATTAAATTCCTCAACTTAAGCATATTTGTAGCATTTGCATCTTTGGAATTAATTTCTCTTAATTTTGGTTTTGTTACAGGTTCGGTAAAATAGGCATAACTCTCTATTTATAGATCAGATGGGAAAATCATGTTTTGGAAAGCTGATTAAATTATCTAAAATATTTTATTTCACAAGCATCATCAAATTCGGGCTCTTAGTGGACCAAAAATGGGCTTGAAGTGAACCCATCTGCAGTTTCAGTCCAGCCTGATCATACCTCAGTATTTTGACCATATCTCTCAAAATACGCATCCAAATCGTAAGAATCAAGATGTTCTAGAAATTTGAGAGAAATATCTACGACTTTCATGAAGATATATGATTAAAATTCTCAAAAATTCAATGTTAAAATCGGTGGTCAAAGTCGGTTCACCTAATTACCCCAATTGTCAAAGTTGGTGCATCTAATATTTGACAATTATTCCTTTGTAATTTGACAAGTTTGCCCCTTAATGTATCTATAAATAGAGGTGCCTTGTGACCCATTAAGACATCTTGGCCTTAGCTGGGATCTTGTATTGTGTATCTCTTGTTATTCTCTCTTGTGTGTTATTAATGAATTTCCTTTTTCTTGTAATTAGTTTTCTTTCTTTTATAATATCTTTCTAATTTCTCTCTTGCTAAGGTGAAAGGGTGAAACCCTTGATATGAGAGTCAGGATTCTCTAACCCTTTAATATGTGCTTAATAATCATAATATTATGTTGTTTATATGATTTATATTTATTTCTCTAATCAATCTTGACACCACTCGTAAAGTGGAGGTCGTGATCCATTGTCGACAATCCTTGGCACATCAAATGCTTGGATCCTTCTAGATGTCGTATGGTTCTTCCTTACCGACATGAATCTAGTTAGGAACCTTGATTTGTTGTAGACATATGGAGATTGGCATATTGGATGCTTGAACCTATTTACAATAAGTGGTATAAATATTGGTAACAAAGCAAATATAATTCATATAACTAAAATGGGTTGTTTATCCTTATTTGAAATATCAAGGGCGGATTCTCTAATCTTAGCTTTCATTATTATTGTGTTGATTTCTCTTATATGATTCTCATTTATTGTTTACGAACTTGTTCTTACCTATATTTATTGATATTATCTTGTCATCTCTTTAAATCATCCATATCATATTTGCTTACTTTATAGTTTGTAGCGCTAAAATTCCCTTCCTCGTGAATCGACCCCGGTCTCACCGGGTTTATTACTTCGACACTCCTATACTTGAGAGATAATCCCTTTTTGGATGTGTCAAGAAGGCATATACCTCGGAGAAGGAATCTCTCTTGAAGAAGGCATCTCCCTTGAAGAAAGTATCCACCTTGAAAAAGCAATCTCCCTTGAAGAAGGACATCAAAGTCTACCTTGAAGAAGGAATCTTACAAAAGAAATTTGAAGTTCACCTTGAAGAAGGAAATTCAAATTTAAAGTCCAACTTGAAGAAGGGATTTGAAGAAGAAGAACTTAGAAGAAAATTTGAGTCACATGGAATTGGACGACCAACTGGCACATGTGGAAAGAATTCTTGCAGAGACAAGAAAGCAAATTGTTAAAGAACAAATCGAATAAGGCAAACTTTGAATTGATTTGAAATTATCAAGAGATGCTTGATATTTTGCAGGAACTTGCAAGAACAATGAAGAAATCCCCCGTGGATCCAAGAGAGCACAACATATCAAGAACTTTCCCCAGTGAAGAGTAAGAATCTGCAAATAAGCGAATAGAGACAAGACATACTCAAAGAAAGGGCATGGAACCTAGTGAATGAAAGGTCTAAAGACCAAGAAGATACAATATACAAAATTCTCCCCAATGAGTTTGAAGAAATCAACAAATGAAGAATAGAAGTAAGAAGCAGTTGAAAGAAGGCATAAAACCCAATATATAAAGGTCTAAAGAGATCGATGAAGAATGAAGAATAATCAGTTGAAGGCATGAAGAAATGAAAAGTCTAAAGTATAATGAACCAAGAATTTTTCCCAATGGATTGGAAGAAATCAAGAATAGAAATAAGAATTCTTAGAAAAAGGGCATGAAACCTAACAAATGCAAAGTCTGAAGAGATCAAAGAAGAATGAAGAATACTTAGTTGAAGGTATGAAGAATGAAAAGGTCTAAAGACCGCAAGAAGGTGCATGATAGACGTTTTCCTAGTGGGCATGAATTAGAAGAAACCTTAGGAAATAGGTACACTTAAGAGTGTTTTAAGCCCTTAAAATAGGCAAAAGCCCTAAGAAGAGGTGCACCAAAGAGTATTGAAAAAACCTTAGGAAGTAGAAGTAGGTGCACTTAAGAGTGTTTTAAGCCCTTATAATAGGCGTAAGCCTTGAGAAATGGCGCAATGAAGAGTGTTTAAAAACCCTAGGATGTAGGTGCACTTAAGAGTGTTTGAAACCCTTAGAATAGGTGCATTGAAAAGTGCTAACAAACCCTATGAAGTAGGTGCATTGAAGAGTAATTTCATCTTAGCATCGTAAGGATGCACTTCATGCATTAGAAGAATGTATTTTTCTGCACTAAAAAAGTGCACATCACGCATTGTATGGATGCACTTCATGCATTATGATAGGTGTCTATTTATGTATTACTTTTATATCAATTCGTCCATGTTTCTTTGCTATATTCCTTGGTATTTTTATGTTTTTGTGTGGTTTTGATGTTTGTAGGAGTTTTGGAGCAACTTGCACAAAAAATGGAGTAAAACCCTTCATTTTCACCTCTACTAGTCAGTGATCTTCTCGGATTTAATTGTATTGATATACAATGAACCCGACAACATGTTATATACCGTTGGAAAGCTCTCGAAGTCTATTTTCTGGAGAAATTTACGGTTTATAAATCCATTCAGTGTACCAAAAGTTGTAATCAAAACAGTGTGAGATGTATAGAAATATTATTCCACAAGCACTGTAGCATGTATAATACCTGACACTGTAGAGGTTACTGTAGCAGAGTATTTAAACACATTTTAGGGTTTTATTTTCATAACTTGAAGAGGGGAAAACGTGGGAGGAGGCTGCATTTCTGGATTTCTCTCATCCCTTGGAGTTCTTGAAGGAGAAAGAAGATTTTGAAAGAGGAGGAACTACAATTCCAAGAAGATTCATCTACAAAGAAGATTTTCAAAGAATTTGCTAAGTTCTTTCTTTCCTTTTCAATTCTGGAATTTCTCTGTATTGTATTTGTTATTCTGATTGAATATGTGTAACTAAATCTGAATTGGTTGGGGGTGATTTCAAAGCCCTTGATATGGTTTTTGTGAGTTGATTGTGCAAGATATTGTTATCCAATTCTCTAATTGAAGTTGCTTGTATTCTCACATATTTAATGCTTATGATTGCTTGCTGATTGTATTTGAGTGGCCAACTGAATATAATCTGGTTGTGATTTATTGCTAGACTAGAAATCTTGATCGGTAATTGTCTTGAATTTCTAATCATTAGTAGCAAAATTGTGATCAGAGATTGCAATTGGAGAATATAACCTAATTTAAATAATCCGAGCTTGTGTGTTTATTGCTTAGATCAACCTGTCTTTCTTTTCATAATGCATCCATTGAATTAAATTTAGAGAGCTTGTTCTAGGTTGTTAATGGATAGAGATTAAGTAAAGAGCCTATTTTATTTAACAACAAAGTAAGGAAAGATTGGGGTAATAGAGCTTGTTATTATCTACGGTTGATAACTTCAATGCTGTAATTAGATGACAATTCTACAATTAATTCGAAATCCATATCTTGTGGTAGAGAAGGATCCCTTAACCAGCTTTCTCCCATTGATATTTCATTCAAATTTACTTTATTCTTTACTTGCATTCTTATTTCATTTAGTAAATCATTCAACAAAAATCCCCCCTGTTTAGTTTATTGTTGCTGGAAATAACAAATTCAATTAGAATCAATCATCGTGGGAACGATATCTTACTTATCACTTTATTACTTGTGCGACTAGTATACTTGCTAGTTTCGAACGCATCAAGTTGTTGGCGCCGTTGCCGGGGATTGATTTTCTAATCGATTTGTTATTTTGTTTTCATTGTTGATTCATATTTTCTTTGTTTTTCTTTTCTGATTGTTTGTGTTTAAACAACATGGCAGTAAACTTCTATCAATTCCGTAGCGGATTTGAGCCACAAGTACCATGGAGAGTAAATGAGGTAAGTACTCCGAACATTGAACAACAACTTTCTGAGCTAACCTCTCTTGTGGAAAACATGGCTGTAGGAGATATACAAAAATCTTATGAAGGTGGGATATATTCTACGATGGAGCATCCAATCGACATGTATCCAACTTTACAAGAAGAATATATGGAACAAGCCAATTCCATGGGTGGATTTCCAGGACAAACGAGGCAATGGTATGATCCTTTCTCTAGCACTTACAATGCTGGATGGGAAGATCAACATAATTTCAGTTACTGGAATCATCAACCAATCACTCCAATGTGATACCAAATCGGCCACAAGGTTTCAATCAACCTAGAGTGCAGCAACCTTTTCAAATGCAACCACCACCAATGCCACATCCAGCACAGCAACCAGCTTCACAAAACTCAGGTATGTCTCTCCAGGACATTGTTAATGCACTTGCCACTAACACAATGCAATTCCAGCAGGAAACTGGGGCAAGTATCCAAAACCTGGCAAATCAATGGGACAATTGGCCACTAGCATGAGCAAATTCGAGGGCCAAGGCTCAGAAGAATTATCTTGTCAAACGGTGATCAATCCAAGAGAGAATTCTTGTGCGATAACTTTGCAAAATGGAGAGCAATTAGATGTCCGACCAAAGAAATCACAAACTGATGAAGGAGATGACACCACTTCCACCATGAATAAAACACTGACTTCTCAGGTAAATCCTATAACTCACATTCCTTCATATGTTTCTCCTCCACTTTTTCCTAGTAGATTTGCAAAATCGAAGAAGGAGGAACAAGAACAAGAAATCCTGGAAACTTCTCACAAAATGAGGTAAATATACCACTTCTGGATGCTATCAAGCAAGTACCTTGTTGTACAACATTTCTCAAGGAGTTATGCACCAACAAGAGAAAGTTGAAGGGAAATGAGAAAGTAAGTGTGGGGGAAAATGTTTCAGCTGTATTGCAAAGAAAAATTCCTCCAAAATGCAAAGATCCAGGTACGTTCATCATTCCAGGCACCATTGGTAATACCAAGTTTGAAAGAGCTATATTAGATTTAGGAGCATCTATTAATGTCATGCCATATTCTATTTATGCTTCTTTAAATCTTGGACCTTTTCCGAAAACTGGTATTACCATTCAGTTTGCTGAGCATTTTAATGCATATCACAAAAGAGTTGTGGAAGATGGGCTTGTGCAGGTGAATCAATTGGTTTTTCCAGCAGACTTCTATGTCCTTAAAATAGAGGATGAGACATCTCCTAATCCAACACGATTCTTTTAGGGAGGCCATTCTCAAAAACTGCTAGAATCAAGATTGATGTTCATTATGGCACTTTGACCATAGAGTTGATCGGGCAAGGTGATATGTTTTTACTATTTTGAGGAATGAGGTACTCTAATTACTTACTGTTCTGTTTTTGCAGTTGACGTATTGATTAGTTGCACAACAATGTGTAGAGTTAACTCGCAAGAATGGAGTGGATGTTGCTATTAGTGAACACATGAGGATAGAAAGTTTCAAAGAACCAAGAAAGCTGATACAAGTGTCTAAAGAAGTGGAGGAAGCTGTGACAAGCTTGGATGAGACTAGAGCTATCACCACAAATAGGTATGATGTTTCGTACATGAATTGCCTTTATCTAATGAGAAACTTCTTCCTTTTGTGATGAAAGCCAATACCTTGGAGCTTAAGTCATTTCCAGATCATTTGAATCATGGATTCTTGGGTGAGAATGATACTTTGCGAGTTACAATAGAAATGGGCCTTGCACGAATACAAGAAGAGAAACTCATCCGACTACTTACAGATCACAAAATAGCTATTGAGTGGACAATTGTTGACATCCAAGGCCCATCCATATGCATTGACCGTATTTTGTTAGAAGAGGGATCCAAGCCCATTAGAGAAGCACAACCGAAATTGGATCCTCCCATGATGGAACCAACGTCGGGCTGAGGACGTTAAACCAAGCGCTTATTGGGAGGCAACCCAATGTTTTTGAAAAATAAAAAAAAAAGAAGAAAAGAAAAATAAAATGAGGTAATAATGATCGATTTTTGTGTCTCAAGGAGATTCCTTTCGTAGGCCATCAAATTGATCAGGTTTTATCTCTCTTTGCCATCTGTCTCATTTGTTTTTATATTTTTTACTTGTTTTTTACTTTTGTTTGCTATTGTGTTGTTATCTCTTTTATGTGTCTTTAGTTTCGTTTTTGCTCTTTTCTTTTCCTTTCTTTTGTTTAATTTGATTACTCTGTGCTTTGAGCTCATTTGTGCAGCAGCTTGTGGAAACATCCAAAAGGAAGTTGAAGTCATTCGCCAAAGGTTTGAAACGTGCATATCTTGGAGAAAAACAAACCCGATCACATTATTGGTAATATCTCTTATTTTCTCCTCTTTAATGGATGCCGATATCTTTTTGTTGAACCTTCGTAAATATTTTCCTTCACTTCCTCAAAATCGCTTTTTAAAATTTATACAAAGTGGATGAGAGACTTTGGGCCCCCCTTTTGATTCTTTTTTTGATCCTAAAGTGCTGCTGAATATACGATGGCATTATCGAAGCGCAAGGGGATTGTCGGGAGCGTGGACATTAATACTGCAACATAAGCCTTGTCTAGCGAAAGAGCTACTACGCCAAAAGGCGAAGAGCGAAAAAGGTTACAAGTATGTTATAAATGTGCTAGATGGAATTGTAAACAGACTTGTCGTTCATTAGGTTTTGCGTCCAGGAATAGAGAAGATAAACTTTCATTTATTAAGAATGGTTTGAGTAATGAGTCACTGGATAATGTTTTGTTAACTCTTGAGTCTCATTCTTGTGGACTTGTTCAGCGTGAATTACTTAATCTGTGGACACAATATCGTGATGAATTGCAGTGTTATAGTCTAGGGAATCTGACTAAAAACGACCCTGTTTGCCAGTTTATAAGAAAACTGGATGGGAAGTAAATCCCCGACTCATAGAAGGCGTTTCAGCCGTTACTGGACGAAAACCAGAGGAAGATGTGAGCCACAATCACAACTACTTGTATATTTGAATGTGTGTGTTGTTGTCGAATTTTTTTTTCTTGTTTCGTTTGATCTGATTATCAATGTTGTTTTTGCGTTGTTGTTGTTTGTTGATTTTGTTTGTTTTAATTTTCAGTTTTCTTTTTAACAAACCATATATGACTATCCTATGTCATAAGCACACGTGGAGACAAGTGTGGAGGTTTTGTCAACCTCCGCCGAAAGTATATCTCTACTTTTCATGCTTCACGTGGGAGACAAGTGTGGCGGTTTTTTTCAAACCCCACCGAAAGTTTATCTCCATTTTTCATGCACACGTGGGCGACAAGTGTGGAGGTTTTGTCAAACCCCACCGAAAGCATATCCATTTTTTCAAATCTTGGGGCGATAAATCTGCATCGAGCAACCCCCACCGAAAGTATGTCCCCATGTGTCCAAATTGGAGAGTTTTATGGGTGTATATATACATTCTGCATATTTTCATATGTCATTCCATAACCTGTCTTGCACATGAAAAGCATAATATCTAACGTGTCTTACACAAGATTAGAGCACTTGTAGACATGGAGAAAACACCAAGTCGGCGATTCCGCAATATATGCGTATTTTGCGGATCGCAATTTGGTAAAGATGGAGAGTTTACAACAGCAGCTCTTGATCTTGGTAGGACATTAGTTGCGAGGGGTATTCATTTGTTTTATGGAGGGGGTAGTCTTGGGTTAATGGGGTGTGTGTCGACAGCTGCATCCTGGGGAGGAAGTAAAGTTCTCGGCATTATCCCTAAACCATTAGCTGTGCGAGATATCGTAGGCAACACAATCGGGGAAGAGTTACAAGTATCTAGCATGCATGAGCGTATTGCACATATGATTGTTAAGTCCGATGCATTTATAGCTTTACCCGGTGGTTATGGCACATTAGAGGAGATATTTCAAATCACCTCTTGGGCACAGCTAAACATCCATAAAAAAACCATTGGTTTGTTAAATGTGAATAACTTTTTTGATGGTTTGTTGTCTTTTCTTGATCAAGCTGTAGAAAAAAATTTTATCTCACCATCAGCGAGGCAAATCCTTGTTACAGCTTCAACGGCAGGGGCGTTAATTGACAAACTACAAGAATTCGTCTATTCGCCTGATCTAACAACAGCTCGGATTAATTGGTTTGGAGAAGGCAACAAAAGGCGTCAACTGGATTTAACCCTCCATCTGTAATCTCTATTTGCTGGTTTGCTTCGTTTTTGTTTGCTTTTCTTTTTAGTGGGTTTATTTGAGATTTTTCATGTCGTTTCTTTTGAGCTTTTTCAGGTTATTTCTTTCGTCCCAGGTAATATTTTCTAATCCGGTTTTTAGAGTGGTGGCTTAAAAAGTTCAAGTTCTCTTGAAACGCATTCTGGATCTCTTCAATCCATAATGGCTGAATAAGGAGGCTAACTTCTAAACTTTTTAGACCCATTCTAACTAACTTGTTTTTGTTTGCTGATTTGTTGAACTTTGTTATTTTATGAGTGAGTTTAGTTTTGCGTAATTTAGAGTTGTTATGTGTTTTTATCTTTATCAGTTTTGATTTAAAAAAAAATTGTGGAAAAAACTGAGAATGGCAGAATATGGGGTTTTCTTAACTCTTGAAACGCATTCTCTCTCAATAAATCTGTAGTTTGTTTATTTCATGTTGTTTGAAGTGTCTTGTTTCTTGTTTTGTTCTTACATAATAAAGGTATATAGGCTGGAAACCTTAAGTCTGCGGGCTACTGGTCCTAAGGATTGTTGAAATATACAATCTTGACTCAGGTGTAACAAGGCCACGTACCTCTTTTCTTGCATTTTGTGGGTCAATGATAAGATAATGATTGAATTAAGAATAACTCTTGGAAAATGATAATGATGCATGGATCTGTGTGCTTGAAATGTTTATTGGTTTTCGCTTTGCTTTTGATTCCTTGCGCAACATTGAGCACTGAGCTATTATCACTGAGTTATTTGTTCAATTAGAGAAAGTTTATGCAATTTAAATGTTTCTTCAGATTTCAATGAATTCTAGAACTTGTTTGATGGTCACTCGAGGCGAAATCTTAGACTGTGCAACATTGGGGAAATGATTTAGGCCATCTTTGGACCGTTTGAGCCTTAATAGCCAACCTTGACTGAAATTGATCCCTAGTTACCCCTTTGAGCCTCTGTAAGCCTTTTTCTTTGTTAACTCACTAAAAGCATTTCCTAACCTCAAATGAATTTGTTCCAAACAGTTTATCCCTTACCCATGAGCATGTAAATCATTCGCAATTACATTTTGAGCTATGTTCTGGTTTTGGGAAGTTAGAGGAGGTTGGATTGTGCCATGAGCAATGCAAGTGAGTTTTATTATTTTGTAAAAAAAAAAAAAAAAGAGTAAAAAATTTGTACTTATCTTCCACGTACTTAAACATTGAGGACAATGTATTGTTTAAGTGTGGGGGAGTGGAATTGCAGTTAAAAAAAGAAAAAGAAAAGAGTCTCTACCTGGGCGTCTTAAAAAGAAATGAAACAACCAAAGGTGGGGGGTAGTTCTTTGTTCTACCAAAAAAAAAAAAAGAAAAAACGAAAAAGAAAAAAGAAAAAAAAAAGAGAGTTCGAGCTGCTTCTGAATAAGTTTGGGAGAGTCATTATGATGAATAAGAATGAATGTTGTAGTCATGGGCTGAGCCACATAATATGAATGATTTATGTGTTGTGGGTTGATTTGAAGCCTAATTATTAACCTTATCTACCTTCACCACAAGCCAAACGTACAGCTAATAATCGTCATACTTGATCTTGGTGTTGTGCATGTTCTACCATTAGTGGGAGAGTGACTTGCAAAGCAGTAGGCCTATGGAGTTTATTTATACCACACATCTTCAATAATAAATATGATTCATTTTTATGCATAAACTCATCCGGGTTACAAGTGATTAGGTGAGAATGGCTCTACACACACACACTGAGGAATTGAAGTGAAGCGAAACTAATCTTTCGGATAAAAGTCTTGATCAAGTGCATTATTTTGAAGTATTCCTTGGATTATAATTAAGTACAATCTTTGAGGCCTATTTGCAAGTTGAAGCATTGGTGTGTTTTAATTTTCTCTTGAGTCTGTTGCGTTTAGTTTGTTTGTATCATTTAGGTGCTCGAGGATAGCAAAAGTCTAGGTGGCGGGAATTGATAGGGTATTATTTATATACTTTTATATCAATTCGTCCATGTTTCTTTGCTATATTCCTTGGTATTTTTATGTTTTTGTGTGGTTTTGATGTTTGTAGGAGTTTTGGAGCAACTTGCACAAAAATGGAGTAAAACCCTTCATTTTCACCTCTGCTAGTCAACCATCTTCTCGGATTTAATTGTATTGATTTACAATGAACCCGATGACATATTATATACCGTTGGAAAGCTCTCGAAGTCTATTTTCTGGAGAAATTTACGGTTTATAAATCCATTCAGTGTACCAAAAGTTGTAATCAAAACAGTGTGAGATGTATAGAAATATAATTCCACAAGTCACTGTAGCATGTATAATACGGGACACTGTAGCAGGTTCACTGTAGCAGAGTATTTAAACACATTTTAGGGTTTTATTTTCAGAACTTGAAGAGGGAAAAACGTGGGAGGAGGCTGCATTTCTGGATTTCTCTCATCCCTTGGAGTTCTTGAAGGAGAAAGAAGATTTTGAAAGAGGAGGAACTACAATTCCAAGAAGATTCATCTACAAAGAAGATTTTCAAAGAATTTGCTAAGTTCTTTCTTTCCTTTTCAATTCTGGAATTTTCTCTGTATTGTATTTGTTATTCTGATTGAATATGTGTAACTAAATCTGAATTGGTTGAGGGTGATTTCAAAGCCCTTGATATGGTTTTTGTAAGTTGATTGTGTAAGGAATTGTTATCCAATTCTCTAATTGAAGTTGCTTGTATTCTCCCATATTTAATGCTTATGATTGCTTGCTGATTGTATTTGAGTGGCCAACTGAATATAATCTGGTTGTGATTTATTGCTAGACTAGAAATCTTGATCCGTAATTGTCTTGAATTTCTAATCATTAGTAGCAAAATTGTGATCAGAGATTACAATTGGAGAATATAACCTAAGTTAAATAATCCGAGCTTGTGTGTTTATTGCTTAGATCAACCTATCTTTCTTATCATAATGCATCCATTGAATTAAACTCAGAGAGCTTGTTCTAGGTTGTTTAATGGATAGAGATTAAATAAAGAGCTTGTTTTATTTAACAACAAAGTAAGGAAAGATTGGGGTAATAGAGCTTGTTATTATCTACGGTTGATAACTTCAATGCTGTAATTAGATGACAATTCCACAATTAATTCGCAAATCCATATCTTGTGGTAGAGAAGGATCCCTTAACCAGCTTTCTCCCATTGATTTTTCATTCAAATTTACTTTCTGTTTTGTTATTCTTTACTTGCATTCTTATTTCATTTAGTAAATCATTCAACAAAAATCCCCCCTGTTTAGTTTATTGTTGCTGGAAATAACAAATTCAATTAGAATCAATCCTCGTGGGAACGATATCTTACTTATCACTTTATTACTTGTGCGACTAGTATACTTGCTAGTTTCGAACGCATCACATTAGGAGAATGCATCTGTCTACACTAGAAGCGTACATATTGTGCATCATAAGGATGCATTTTGTGCATTAGAAAGATGCAATTATCCATATTAGAAGAGTGCACATTGCGTAATGCATTTGTTCGCACTCGAGGAGTGCATTTCATGCATTAGAAGGATACATATTAATCCTTAAGCGGGCACACCTCTTTTGCAAAAATCAAAAATGAGAGTAGATGTTGAGAAGTCTAACAGAATGCAGATGAAAGCGAAGATGTCAAGATGAGAAGAGGAAAGACCAAGTAAGAATACTTTGTCAATCTTTGTGTCTCACAAACCTCTCCATGGTATGGGGCAAGCTATAGACACTTGATTTTTGGGACTTAATGATAAACGAAGAGCAAAAGAAATGACCCAAATGCCTGTGGAAGAAAAAACAAGAGAGTTGAGGAAAAATTGATCAAAAGCTTTAAAGATCGACACATGACTTTGAAAAATCATAGACATTAATCCAAGAGGAATCTGATGATGAGTCATATACTATTGTGAAGCTATAGGTGTATAGTTTTCACAAAATTTTATGAATTGCAAATTAGAGTTGAACTCAAACAGTTATGCACGATCACGGCTGAAGGTCAAAAATGACTCCATTGAAAAAATGTAAAACTGAAGGGTTTCGTGGGTCACAATCGGCCAACAGTTGTAGGACAGTTGGCCGGCTATCCTACCACCGGTTGACGGTCCACCCACAATCAGTTAGCTATCCCACTATCGGTCGATAGTCCTTACATGTCAGTCAGCTAGCTGTCTTTTCCTTATTTTTGAAAAATTTTGTTAACAACCTTCCATTTTTTCTTTTCCTTCCTTTTTTCAACTCAACCCTCAACTATATAAACCCTTCTTGTCCTCACTCTCACTCACACATTGAAATCTTCTATTGTTCTCTTGAAGACACACTTGAGAATTTAATGAGTCTTTTCTAGTTTAATATTTTTTGAGGCATTCTATTGCTCTAAACCCAGAAAGGGTATGTCTTGAGAGTAGTTCTCTCTTCTTCCTCCCCTTTTCTTATTTATTTTTCTTGCTTTAGAATAAGCATGTTTAGGTTTGTTTATGATTAGTATAAGCATGTTTAAATTTTATTTTGATGCTTAGAAGCATGTTTGGATTATTATGAATTGTTCCAATCCTTGTTTGTTTTGCGAGATGGACAAGCGTGTCAAGTTAGGTCTGATTTCCCTCCTTTATTAGAAACGTGTTTAGGAGTTTATTTTCTTTACGAATGCTTAAAATCATGCTCAAGAGCACATGTGTAGAATCATACTTAAGAGTACATGATTTGAATCATGCTAGGAGGACTTACAATTGTTTTGAAGCATGCTATGAAATAGTATAGAATAGGCAAGAATTGCTTTGATTGATTGAAATTGCGATGATTATCTTAATTGGTTGATTGAGCTAGGCTAGAACAGCCATGTTTTGTTATGATTGATTGACTTAGGCTAGAAATGTCATGCTAGGCTAGAATTGTCATATTTAGATTTATAATCAAATGCTAGAATTGCAATAGGCTGGAATTGCCTTATTTAGGCTAGAATGCCATGATAAAATTATCAAATCTAGGTCGAAGTGCCATGATTTTAATTTATGATCATATTTATCATTTTGATTGATTTATTTTGATCAATTACCCTTTGTAGAAATATGATTGAATTATTATATGATGCCATGAAGTGGTGATTTACTCACATTGATAGTGAGGGATCATGACTTAGAATAATTGAATGTATGGATGAATATGCATATAAAGGCTTGATAAACATTGAATAGACTTACATATGGTGGTAAGGAATTCTTTATTTATCAAGTCTCGAATTGATTGTTTATATTTGATATTTGAATAAATGACTTGTATGAATGAGTGAATGGATATTTGAAGTGATAGAAGGAGTTTATCTTTATTGTTGAAGAACAATTGATGTAATCCTATCCGCTATCCCCCATGTTTGAAAAAGAATGTAATTTAATTCTCCTCCCTCTTTTTTTGTATTTATATACAACTGCTTTGAGTGAAATCACTTTACGTGCCTTAAAAAGATAAATTTGGAAATTATGTATAAAATGAACAACTTAAGTGGACTGTATAACAAAGTGTAGCTATTCTTATTTGGTATTTCCTAATTTCCTAGTGGAGTTCGGATTTATATTCGAGCAGGCTGAAGGCTCGTACCTAACTTTTCAAACCTATTTCTGAAGTGATGAGGCTAGTTTAGGTCCTGAAACAAGGGTTCGGATTACCATCATCCATTTTTTAATAGAAAATTGGGTGGCGACTCCACTCTCCAGACATGCCCATGGCTTGTTTGTGTTCCCTTAAGTCTCAAAAGAGGCTTTGGTGTAGTATCATGGTCGCAAATGCTCCAGAGAGATGAAAGCCCCATTCACACATGGTCTCTTTTGATCGTGATAGGGGCCCATCCCTTGCTCTTGGTAAACACCTTTGAAGCTAGAGGAACTACATGTTTCGGTTCCTCTTCTTATTCTCTCATGATCCCACTTCCACTTGCATCTGGTCTTTTCTCCTCCTCTGTTGTTTAATTTCTGGCTTCCTCCTATTCCAAGTCCTATTCCTTCACCTTCACTTCTATTTCATCCTCGGTTTCTACTTTACTATGATTGCATGTCTTGCCAAGTCTACTATAGAGTCCATCTTCTTGTGTCCTCCTTGTGACTCCTTGCACTATTTCTACTTTCTTGACCCGAAATACCTTGCCACTATGAGTGTTACCATCCTCTTTAAAGGACTTCATCAGCTCCTTTTCAGTCATACCAGATCTAATCATAAAGGTCGACTTTGGTGACGGTATACTTTTGTAATTTTGGAGTGGATTCCTCCTTGTGACTGGTTACTCCTTCTCAGGATTAGGAACTCTCCTACAATCAAGTAGGTATTGAATTTCATGACATAACCGAATACATTTATCAGTATGGTGCCCCAGTATCTAATGAAAGTCACAAAATTCCTTTGAAATAAATAAGGCAGGAACCGAATTCGACATTGGCCTTGGTACTAAAGACAGAAGAACGGACTGAGCAATAAGCTTGGCGAAGACTTTAGGCAATGGCCATCCCAACTTACTAAACCTCCTCGGATTTCCCACAGCATTCACAGTGACATTTTTGGTGGCTGATCCACTAGCTTGGTTAAAATTGCTTGCCCCTTGGTGTTACTTCAAAAAAATTTTCTTGTTTTTCGCTTTTAAATCTTTAATTTAGATCCCTGACTCATAGAGATCCTCAAATTTCTTCATTAGTATAGCTACCAACTTTTCCTTAAAGACTGGCAATGTCCCTTTTATGATCATGCAGACTTTGATCTCTTTCATTGGGTCGGTCAACCATCTCAACTACTTTCTCTCTCCATCTAGCAATGTAGGTAGCAAAAGTTTCATTATTGCCTTGGCAAGTAGCTTCTAGTTCCCACATAGAAACATTAAGCTAGCAATTGTAGATACAATGCTCTACAAATCTCTCAGATCACTCTATCCAATCTTCCCTAATTGACTTATCAAACTGCCAGTACCATGTTATTACTAGTCCCTTCAAAGACAAGAGAGACATCCGAACAACATGCTACCTAGATAAACTAGTTATGCCCATTATAGCTGCATATTGCATCAAATGAGTTTTTCGGTCTCCTCTCCCATTGAACTTTGGTAGTTTAGACATACAAAACTTTGATGGAAGCTCTAACTACATATCACATAAATCATTAATACCCTTTAACTCTTTCTTCTTGATAATGGTTTGCAACTTCTCCACATCCTTGGAAAGTTGCCTCACGGATTCAAAGTCTTTTTGATTTCAAATAGTCATCCTTGTCAAATAACTCTATGCTTCTTTCTCGGTTTCTTTCCCTTTCTCTTAGCCCTTGCCACGACTAGTGCCAGCACCATCATTATTGTCGTTGGTAGAAGTAGGTTGGGGCAACCTTGTAACCACAATCTTAGTCAAATGAGCTATTGACTGCCTAAGTGTCTCCATGTTAGCTCTTATCCTTTCTATTTCTTCATGGTTGGCCATTGTTGCGGTCTCAACAGCTATTGCTCTTTGGAGTCTACTTTCGACTTTGGTCCAACACCTACCTTCTCTAACCCAAGCTATCATAGCTACAAAACAAAAAGTTAGAACAATGCATGTACGCATTATATGCATGAATGCATGTATGCATCGTTACAATCACATACAATTACATACAACAAGAATATTTATTTCTTTCTAACCTTATTCTTCCCACACAACTAGCATAGTCTCTTCCATAGGATTTTCGGCTTGTCTCAAATTAACATGGAATATGCAGATATTCACTCTCTTTAATTTGGGCATGAATTTCCTTATCACCAAGACATTATGATAATAGTCTCAAGCTAAATCTTCATACATGATCTTTATCACCAAGGGTTGATGACCTCCTCTTGGTCGCTTTTAACTTCTTTGGTTATCAAAAGAGATCATGATTTGGATTGTATAATGGGTAATCATTATAGACCTAAAATCATTCATGGCTTGTTGCAAGGTTTTCACATCCAAATATGCAAAAGTTCTTAGGATATCCTATAGGAAAATTACTAAGTTCATCTATATAGCTTGGCTCATAAGGGTCCAATGTCCAAGGGCTCTTTCCAGTGAGAGATGCCTATTAGGCTAGTTTTTTTTATTTGAAAAGAATTTGGTTCATGCTCAAAGATGGTAAAAATGATAAGAGTTGTTAATGGGTCGAATAGAGCCAAGGACTTCTAACACCAAAGCCACATAGTTAACAAATAAGGCAAGTTATGCATTGTGTGTAAGTGTAGTGATGCAAGAATAAACATTAACATAACAAAACAGAGGACATAGCATTCCCTTCAGAATTAACTTCTCTTATTCCCAGTGCAGTCGCCACTATGAATGAGGCTTTCATCCCACCAGCATGATTGCAACCATTATACTATGTCAAGGTCTTATTGACCGAAGGGAACACAGATCAAGGCACAAAGGCAAGTCTAGAGAGTGAAATGGAGTCACCACCCATGTTCTAACCATGGGAAAATAGTGAGTGACAATAGTCCAATCCTTTGCTTCTAGACCTAAACTACCTTCACCCTTCCAGGAAGTTTGGTACGGGATTAACCTCGCCTGGATGTGCATCCAATCTCCACTCAGGTTTGCTAAGTCCAATGTTTTTATCATATTAATCTCTACTTTGTTAATCCTAATTGAGTTTAGAACACAACTTATTTTATCTTTGTTAAGTGTTGCATAAAATCACAAGTAATAAAATGAGAGTATAAGTATCGTCCCACAAGGACTGTTGCTACTAGATACCGAAATTATATTAACCTCTAATTAATTAAAGTAATTATAAAAGAGAATTGAGTTGTTGGGAAGTTTAAGTAAAATTTGATTAAACTAAATTTGACACTAAGTACACTCACAAAAATTTTGGATAGAAGAATTTAATGATTAAAAATCTAGGGATCTGATTTCACCAGAATTAATCAATTTAACTTCTCTGATTCAATTAACCAATATTTATTCCTATTGTTGCCAATTGATTTCACTAATTTGATTATTATTCTTTCTCAAACAATAATAATGTATATCAATATATTAGAATTACATCTCTGTCTCATCTAACTCACTTTTAATACCCATTAAGCGCAAGAAATCAAACAAGATTGCACAAATTACATTCATATCTCTATCTCACATGATTTATGGCAAGATAATTACGGGCTAATGTGAACATCACTTCTCAGTCTCAATCCACGTCTCAATTCATGCAACAATTGGCCAAAAAATCGTAAGCATTAAGCATGTAATTAAATTGCTCAACATTATTGGAATAGACATCAGTCAACTAAAATCAAGAGAAATTAAACATCAAAATACGATTACATCTTCACCCTAGAAAATGAAAATTAGTTCATATTACAAACAAACACAAAGCTAAACATGTTATTAAACATAAGTGAAGATAGGGATAGAAAAACTAGCTATGTAGAGTTGAATCTTTGATGATGAAGATGATGGCTGTCTGGTTTTTGCCTCTCATTTGTAAGCAATTCCTCTTCAAGTCTGAATCACCAGAGATCTACCTTCTGCCCACCAAAATTCATCTCAGTCTGAATCCTCCTCTCTTCCATGAACTTCCCCCCTTTTTGTTCTCCCTTTCCTAGCCGACCCCCCAAAGAACAACATCCTCGAGACTTCCTTAACATGATCATTCTGTCCCCTCAAAAGTCAATACTCTCAGCTTGGTACAAGTGCTCCACCGAAAGGGTAAATGGGATGTTTTAAAATTCCTGTCCAACTCATTTTCCTCCACAAGCCTTCCAAAATTATGAAATATAATATTGTAAAATTTTCTCTTCATTTAATCGGGTTTACAATCCTGAAATTCCTTTAGGTACAACTCAAACAAACTTGGACAATTTGTCAATTAAATACAAAAAAGGGAACGTAAAACTCAAGAATAAAGATGAAAATAATGTATAAAAATTAGACTTATCATTAAGTATGAGATGAGAGCATGTTATACATCCAAAGAAAGAAGGGAGGAGAATAGAGTTACATTTTCAAAAACATGGGAGAACAAGGAATGGGATTGCATCAATCTTTATGGATGTGCAAAATATAGAGAAAAAAGTAAAGGAGGTGGAAATTATCCACTTAGGTCCTCCAATTAACCACAATGAAACAATATGAATAAAATATAAAAGCATAAAAGGCAATCATTCATAAATTAAAGCACAACAAAATGAATGAAACCTAATCAAGTAATAAATCCCTCACCACTAAATTTGAGTCCATCTATTACTCATTAGATCTCAACACACAACTGTTAGCCCTAAGGCTACATGATAATTTTGATGATAACAATACACATTGATTAACTGAGATTTACTAACATGTTTATTTATGTGCAAGAGTAAGATCATTGAAATAATTTTAAAATCAAGAAGAGGCTTATTAAAATGAAGTGTTGAAGCTAAGGAGAAGACTACATGTTAAAGGCACCAAAGTTTAAGAACAAGGATTGACTCAAGGAATGTGACACATGAGCAATGTTCAATCAATTTGTCATATATATCTCTACAAATATCCAAATGACGTGATTCTTGAGCCTTTGGAAAGCTTACTCAATTTATAACATTTCATATGTTTTAATGAAATTCAAATTTCAAGTGCAATGTTGTCCAAATCATCATGCAAGTTGAAAGACAAATGGAAGCAGCTGACATGAGCACCGAATACTCCTTTGGAAATATCTTGAGCTAGAAAAATCAAAATGACTTGATTCTTATGGCATTGGAAAGATGACTTAATAAGAACATTTCATATGTTTTGAAAAAATTCAAATTTCAAACAGAAGGCCGACATAATTGACATGCAATTCGGTGGACTGACACAAGAAGAAAAATCAACTCACATGAGCACCGAATGGTGTTTTGGCCATATCTTAAGATAGAGATATCCAAATGCTTTGATTCTTGATGAGTTGGAAAGATTATTCAAATATGCAGATCTTTTATGTTTTTCATAGTTTCAAATTTCAAACAGAACATTGACAAAAATGGAAGACAAAATTACGGTTTTTATGGTGGGCAGAAAATTTGGAGATGGTGTCTTCACTTGATTAAGTTCATCTCATTTGCCTATAAAAGGAGCCATTCTCCCATGCATTCAGGAAGAGCAAGAGAAGCATCTATCAAGCAAAAAACAAGAAAAATATCAAGTCTAGAGAGCTTTTATATTCTTTATCTACTCTTTGAAGAGAGTTATACTTTTGTTGTAAAAATTATCTTTGTTCTTGTATTGTGGTGAGAGTGAGATATTCTTGTAAAGGATAATAGTTATCCTTGAGAGAACTCTTGTTGTGTGTTATCAAGAGTTGAAGGAAGTTGCCTTGGTGAGGTTGTTCATCAAGAAGAACTCTTGGTGTGGTGTTATCAAGAGTTGAAGGAAAGTTGCCTTGGTGAGGTTGTTCATCAAGAAGAACTCTTGGTGTGGTGTTATCAAGGGTTGAAGGAAGTTGCCTTGGTGAGGTTGTTCATCAAGAAGAACTCTTGGTGTGGTGTTATCAAGAGTTGAAGGAAGTTGCCTTGGTGAGGTTGTTCATCAAGAAGAACTCTTGGTGTGGTGTTATCAAGGGTTGAAGGAAGTTGCCTTGGTGAGGTTGTTCATCAAGAAGAACTCTTGGTGTGGTGTTATCAAGAGTTGGAAGAAAAAGTCTTGGTGAGGTTGTTCATCAAGCAAGTTGTAAAGATTTCTACAACTTAGTGGAAAGCTTAGCTCGTGGAGCTAGGAGCCCGTGGACGTAGGCAAGGTTTGCCGAACCACGTAAATTGAGTTTGCACTCTCTCTATCCCTTTTATCTTTACATTTACTTGCACTTGTGATTGTTCATCATTATTATTCTTTTGATTGCATCTTTGATAAATTCTAATTTTATCTTCTTCACCTTTATTTTCAAAGAAAGAGTGAACTAATTTTGATCTTTCAAGAAAAGTTTTCTAAATCCGTTTTGATAAATAAAAACCCAATTCACCCCCCCTCTTGGGTTGCCATACCTGGGTCAACAAGTGGTATCAGAGCAAGGTTGCTCAATTTTTTAAATCTTAATCGATTTTTGAGCTATGGCAACTTTTAATTCAACTTCATATGTTGAGGGACTTTCTATCTCTAGACCTCCATTTTTTAATGAAGTGATTACTCTTATTGGAAAACTAGAATGAGTATTTTCTTGAAATCTTTTGATTATGATTTGTGGTCTATTGTTTTGGAAGGACCTTTTTTTCCTACCAAAATTGAAAATGGGGAATGCATGCTTAAAGAACCTAAAGAGTTTAGTGAAGATGATAAAAAGAAATTGAGCTTGAATGCTAAAGTTATGAATGTGTTGTATTGTGCTCTAGATAGAAATGAATTTAATCGAATATCTACTTGTTCTACGGCACAAGAAATATGGCACACACTTGAAGTAACTCATGAAGGAACTAGTCAAGTTAAAGAATCCAAATTAGTATGCTAGTTCATAGTTATGAGCTTTTTAAAATGAAATCGGATGAATCAATTTCTGAAATGTTTACTAGATTTACGGATGTTATTAATAGTTTGAAATCTCTTGGTAAATCTTACTCTAATGTTGAAATGGTGAGAAAGATTCTTAGGTGTCCACCAAAATCTTGGGAGCCAAAGGTGACGGCAATTCAAGAAGCAAAGGACCTCACCAAACTACCATTAGAAGAACTTATGGGTTCTCTCATGACTCATGAAATCACCTGAAGGAGAATGAAGAAGATTTCAAGAAAAAGAAAAATATCGCTTTCAAATCTTCAACAAAAGAAGATGATGAGTCCGACGATGAAGGAGATGATGAAGATCTTGCATTCATCACAAGAAAGCTAAAAGGATGATTAGAAGAAACCAAGGATTCAAGAAGAATTCTAGAAGGGAGTACAAAGGGAAAAGCTCAAAGCAAGATAAGAAAAATGATCAAGTCATTTGCTATGAGTGCAAGAAACCGGGACATGTAAAGATGGATTGTCCTTACTTCAAGAGTCAAAACAAGAAATCCAAAGCAATGAAAGCCACAAATTGGAATGATAGTAAAGCAATGAAAGCCACAAATTGGGATGATAGTGAAGCTAGCTCCACCGAAGAAGAAGATTGCGAAGTGGCAAACATGTGCTTCATGGCTTTAAGAGAAAATGAGATAAGTATTCTAAACCATGATCGTAAGCTTTCATATGATGAATTACTTGAAGCATTCCAAAATTTACATGTGCAAGTTGATAAGCAAAATTGTAGGTGTCTGTTATTTATTAGGCTTTTATATCAATTCGTCCATGTTTCTTTGCTATATTCCATGGTATTTTTATGTTTTTTGTGTGTTTTGATGTTTGTAGGAGTTTTGGAGCAACTTGCACAAAAATGGAGTAAAACCCTTCATTTCCACCTCTGCTAGTCAGTGATCTTCTCGGATTTAATTGTATTGATATACAATGAACCCGATGACATATTATATACCGTTGGAAAGCTCTCAAAGTCTATTTTCTGGAGAAATT
>SNVD02008358.1:0-335241 GCA_013180625.2 Boswellia sacra | reverse complement strand
GAGTTCGAGTGTTCTGACTAAGTTTGGGAGAGTCATTTGATGAATAAGAATGAATTTTTTATGTCATGGGCTTGAGCTCCACATAATATTGAATGATTTGATGTGTTTGTGGGTGATTTGAGCCTAATTATTATCCTTTATCATACCTTCACCCAAGCCAAACGTTACAAGCTTAATAAAGTCCTACTTGATCCTTGGTGTTGTGCATGTCTACATTAGTGGAGAGTGACTTGAAAGCAAGCCTATGGAGTTCATTTATACACACATCTTCAATATTAAATATGAATCATTTTTATGCATAAACTCATCCGGGTTACAAGTGATTAGGTGAGAATGGCTCTACACACACACACTTGAGGAATTGAAGTGAAGCGAAACTAATTTTTGAGATAAAATTATCAATCAAGTGCATTATTTTGAAGTATTCCTTGGGTTATAATTAAGTACAATCTTTGAGGCCTATTTGCAAGTTGAAGCATTTGTGTGGGTTTTAATTTTTCTTTGATTCTGTTTCGGTTTAGTTTTGTTTCGTATCATTTTAGTTGCTCGAGGACTAGCAAAGTATAAGTGTGGGGGAATTTGATAGGTGTCTATTTATGTATTACTTTTATATCAATTCGTCCATGTTTCTTTGCTATATTCCTTGGTATTTTATGTTTTTGTGTGGTTTTGATGTTTGTAGGAGTTTTGGAGCAACTTGCACAAAAATGGAGTAAAACCCTTCATTTTCACCTCTGCTAGTCAGTGATCTTCTCGGATTTAATTGTATTGATATACAATGAAACCGACGACATGTTATATACCGTTGGAAAGCTCTCGAAGTCTATTTTCTGGAGAAATTTACGGTTTATAAATCCATTCAGTGTACCAAAAGTTGTAATCAAAACAGTGTGAGATGTATAGAAATATAATTCCACAAGCACTGTAGCATGTATAATACGGGGCACTGTAGCAAGTCACTGTAGCAGAGTATTTAAACACATTTTAGGGTTTTATTTTCATAACTTGAAGAGGGGAGAACGTGGTGGAGGCTGCAGCTCTGGAATTCTTTCATCTCTTGGAGTTCTTGAAGGAGAAAGGAAGCTTGGAAAGAGGAAGAACTACAATCCAAAGAGAATTACATCAAATTTGCTAAGTTTTTCCCTTCCCTTTCATTTTCTGGAATGTCTCCATGTTGTATTGTATTTACCACGTTCTTAAACATGTGTAACTGAATCTGAATTGGTTGAGGGTGATTTCAAAGCCCCTGATATGGTTTTTGTAATTGATTGTGCAAGAAGTTGTTATCCAATTCTCTAATTGAAGTTGCTTGTATTTTCCCATGTCTAATGCTTATGATTGCTTGCTGGATTGTATTTGGGTGGCCAACTGAATATAATCTGGATATTGTCTATTGCTAGACTAGAAATCTTGATCCGTAATTGTCTTGAATTTCTAATCCTTAGTAGCAAAATTGTGATCAGAGATTGCAATTGGAGAATACAACCTAAGTTAAATAATCCGAGCTTGTGTGTTTATTGCTTAGATCAACCTATCTTTCTTATCGTAATGCATCCATTGAATTAAATTTAGAGAGCTTGTTCTAGGTTGTTTAATGGATAGAGATTAAATAAAGAGCCTGTTTTATTTAACAACAAAGTAAGGAAAGATTGGGATAACAGAGCTTGTTGTTATCTACGATTGATAACTTCAATGCTGTAATTGGATGACAATTCTACGATTAATTCGCAAATCCATATCTTGTGGTAGAGAAGGATCCCTTAACCAGATTTCTCCTCATTGATCTTTTATTCAAATTAACTTCTGTTTTGTTATTCTTAATTTGCATTCTTATTTCACTTAGTTAATCATTCAACAAAACCCCCCCATTTAGTTAATTGGTGCTGGAAATAACAAATTCAATTAGAATCAATCCTTGTGGGAACGATATCTTACTCATCACTTTATTACTTGTGCGACTAGTATACTTACTAGTTTCGAACGCATCAAACTGTGAAACATATTAATAATAGAAGCAAGTATAACAAATGGATCTATCTACCCTCAAGAAATACAAAAGAAACTAACTTAAATTCTTCTAAATTCGCTAAAATTCTTGAAAATTTTATAAAATATTAAATAAACATAACTAAGTAAATACTAAAACATATTTCTTAATTATCCAGAAAAATAAATCTTCTACTCTCTCTAAAACTTTCTAAAATATCTATAAAATAATATTTAGAGAAATCATTAAAACCCATAAAATAAAAATGTTGTTCCACTCACTAATTTGGTTGCACAACTCGGTTAGTTCATATTTGATTCCAAAATCAAAGTCTCACCTAGCTGGCCACATCCTTCAATAAAGAATTTATCCTTCCTTGTCCTAATCATCATAAAAGAGTTCATCACATCATATTCAATTTATAATCAACTTGAATGTTTAAAATTCTCAATATTCAACTTTATATCTTAATCCAATCAATCCTTATTAACTCTATTTCCAAACTTCTTAAATAGAGCAGTTTTTATTCTCTGATTTTTAATAAATAATTAAATCATCCAAATGGTCTAATATTTTATAAAGCTATTACACATACATATCTAATACCATATAAAATTTTATAGCATTCTATGTTCATTAGGTACCTCAAAATCTTCATTTTTCCAGATACAAAAATTCTGTAAATTCATTTTCAGAACTGACCTCTCCCTTTTCCAATATACATGATAATTTGTATTAAATTTGTAAAATCACAAAACTCTCCAGATTTAAACTAGACATATATACAAACTCATATCCCATATTTCATAATTTTTGAAGACCTCTAGATACTTAAAATAACTTACCCAAAACTGATTTTCTGCAGAAAAACTGAATTTCTAGTAGTAAACAGTAAACTTCGAAAATTCATATAAAATTGCATACTCAACATTTTTCAGTGAATCCAATTTTAAACAAATCCTTAGGATGTCTATTTTAACATGTATAAATTTGAGAATTAGATTCAAAGCCAACAAATTGCAGGAATTTTCGGAAATGCTACTGTTCACAGAACCCTGGATTTAATTTCAACATCTTAAACCTTAAAATTCACCAAGACAATCCATAAACATCAAGAAAATGATCAATTACCTTAAATAAGACTTCAATTCCATCTTGATCTTCTTTCTCTCTCTAAAAATTCTAAAACATCCAAATATCTCCTTAAATTTCAATTCTCTTGTATGAAAAATACAAAAATAACTTAATATTGCTTTAGAATTATGAAAATTACCTGGTTTTTCTCCTCCAACAGCCCCAAAAACCTCTTCCCTCCTTTCACTCTTCACTCCTGTCAGTCTTCTCTATTTCTCTGGAACTATCTTCTCTTTGTTTCTGTCTTATAATTAATTGAATGAAGGAGAAAAGGGCTGGGCTATAGGAGATGGGCTGATTATCAAAAATGGGTTGGGCTAGGTTGAAAATGGATGGCTTGCTTATAAAAATAAAACATAGGCTGGGCTTGCTAATAATATGAGCCCATGAATAGGGTGTTTCATCCACCGTATACAAGTACAAACCAAATAAGGGGAAAAATGAGCCAAAAATAGCCTGTAACCAAGCATACACTTGGTTTTTGTTTTCATATTGGAATGTGACACTATTCATGTAATTATTGGATAGCAATTTATAACTCAAATGATTCTTTTATCTATCATAGACGCACCTAACTGCCCAAATGGTTCAAAATTTAATATAATTGGGTCTACAGTTGAAAAAGAAATCTTTCATTTTCTAAGCTTTAATTTCCAGCTCTTTGTCATTTATTGTGTTAAGAGATTGTTATTAATATCCTTCATTGATGTTAATAGAAAAAAGTAAAAGCTACATACAGTGGAGGATGAGCCAAATGAATTTATATCAAAGGCAAACATTATTGCCTTTTATAGAAGAAATTAATAAAACATCGAAATAAGAAGAAATGAAATTATCTCAGCAACATATAGATAAACTGATGAATAGACAATGACATGAGCAAGTCTTGCAAAACATATTAAGACTAAAGGCTTCAATAGAAAGTTTTATGTTGGTTACAAAACAAGGATATGCTTTTAAAGATCATGACAAATCAGTCAATTCATTGAATCATGGTAATTTTTATTGAAAACATCTTTTGCAACAATGAATGAACAACTTGTTGACATGGATGTTTCAAATTTTCTCAATTAAGCATTGAAATATTTTATGATGAGTGAGAACCAGTTTCATGATGCAGCAAAAAAAAAAAAAAAAAACACAAACACATACACACATCTTTGTTGATTATTAACTCTTTTCCAATTTTTAGACCCTTCAATAGCCAATATAGCGTGTTTTTGATGGATTCGTGTAAAAAAGAAAGCATGGAAGCAAAATGCATAATCTTTTACTTCAGAATACTCAAGCCAAGGAAATTTTGCATACCAAGATTGTTGAAATCAATGATATTGATTTCCATTATATGAGCATGGATGTTCTCTTAAGATGGGTTGATATGGTCCTTTGTATTTATATGCTCTTCGAACATCATTTTGTTGATTAATGAGATATGTCCATATATTAGAGAGTGTAATCTTGGGTCATCTTCAGAAGAAGGATGATCAAATGAAGATTCAAGTCTTTGATGCCTTGGAGTATGTTGCTCATCAAATACAGGGATTCAACATTAGATGTAGAATATGTCTCACTTGATGGTTGATCTTGATTTACTCTCTTAAAGAAAGAAAAAATGGTTTTTTTTTTTTTTTTAGTGATTGGTTGTCTGACATTGTAACCTACGATAAGAAAGTAGAAAAAATATCAATTATAAACAAAAATATTAAAATTTTTTTATATTAGATTAAGTTTCTAATTATTTTAAATAATCATTTAAGAAAAATTACATAAATAATCAATATAGTCAATCAAGTAATAAAAGATATTTAGTGTAATAATATAATGGTCAAAAGGAAGGTCACAACTCAACATACTCTTTTTATCAATTGACAATAATAATCAATTATGTACATGTGCACATTTTTATTCTTATTTATATTGTCATCCAATATGTTGTCTTAAACTAAGAATACGTTATACAGCTTAAAAAAGTCCCCACTTAGACTTTCTACATTATTTGTTTAAGTTTTTTTTGCCTCATGTTGACCATTTCAATTTACATCATAGGTAGGGTGGCAATCTGTGTTCGCGGATCGTGTTCGTATCGTGTCAAGTTGTGACACGATAAAGATTGACCCAATACGAATACGATCCGTTTATTATTCGTGTCATTATAACACTATACGAATATGACACGATTATTAAACGGGTAACACGACACGACACGCTAACACGAATAATAAACGGGTCGTAATTGTGTTAAACACGAACACGACTGGTACTAACACGATTACGACTCGTCTAACACAATTAAGATACGTTTACATTATTGACACGACCTGATTGACACGATTATGACCCGTTAACACAATTATAACACGTTACAGAATTAGGTTTTCAACTTTTGTTAAATAACAAAAATATCCTAAGTTTTAAAATTTATTAAGTTTTTAAAATTCTATTTTTATTTTAAATTTTGGATATATGTAAAGACTAAAATGTATAAAAAGTTTAATATTTTTAAATTTAATATGTAATCATATCAATATTCGTGTCAATCGTGTATAATATTTATTCGTGTTATTTGTGTTACTCGTGTCATAATCGTGTTCGTGTCAATATTCGTGTTAATCGTGTCATCGTGTATAATATGTATTCGTATTATTCGTGTTACTCATGTCATAATTTTATTCGTGTCATAATCGTGTTTGCGTGTTGAAGGCTCTCAACCCGAACACGATACGATTATTAAAAAGGTTAACATCTTCGACACAAATACGAATATACCAAAACTAAAATCCGCTTAAACTCATATTGTGTCAAATCATGTTCGCATATCGTGTTAAAAATTGTCTTCCCTGATCATGGGACGGAATGACTTCAAGAGCTTGTCTATTGTTTTATACTTCTTATTTCTTTTCTCTTTTTTATTTTCTCATCTTTTTCACTTATGTCCTCTAATTGTCCAGTAATATCGATACAACTTGTCTATTGTACTTCTTATTTCTCTCTCTCTCTCTCTCTCTCTCTCTCTCATTCATTTTCTAATCTTTTATGCCTATGTCCTCTCATTGTCCAGTAACATCTCATGCTTTCCAACCTTACCAGCATCAACAATTTATATAAATAAAATTGAAACTCATTAATATGTTTAAATTCTACCATTAAGATTTATTCATCCAACAACAATTAGATAGTTGAAATTTAACAATAATAATTATTTAACAGTAAAATAGGACAGACAAAATAAGTTTCACTATTTGATAAAAATACCCTTATTTTCACTTTTTTTTTAAACCAATAATTCAATAAAATAATGCATTGGATGAAGATAAAAATATATAAAAAACGTGATGAAAAGTAACTCTACTGTGAATAATAAGAATCAATCAAATTAAAAAAAAAAAAGCAATCCAACAACTTAGTAGCATCCCAGCAACAAGCAAACTTGGCAGCTCTACCACTACCATCTAGTTAAAAAATTGAAAAGTTGAAAATTTTTTTATGCAAACCCAAAACTTGACATCACAATCCAACAATTTAGCATCACCATCACAACTTACACAACTCAAAAGTAGCAAATCTTAAACTCTCTTCGACAATCAACTGGACGATAAAGAAGACTTTACAATGAGAATGGAAAGAGCTAAACATGGAAGAGTACGCCAACTCAACAACCATACCGATAAAAATCCACAACTTACCGCACATTTTAGCATCAAGACTTTCTGAATCGGACAAAGCAAAGACCAATCCCGATCATTTCAGGTACAGATAAGTGACTAAGTGTAGCAACCTAAACCAGAAACCAACAAAGTGAAGTTGGCAACCCAGGATCCTAAACCCAGAAACCTCAACCAACAACCCATCAACTTTGAGACTAAGCAAACCTTCAACCCAAGAGAAAAAAAAAAGAAATTAGAAAACTTCTAAAACTCTGCCTGCACTTCCAATCCAGTGAACTTTCGAACCAGCAAATAGGGAAAAAAATCACAACCAAATCACCATCCTCCACGACAATCTGCTCGTGCCCACACTTCCTTTGCCTAGAATCGCAAAGGCCCTCACAAAATCCTCACAAAAAATGAGAAGTTCAGTGCAAAGAGTAAAGCAACCCGTAAAGCAGAGGAGGTTCTTTTTATTAAATATAAGTGATGGCAATCTTGTAAATTACAGATGAAAAAACGACAATATGTATGACTATTTAATAAATATGATAACATTAAGGGCTATAAATCCACTTCCAATTTTTTTAACCAAAAAAAAAAAAGGTAAGCCGGGTTGCAGCCGGCCTAGCCCACCAAGAGCTCCGCCCCTGCCTATTGTAATTAAGTAGCACTGTAATGTATCGGCTAGTGGTAATAATATTTTTGTAAATCATAAAAATTTTATGATACTTTACTCCTAATATGATTTTTGTATCTCATAAAGATTTTAAATCATTTTTCTCTAATAATTTTATCTCCATTAATTTAGAAGATGGGACTCTTCAAATTAATTATAAGTGGAACTCAAATAACGCTGCTCTAAAATAAAACAAAAAGCCCAGTTTTTCATGAAACTTAAACTGAAACCCTAAAAAGAGTATAATTGTGGAGTTTTTATAAGCGTGGACCAAATCTGAGTAAATAAGGGCAAAGAGGATTGGGTTGCATTAATTAATGCGCCGCAGGCCTAGTCTCTTAAGTCACTTTCTATCTCTGCTTTATCCACGTGATTATGCCCTTACAGGGTTCATTATTAGTATGGTGGTATTTGTAATTGAGGCATGCTGATGGCTAAAATCAAGAATAATACTATAATTGCCATCTATGACCTGATGATTTGATGATAATACTTCAATTTTTTAGGGACTTTGATGACTTTAATCCTCAGCCTTCCATTGCCTGAGCATGCTCTCTGCCATCCCAATCCTATACATTAAGTTTCAGATTGATCAGGACAAGGCTGCACCTGTACACTACGTAGCAGCAACCTACAAATTAAATAAACATAAAGCCTACAAGGCAACTAATTAATGTAACTACGTAACGAAAATTACGTACGGTAATGCTGTAGGGATCTGATCCCAAATAAATCCTTCTCCAAATTCATCTAAATATATTGTTTCGGGTTTTGATTTAATATTGCTTAGAATTAGGGGAATTTGTACAGAACCACTTGACACCCTACAATGCATGCTTAAACTACAACGATACTCTCAGAATTTAACTCCATTAATCATAAACCGTCATTTGATAGAGTTACCTCGAGTTACTTATGGAAAGATTTAAGAAAAGAAGAAATCTCTCTTTTAAAATGATATAAAAATTATAATAATTTTATATGTACAGCAACTTGTAGAATCCAATTGTTTAACTTTAGATGTAATTAAAACAAACCATATTCACACAAGAGGATATATTTGTTCCTCAAATGCAATTGTTATATTAATTAAATAGCTACATACATTGTATGACAAACTTCTAACGTTGCTTATAATTTGACACTTGGTTAAATGTTGGACTAAAATTGTGCTATAATTATCTCGTACTATTAAACTATATAACAAACTAACTCTGACGAATTTATATCTAATTACACGGGGGAAAAAAGATTAGACTATTTGTGAAGAACCCTTAGAATTGATTACATTTTTTTTAAAAGGAAGGTAACTTTAATAACGTTATCTACTTGCATGATTATTAGATTACAACTAGCTGGCTAATTGTCATCAAGAATCATAATATTAGCTAACAAACAAACATAATTTTAAAAATCCCATTAAAATAAGAAAGAAAATTAGATGGCTGGGGTGTGCAGAGCATGATCATCTCCCTTCTACTCTTGCTCCATCCTTTTAAGGCAGCAGGCCAGGGGACAGAAAGTTCTGCAACAGCAAAGAAGAAAGCATGCAGCTACACTTCTATATTTTCCATGCATTTCATCACATAACAACCCGCGCAAATTATTATAAAAAAAGAAAAAAAGAAAAAGAAAAAGGATATGCATATATATGTGCATGCAACAAGCAATGTTCTTCATCGATACATTTTAGTAATTTTGACTATCTCATATATATAATTTAAAAATTATCTTCCTTTAACTTGTGTGGAAACTCTTCAAGTTCGAGGAGAGTCTACAATATAATAATGGTTTCTTCACAAAGCTAAGCTAAGTAGTCCTCCATATTTATCAACTAAACTTTAACCAATTTCGCCATAAATAGCATAGCCACAAAACATTTAACTAACTAAACAAAACTGAAAGTTGCATACCAACTAGTGTCTTTAAGAACCCTAGCATGCAAAAACACTATAATGGTATGTAGACGAGCTAAACCCATAAGTTTAAATTCTAAACTATCCTACACTAACAACAAGAGCAGTACCGGTAAAGCAGCTTGAAAGTCTGCAGCAGCACAGAGATATATATGTCGAGGTGTTCGATGGAGAACCCCATTTAAGAGCTTTTCTTCTCTTCAACTTCTTTTTCTCTGGTAGTCTAATAACATTATATATCGTTGTTGCTACGTAATTATTATTTGACCTTTTGGCCTCGAGAAGTGTTTGCCTGTGACGCTAGCTAAGATAGATTTTGTTGTCCTGTGTGTTCTCTCACAAGTACTTTTACTTTATTGTTCTTCATTGAGCAACATTTGTACAAAGTACTAAGGACGATTAACATTAACTCCTCTCTCTCTCTCTCTCTCTGCGTTGTGTTTTAATTTCCATATTTCTTCTTCTTATATCATAGTTGCTCTCAGGCAAAATTAGAGAGATCACTCTGATGAAACTGACCCATTTTATTTATTTCTTGTCTTTGTGTTTCATTCTGAGTTTCTGGGCATAATTAATTTTTTTTTTTATCCTTTATATATATATATATATATATATATATATATATAAGTTCTCTCTTTTCTTCTCTGGGTGGGTTTCTTTCTTGTCAGCTGAGAAAGGCCACGATGAAGAACCCATTTTTGGGAATTCAACGTATCATTCGTCTCTTAGTTTTTGGCTTGTTTGTTGTATGTGAAGGGCAAGAACAAGAAAACCCTCCTATATCACCAATGATGACAAGAGAGCAAGAAGCTCTTTATTCTGCTATTCAAGGGTTTATAGGGAAGCAGTGGAACGGCTCCGATCTCTATCCAGATCCCTGTGGATGGACACCAATACAGGTAATTCATATCTTAACTACATGGCAACCATATCTACATTTACCTATATTACATCTAACTGTAGTACTAAATATGCATATTTAGATAGTGTCTAGTTCTTAAAATATGTTAAAATATGCATACTAACTAATAATTAATAATTTATATATATTTTAGATAGGCATCGTGGTTTTAACATCCATTTTAATTTTCTTTTCCTCATTTCAATTGATCTTTTAAAATCTTTATCTTAATTTAATTATATATGCATGGTTTGGGAAAACAATGTTCAGGGAGTTTCCTGTGATTTGTTCGATGGCTTTTGGTATGTCACCGCTATAAACATCGGTCCAGTTTTGGACAACTCTCTTCGATGCAGCCATAATGCGAAGTTCTCGCATTACCTCTTCGAGCTCACTCACCTGAAATTCCTCTCATTCTTCAATTGCTTCTCCTTGCCTACCCGAAACCCTACTGAAATGCCCTCTTCAAACTGGGAAAAACTTACAAACACCTTAGAATCCTTAGAGTTTCGATCAAACCTTGGCCTCGTTGGTGCAATTCCCACAAGCATAGGCTGCCTGAAAAACCTACAATCTCTAGTACTACTAGAAAATGGATTAACTGGCAAATTACCAATACAGTTGGGCAATTTAGTTAATTTGAGGCGTCTAGTTCTTGCTGGGAACAGATTCTTAGGCCAGATTCCAGTGAGTTTGGGGGAGTTGACCCAGCTCTTGATATGTGACTTGAGCAGGAATAATCTATCTGGGTCAGTGCCGTACACTTTGGGAGGTCTAACTTCAGTCCTGAAGCTTGATTTGAGTAACAACATGCTAGAAGGGAAGCTTCCAAAAGAGATTGGAAAGCTAAAAAATGTCACATTATTTGATCTGGGGAATAACAGGCTTTCTGGTGGATTATTTCAGCCACTCATGGAAATGGTTTCCTTAAAAGAAATGGTGATATCCAATAATCCGAATATTGGTGGATACCTGACTGGAATTCAATGGAAAAACCTTCAAAACTTGGAAATTCTGGATCTCTCTAAAATCGGTTTGATAGGTGCAATACCAAAATGCATGGCACGTTTGGCTAGACTAAGATTTTTAGGACTTAATGATAATAAACTCTCAGGGACAATACCTCCGAGGCTTGCAACTATGCCAAGCATTACTACTCTATACCTTAATGGAAACAACTTGACAGGGAAGCTTCAATTCTCGCGCTGGTTTTATAAGAAAATGGGTAGGCGTTTTGGAGCTTGGAACAATCCGAATCTGTGTTACAATACCGAATTGACATTGGCGACCCATGTTCCTTATGGGGTCAAACCTTGTTAAATTAAACTGCTTATGCGGAGTTTCAGTTTCAAGCTGTGGCTATCGATGGGTCTTTTAATTGGCAGATAGCAAGCTAGGTGGCTGTAGCCCAAGATCATGATGTTTATTTTTCTCTTTCTATTCGGAAAAACTAGAGTGCAGCGGCTGTATGAATGCAGCCGCTGACACCTTTCTATTATGTTAATTAGTATTTCTCTTAGGCGAAGATCAAATCAACTTGTCTTGTTTCAAAATTATATACTTTTATGGTTTATAAGAGAGTGTTTTAGTACCATTATTATGCTTGCAACTTTCGAAAAACTAAACGGGAAAAATTATGGTACAGTAATTATATCGGTACAGTCATTATTTATGTGTATAAAAATCGTAAATACGTTATAAAAATCGTAAACGAATGAATAAAAATTGTATATAAAAAAGTGTATAAAAATCATAAATTGAAAATATATAAAAATCGTAAATACGATTTTTTTCAGTTAGATTACAATTTTTAAAAATATATTTACGATTTTTATAAGTTATAATACAACGGATATATCGGCACAATTAATATACTATTACACGACTCAAAACTTTAACCCAATTAAAATGCAAAATTAGTACTTTGAATGCACATTAATCTAGAATCCTGGAAACGGATTTAAAAATAAAAAATAAAAATTAATACTGATCACTGAGCATTACATGCGAACTCATGATTAGCCACCCTAGGAAGAAAAGAGGAGCTGAAAAGCAGATAAAGATTAGGGTTATTAGCTAGCGTAGCTAGCCAGCTTCAGCCTTTGCAGGTACAATATTTAAGAAGTCAGCTGGTCAGTTACTAATAATGTTAAAGAATTTACCCCTTCAATTATTACTAATTGCTGGGCAATATTTTATTTCAATTAAATTAATAAAATAATTAACTGTTTTACTTCTAGTTGTTTCCTCCAACCTGACGGGTAGATGATCAAAAGAAAGTGAAGAAACGACACTGATTTGTTGGAAAAAATTGTTATACTTGGTCAAAGATAGGCCTAACTCAACGGTTATCTCCACGTCCAATAATCCACTATCTCCTAATTGTTCTCCCCATAACAGACTTGAACGTTAGCAGAGCTCTCTTTTAAGTCCAACCAAAGTAACCAAACTAGGCATAGAGAGAGCTCCCTCTCAAGAGTCCAAAAATGGCTGCACCTTCAAAAATCTTCATCAAAGTTTCTCTCTTCGTGATTCTCTTCTCCTTCACAGCAACTTGCACTGAATTTGAAGTAGGTGGTGATCATGGTTGGGTTGTACCCAACAAAAGGAATGGTAGTGACCAAATGTACAACCAGTGGGCATCAAGTAACAGGTTTAAGGTTGATGATACTCTCCGTAAGTACTTTACTAGTAATTTAATTAACTTGGTTAATTTTGTTTTTAATTTATTATGTGTAGTAGTTTCTCATTATTGAAAATTGGGTTTAGATTTCAAGTACCAAAAGGACTCGGTTATGGAAGTGAATGAGGACGAGTACCACGCTTGTCGATCCTCTCGTCCATTGTTCTACTCCAACAATGGCAGCACTTTCTTCAAGCTGGACCGACCGGGCATGTTCTACTTCATAAGTGCAGTTGCAGGGCACTGTGAGAGAGGGCAGAAGATGATCATCAAAGTATTGGAGATGCCCGCTGCAAGCCCACCTGATCAATCCCAAAACCAGAACTCCACCATTGATGATTCCTCCAATAAGAAAAATGCAGCACCTTTACTTGATCAAAGGCTTGCGATTATGTTTGTGCTCATCTTTTCATTTTTAGGGTTTATTTTTTAGTTTATTATCAGGGTTAACGTTGTTGATCTTCATCAGAGTTTTTTTTTTTTTGTTTTTGGTTTACTTGTTTTATTTTACTTTTTTATCAGACGTTTGATTACTGTTTAATTACTTGAGCAAAGACCTCATTATTAATCTTTCTTTCTCTTGACTTACCTTGCACCAATTAATTAATCACGTATATCGAGTTTGGCAAACTTTTCTTTTGGGAGTTTGATTCTGGATCTTGCAAACGAAAAAAATTCATTTTCATAACATGTAGTACTATTAATATAAAATACTAAAATATTAGTAAGATTAACTTCAATTTTTTTTTTAATTTTTCTAATGGACTTCAATTAAAGCAAAAAAAGAAGAAAATACGATAAAGAGATTACTTTTAATTTGACAAGAGTTTTCTATCCCATGGAGGATTAATGTTCTATTTATTAATTATATAATAATAGTAAGACAACAATTAAAAAAATGCCCAAATTAAAAAAAAAATCATCCAACCAATAGAGTAAGGTGGAATAATTCTACATTGAATTAATGGCTACGATAAACACTTAATTACTAATATTCTTGAACATTCAATATTAGTCCACATAACAAAATAAAGAAATTCATCTAACTTTCCCTTTCTCTAATTAGAAGAAATTAAGATTTAGATTTGATGAATATTCATATTTCATACCAACTCAAACCTACATAATGGACAAAATCTACTCTTGTTAAGCCAACTGGCAATGCAATCACCATGAAAACGGTGTGTACAAGGCAATCTTGTGGCTTCCGAACCCACCATTAGCGCCTCCAAACACACCGAACACAACCCTTCTTCACCCTCCCCATCTTCAACCTTGACTCTCTCCACCCTCCCCGTCGCCGCCGCCACCAAGTACTCATCATCATCTTCATAACCCACAACCGTCACACTAATACCCGCATGCATCCGCAAAACCCTTCTGCCCCTATAAACATCACCGTTCGCTGCCATGTCGCGAGCGCACTTCAAGATTCTATCAACCATGAACTGTTGCACAGGCACGTGCATGGCGGAAAGCTTCTCCTTCAAGGTGGACCGAGCCCTGTTGTCGTTTTCATGCATCAGTAACTCATCACGTTCGACCTCGAACGACTGTTCGTCGAATGTCGTCTCCTCTAGGTCGGAGATGTCAAATTCTTCAGCCTCAGCGGCTTGTGGCGGTGAATGAATGAACGAAAGCCGAACGTTAATGGAGAAAGTGAAGGAAGTGCGTGATTCATCTTCCGGGTACACAGTGTTTAGCGGCCGAACGTCGCAGTAGAAATCGCCGAAGTCGGTTGACATTGCAGAGTGATTCGACGTTTCGAAAGAAACCTAAATTTTAATAATTAATTATTAGCTCTTTCCTCTTTGTGTCGGTCAAGGATTCTAATATTGTTCACTCCTACTCTAATTAGGATTTCAGGTTAGTTCCAACTCGTTTTACCTACTCTAATTAGGATTCACGTTACTTCCAACTCTTCTTAGTTATTTTAGTATTATTTCGAAATAATAATTATTATTTATTTACAATTTGAAAATTCTTGTTAAACTCAAAAATAAATAAATTGTTATTATTTTTTAATATATTTATTTCGAATTTTGTCGCCTTTGCTATGGTAATATAGCATGCATACATAAAGGTACACTTATAAAATTGTATTTAGTTGACATGGAACCAGAATTAATTCCAAAATACCCCTGTCGTGCCTTTCAAAGACTTGCAAAGTTCAATGGTTAATCTATGATCAAACTAAACAGATTTGTTCCTATATATGAATTAGGAGTCATGCACAGTTCTGGATTAATTGAAAATGGATTTTAACTATAACTTGTGAGTATTTTTTTTTTTCAATAACATGTTTCCATTTACATTCTTGTATATAATATCAAATCATATTAAAAATGCTAATGTGATAAAGAATGAAAATGCAATTCCGTAAGTTTGTCTCCTCTGAAAATTGGTATTTGATGATTATTTATTTGTCTATTTAGTTTACAATGACCCTAAACAATTTCTAATAATTAAAATCATATTAATGAAACCTGTTATATAAGAAAAAGAAACATATTACTTAGAAAATAAAAACAACTTGTGTTGTTGTTGTTATGTATAATTAATGAGTGATACTACTCTTACAAACTATTCATATAAACTCATCCATACAAATTGATATGGCATCCCTATATGATCACCATATCACTCATCTTAATTAATATCATTTACTATTATTATATATTTATCTAATCAACGCATTTATTTATCAAATCATATCATGCCACGTCAGTTTGTATGAATGTCTTAATGTCAGATTTCTTTGCTAGATTCCGTTCTATGCAAGTTTAGGAAGCAAATCAAGGAATCCTTATGGAATAAGGAGAAGCTGGACATGGAGTAGATAAAGTCCAATATTATTGAAGTCTAGTAGTTACTTTTTGGCAAGCTGTTTTGAGAGAACTTTATTATTTTATTATCTTGCGTTTATGTCCTGTCTTCATGAGTGTTTGTAGATTATTTGAGTGAGTTTGAGTTATTCACCAAGGGAAGTTGTAATCTAGTAAAAAAGGTCTTAACAAAGGGTAGTGGAGTGTAGCAATGTTACATAAAGTTGGTTCACGAGAGTTAGAGTACTTGGAGGGAATGTAGGTTAGAAAGAAAGGTAAGTAAGTGAGAGAGGGAATGTAGGTTAGAAAGAAAGGTAAGTGAGTGAGAGAGGGGTTCTCTATTATTATAAATCCAAATAGTTTGTAAGCCCAAATAACTTACTGAATTGCAGCTTGGCTGACCGTGGATGTAGGTTGGTTTATAGTTGAACCACGTAAAAGTTGCTATACACTTTTACTTTCCTGTTGGTTCCGTTTCACTTAATTACATACGTGTGTGTCTGATGTAACTATATTCATGGCTTCTAAACTCATAATTGGTATCAGAGCAAAACACCGACTGACTTGTGTAGATCCTGTTTTCTTTTGAAGCTATGGATTTTCTCAAGAGTGGAAGTTTGATTAATCATTATGAAAAGGTATAAAGATTCTCATATTGTTGGAAAGATCCTTAGATCTTTACCATAGAAATTTATGGCTAAGGCAACAATTATTTCAGACACAGAGAATCATGATGAACTAAGGATTGATGACTTATTGGGATCTCTTCAAACACTTGAGTTAAGTATAGTGGTAAAGAAGAGTAAATCAATAGCATTAAATGCCTCCTCTTCAAGGACAGAAACTGATGAAGTTGGGTTAGAAAGTCAAAACGACGATCAGCTAGCTTACATGGTGAAAAATTACACCAACTTTCTGAAAAAGAATTTTAAAAAGAAGAATCAAGGCAAAGGACAGGAAGAAGTAAAGTCTACTGCTGATTTTAAGAAATTCAATAAAGAATTAGAAAAGAAAAATCAAGTACAATGTTATGAATGTTCTAGTTTTGATCACATTAAATTAGAATGTGCAAACTTGAAGAAGAAAGGCAAGTGACTCAATGCAACCTGGAGTGATAGTGACGCTAACAACAGCTATAAAGATCAAGAACAGTAGAATAGTTTTATAGCATTTTACAACAACAAAATGTAATTTTTGAAACAAATGATTTTGTTGCATAAAGTATCTTTTTTGTTGTTGATGATTTTTGGCAACAAAGTATATCATTTGTACCTTGGTTGTCGCTAAATCCTCATCACGGAAAGTTTCTGAGACAAAATGCAAATTGATTCAAATTCATATTTTTAGTAAGAAAATTATTCCTAATTGAATTATATCTAATTTGTTGTTAAATGTTAATTTGAAGAGTAAGAATTTGTTGGTAAACACATTTTGCAATGAAAATATTTGATTGCCTATTGATTCATTCGACAACAATGAATTTTTATTTTTTTTACTTGAAAAGTAACTTTCAATTATAAACTATTTTATTTCTAAAGATTTGAATTTGTTATAAATTCTTCTTTAATATTGACTAACATTATTTTGAAAAACATTTCGTTACAAAATATTTTGGTAGTGCAATTTTTTTTCAACTACAAAAAAAGATGGTCTAAACAAGATTGTTATTGCAATGAAATTGTTTGCCACAATTTAAAGAAAAATTAGTAGAAAATAGGTTTTGGAACTTGAAAGAATATGGCTTCAAAAATATTTTGTTGCCAATAAACTCATATAGCAACAAATTAGTTTTGACATGAAAAGCGTGTCTTTTTTCATGAAACTTTTAGTTGCACAATATAGCAAAATTGATAGCTAAAAATATGTAATTAATGAGAGGCAATTATTAAAAAAATATATTTTGAACAAATTTATTTGTTTGTTTAACTAGTATAAATTTATTTATATATTTTTTTAATTTGCAGTACCTATAACATTTATAATTTTACACCAAAATTCAATAATAAATATAACATCAAAATATAGATTTATATTAACAAAAATAGTGTTACAAAATTTTTAAAATACAAGTTCTTGTTTACATAAAATAATCCTAAATAACTTAAAATAAATAACAAGCACTATATCATTAAGTTCTTAAGCATGGATCACATATTTTGGAGCCAATATAGTTGAAACAACTCTTCTCCTCTAATACTTTCATAAAGCAATTTGATAGATATTTTCTCAAGCAAATACCAAAATAAAAGGATAGATATTTTCTCAAGCAAATACCAAAATAAAAGGATTCTTCCACCTGCAAAATAAAATATAATAATTACGTAGTTTACAGATTTAACATATTCCAGAAACAGAATCAACATTCAATTCCAAGTTTAAAACCAAAGAAACTAAAAGATTTAAGAATTAAAGAAATTTAAAAGACCTAAAGTGCAAAGTGCAACCTTACTAATTAATGAAAACAGCAAAGTACTTTGAAATATTTTAGTTTTTTGAATAGGTACACATTCTCACGTGAAGCTAACTTGAAATATTTTAACAGTTGCAAAGTGCAACTGCTAATTTCAGCTTACCTCATACAATTGACTTGGAAATTTTAATTAAAACTACTAACTATTAATTAAATTCAAATCAAATCAAACAAATCTAAACAGACTTCGAAGGCAAAATAGAGCGAGAGAAAACATAAGAATCTCTCATCGGCTGAGGAAATGCAATGAGCTTTAAATAATAGAAACAAGTTATTGTCAGAAGATAATGAAGTACAGAGAAAGAAGTTTGTCGGCCATCAGCCATCCTGAAATTACCGACCAGATTGTCTCAAAGTTGCCCCTTGTAAAAAGCCCCAAATCCACCTGGACCTATGAAGTACTTAGCTGTAGTTATTTGTTGCAGCTGCAAGCCTTTTGTAGATGAATGTCTAAGCGTGCACTTAGAACTGGACCTATTTGTCAAAGTTGATGATTACAATTATAATTATAGATGCAAATTAAGACCATAAGATAAAATCCAGAGCTTAAATAAAAAATTTATGCAGAGTATATAAAATTCCCAGAGAAAACTGCTCAACTAAAATCAAATTCCCATGTTACAACTATGTTGAGGAGTACCATAATGTTACTAAGAATTTTTTTTTTTTTAATAAAAACAATTCCCACAATACTCCACTTTGAATCTGGCGTCTTTCCTCAAATGTGAAAACAATTCCATGTGGGACTTTCTTCAAACACTTGACCTGCAGATCTAAAATATCCCCATAATTCAATCCCACCCACCCTGCCAGGTTTCCAAAGGAACATTCAATCATGAAAACATTACCACAAAAAAATCAATTTTGCAAATAAGTAACTGCACCACCACAAAATTAACAAAAAACCAAAAATATTGACAATCCTGCTACCTCGTGTGACCACCACCTCTCCGCCCCAATCGATCCACCATAACCACATCATAATACAAGTTCATCCTGGAAATTGTGATCTGAGAGCAAGAGAAAGAGGGAGTCGGAGACGAGAGCAACATTGAGAGCAACGGCAACAGGCGGAGATCGAAAGCGACAGAGAAAGCAGGAGGCGAAGATTGATCGCGAGAGGAAGCGGTTGCAGATGAAAATAAAAAAAATAAAAATTAATAAAGTGAATTAGGGCTCCACTTAAGAAGCTTTTGCTTCATGTAAATGGGGAGTGCTGCTGCCTTTTAAGGGTTCTGTTCCTCGCTTCATTCTAGCTGACGTTCTTGGGGTTATTATTTTATTATTATTATTATTTAGGAAAAATACGTCCTTGAGACGACGTCATTTGAAGGACTGTTTGCTTTAATTTAATTTTTAAAATAAATTATAATAATTTCTACTTAAGCGCATATGTCATATTATTTTAAAATAAAATTTAATTAGAAATTTGGAATTTTTAATATTTATTAAAAAAATTAAATAATGGTAATTTTCATCACTTTAAAAATATAACATAAATTATTTATTTCATACAATTTTCCCATTCAAAAATTTATTTTTATTTAATTTAATATTTAAACATGTATCATTTTCATATAGAAAATAAGGTTATCTTTCATTTAAAGATTTTTATAATTGTTGGCTCTATCTAGTAGGGCAATATTAAATACATTACATTGAAAATATTATAATCACTAAAAATATAGTTTCAATGCTTTTAAGTTAGTTGGTACTTGATAAGCTGTGACATCAATCTAATTTGTGAAAGTGTAGCGAACCAATATTGTACTAAGTGTATTTTTATGCTTTAATATGCATACGTAAAGTAATAGAAATTTAGACCAATTTAATATTCTATAAACATATCTTCATTTTTAACATTATACCAATATTTTTTTAATACTTATCATACTATAGATATACAACTAAATATATTTTTGTGTATTTAAGTAACCTCAACTCTTACACACATGGCTTTGGTTTTGACATTATACCAATTTATATATTATATAAATTATCATTTTGAATGTATAAATAAATATATTTTGTATATTAAGTGATCCTTTCCTGCATAATAATAATTGTAAATATTTTTAATTTGACATCTATGAAATTTAAATTTATAGTATATATTAAATTAGATGTATACAAAATAAATATTTTCTTGTTTCTTTAGTTCATCCTTCCCTGCTTATAGTATATGAACAATTTTCGATGGTCAATTATATTAAAATATTATACCTTTCCTTTTCTGTGATAAGCACAAATCCTTTTCCTACAATTATTACATAAAAATAATATATTAGAGGGAATTATATTTTGTTTGATTTTATTTAGGTCATTTGAAAAGATTTTTAATAATAGTCTTCATTTTAACCTAATTAACATTGCACATTATTTTAATTTAGAAATGTAAGAACTTAATTGAATATATGGGAACGAGAAACTTGCTTTAAATAGTCAAAATATTAATATATATATATATATATATATCCTCTTCTCTCAAATATATTATTTCTTTGCACAGGAAATGAGACCAAGTGATGCGGGTATAGGATTTAGGAAAATTTTATTATTTAAGTTCCATGTAATAATATCAATATTATTTACTTGTAGTGAGGCTCCATTGCTTAATTACTTATAAGCGTATTTAAGGAAGAATACATATTTTTAGTCATATTTCACAATTTTGTTTATTGATTAAGATCACGTAATGACTTTTTACACCAAATAGCCAATAAATATTTTCATTTATGAGAAAATTTGGTGTAAAAAAATTGGTCCGCAGCAAATATTATCATTTAATTACAAATTTTTTTTCCCAAAATCCTCTAAATCATCCCTTAAAAAAAATCATTGGTGGGAGAATTTGGCGGAAAATTACTTAATTATAAGATTTTTCTACTACTCTTACGATTAAAAATTATTATCCATTTGATATGTTTAATATTGTTATTGACTTTCAATTGTTGAAATTAAAAAGTAGATTCATTTAGCAAACAATAAAGCTTTTTAATTTGAGTTGTGCTTCGATCAGAGTAATGCATTTAAATCATTTCGAATTGATGATATTTGCAATCTTATTGATAAATGTTATCATACAGAATATACTTGAATTGTGATTAATGCATTGAAAAGACAATTAAAATATTTTCAATTTGATGTAATCCGTGATCTAAATTGTCAAAATATTTACTTGCTTACTTTCTCAACAATTTGAAAAATTAGTTGAAACAAAAAGTTCTAATGTCTATTTCTTGGATGAGATGATGGATAAGTTCTATGCTATATAACATTGTAAAAATAGCTTAAGTAGTTTATTATTATTCTATTTGCATTACATGTTTTTTTTTTTTTTGGGTATAGTGTTGTCATTTTAATTTTGTTTTCATCAATGTATAAAATCTGCATTTTGAGAGGCAAGATTCATTATATCATCCATATATAGGTGTAAGATATTAATAAAATTTTTTCATACCACAGAGGCTCACTTAATCCAATCCAATTTGGTATAGAAAAAAAAAATCACACTTTTGATGGGCGACTTGTATTTATAAAATAACCAAATTAGTTAATTATTATACATAACCAAAGTTGTGTCATGTATAATAGCTTAATGTATTGAACTAAAAAACACCGTACATTAGGCATTTCAAGGGCCACGTAATTAACAGTAACCAAGTAACGCATGTTAATTATGTTATTAATAACATTAGTGATTAAATGGGTCAGAATATTTTGATTAGTACTACATATTTTAATCTAAATTATTTTAATAACATCATTCTATAACAAATAAAATATGATCTTAAAAGTTATGAAGAAACAAAAAATTGTAGAAAGAAATTATAAAAAAAAAGCGAGAATTTTCTATATATATATTAATCTCATGATGAGGAGATGAGGTATCCGTACAAATTTTGATAAAACATGGAACAATCAGAAGATTCTCCACTCCTTACACTTTTTCATGAATACTCAAAAATGATAATTTGGTTCTATTGGCCTCTCTTTTAAGGCACTAATTAATTAATTAATTAATTAACGTATAAACTACTCTCAACCCTTTATCATGCCTAGATAATTATATATATATATATATATATATATTATGTTACTAAGTATATTAATAGAATAATAATATGCACTAAAAAAATTATCATAAAATTATGCATGCTAAATGATTTGGCATGAATTAAAAACTATCACATCATTTGTTGTATGGTCAGTTGATTCACTTATCAATCATTGATTAAATACACATAATTTGAGATGCTAAATTTTAGATACAATTTAAAAAGAATATCATTATTCATATTAATATTCCAAAATTAAGTTTTACAATGTCCTTTTTTTTAGTTCTTTTTAGGGTTTTGTTATAAGAAGTTCTTTGAGACTAGAAAAACGTTTAAAAAAAAAATAGATGCATTCATATTTCTCTCTTGATGGTTTTGTAAAAGGATATTAAATTTGAATAAGCACTTTAATCATTCATTTCCTTTAAGTGAAACCTTAGAAAGGCATTCCCAAAATAATTTAAGTTTGATCCAATTAATATTGGGGCCAATTGGGGTAAACAAGAAGTCAACATGAGTGATGATCATGATGTGGGTTGATTATCGTGGGGAGGGTGCATTAGCACAATGCATCAAGAATCATAGAGTCATTTGTTGTGTTTTGACTTGAAACTATAAAATATTGCATACTAAGTTGATAAATTTTATATTTAGTAATGTAGAAAACTAGTCTTTGTCATCATTCACCATAAAACAACTTACAATCCAACCATCATCAACACCATTCTTTTCCTTGTATTTTAATCCACCATTCAACCGTGCCACCGTTTGATAAAAAAATCAAATCATTATCCTGAATCCCTGTTTAATATTATCATCATAAATGGCATCAAATTTAATTCTTCTCGCGGTTTGAAATTTTATTTCGTGATCAATAATTAATAAAAGAATATAAATATTAATGACATTGTATAATTATGATCTTCTAAATCTAACGCAAATTAGAATGATATGATTTTCTATTCTACGTGAATATAAATTTATTATGATGAATTATTGGTACGCCACTTATATTATTTGTGCATTCAAATTTTGAATATTATATATAGATATATAATTATATTATTAGAATTTCCCTTATAATTAACTTTATATAAACATATGATATGATTCAAATATTAAATTAATAAGTGTATGTTAGTAACCATTTATTTTATCAAATCTAATTAATTGAGATTGAAAGTCAAAAAATTACATTTGATTTAATTAACTCATCAATCATCTCAATTATTGAATTTTGTAGATTAATAGTTAGAAATTTATGTTTAATTTTATGTTAAAAAAATCTCTTCCCTTCGTATTATTTTATTTTTTCTTAACTAAATTAAACCAAAAAGGAGTATTCATCGAGGATGATGTTGGTGAGATGCATAATACGAGCAACCCTTCCTTTGTTTACTTTGGAAAAGATTTCATCTTTATTACGAAGATTGTTATTTATTTAAAAAAAAAAACCAAAGGAAAATTTCCAAATGGACCCTACTTTCTTTGCTAATGAACAGCGAACCGTTTGTTTGTGCCTGACAAAAATTTGACCGTTACACACATCATTTTAAAATGTTTTTGTTTTCAAAAGACAGAACACTAATATCCCTCCACATTCTGCTTCTTCCACTCGACCTTTTAAAACGTCTCCGAATTATTATTCGAAATGTATGAAGCAAAAATAGGAGTGGCAGTAGCAAATGACTTCAAACTCCAAACCTTCCCGGCTTTGCTGCAAACTGTTTAATCACTCATCAGATCGACGGCTCAGATTACTTTCAAATCTCTTGTGATCTTGATCTTCCCTCTCTTCGCAAATTTTCTCTCGTTAGCTTCTTCACTCCCAAGACTCGAAATTTCTTGCATTTTTCGGGAAAAGTTTGTAACTTTCTTGCATTTGGAGCAGTTTGCCCAACTGGGTTGGAGAGATTTTCATCTGGGTATGGTTGGATAGTGAGAAAATAATTATAATAAACCATACAATGCCTGTTTCAACTAGGTCCCAACTCACCAACCAAGAACAAAATGAGTCAAACCGAGAGCAAAGAACAAGAAACAGAGCAAGATCAGATCAAGAAGAGACAACCCAAGACCATGTGAACGTTCATCTAAGGAACCCACATCATGGATTGAAAGAGAAAATGAAAGCTTTGACTCTCTTGTATGAGCAGCAAAAGCGAGCTTCATCAGCACTGAGAAACCAGTCGCCAAAGCCTGAAGAGAAGAGATTTTCAACACACCCAAGCGTTGAGCTTCTCAGTTCCCGCAAAAGAGAAGAGAAAGATTCAAAAGACTCAAGATTCTTGCACAATGTAATGAAAGAGAACTCAATGCCCACTACAAAGCCAAGTTCTACTTCTACAATCACAAGAACGTTTGTGCTGCCTCAGCCGCCGATGGATGATGCCAAGGAGAATCTTGTGATGGGTCCTGATCGGATTCTTGGGCTCCCCAGAAAGGCCAATGTGACAACAACAGTGGCAAGGAAGTTGTCAATGGGGAGCTCAGTAGCACTAGTTGAGGCAAAGCAAGTAAATTTGGAGAAAATGGAGGTTGTTTCAGAGGGAGTTGCTAGTGGTAGTGGTAGTAGAATTATGGTATTTGTGAGGCTGAGGCCGATGTCCAAGAAGGAGAAGGAAGGAGGGTCCAGGTGTTGCGTGAGGATTGTGAATAAGAGGGATGTTTATTTGACTGAGTTTGCTAATGAGCACGATTATCTTAGGCTGAAGAGGGTTCGTGGCCGCCATTTTACTTTTGATGCTTCCTTTTCAGATTCCACTACTCAACAGGAGGTTTATTCCACCACGTGAGTCTCTCACAAAACTTGATCTTGTCTTTATATTCATTGTAAATACACTTGATTTTCAAACTGAAACGATAATTTCTCTGTTTAACATTTTTGTATTTTTCTGCTGAGTTTTTGATGTGTTTTTTTACCACAAATTTAATTTTACATGTGTTTGAATTTTGCATCTTCTTTCTTCCTTTCTCAATCTGTGCTCCAGCTGAATGATTTCTTCTCATTTGGTATTTTAATGAATGCTTTAGCTTTTCTAAAGAATTTGTTTTGAGTTTCCATAATTTGGGATTATAGAAAACAAATTTTCCAGTGATTTGAACTAAACTGAAAGAGATCAGAATTTCCTATGGAAAAACTTTACCTGAAACTTCAATTTATCTTGTATATTGAAATTAATTGTATTATCGACAACTCGTAGTTGACAGTCTAATTACTCATCATGAGAGAAAATTTAAGAGAACAGGATGCCTTTCTGAATTTTCAGAACCGCGGAGCTTGTGGAAGCAGTTCTGCAGGGAAGGAATGGGTCAGTGTTCTGCTATGGTGCCACAGGAGCTGGAAAAACATATACAATGTTGGGCACCATGGAGAATCCAGGCGTGATGGTTTTGGCAATCAAGGATCTCTTCACTAAGATTAGGCAGAGGAGCTGTGACGGAAACCATGTAGTTCACCTCTCCTATCTTGAGGTCTATAATGAAACTGTTAGGGACTTGCTTTCTCCTGGAAGGCCGCTGGTCCTCAGAGAAGATAAACAGGTCTGCCTGTAATTTGTATTACATTTCAGATTGTCATTTTTATTTATTTTTTTCTGTCTTGCTTGAAGGGCCCGTTTGCTGCTTTCAAAAATGGCAATTTGAATAGTTGCTTCTAAATGGTTGGCTTGCAATATGGCTAGGATTTTGCTCTATGTTTTACCAAAATGTTCCTTATATTTTATGGTATGGCAACAAGATATGTACATATGTATACTTTTCCCGAGATGTCCTCTTAGTATTCATGGAATATCTTCCAATGATCAGACCAAAGTTGTTGGCAATGCATTTTTCATGCTAGAAGAGAATGACTTTGTGCTCAGTGCAGCTTTTATTCATTCAATTTCAATTATTTGAATGATATATGAAAATTCATTATATTGTAGGGGATTGTTGCAGCAGGTCTTACTCAATACAGGGCTTACTCTACGGATGAGGTAAATTTTGTTTGCTATAGTTACTTGCAAGGTTAAACAGTTAATTGAATGTTAAAGAAAGAGCAATTTTCTCTCGTGTGTGGCAGGTAATGGCGTTGCTTCAACGAGGAAACCAAAATCGGACCACTGAACCAACTCGTGCCAATGAAACCTCTTCACGCTCCCATGCTATTCTGCAGGTAACCATGAATATCATCTCTGGATTTACTGTTGCAGCATGCTAAATCCTTATTTTCTTTCCAAATTTATCTCATAATTCTGTTTTATTTTCCATCAGGTTGTAATTGAATATAGAGTTAAAGATGCTTCTAATAATGTTGTCAATAAAGTGGGAAAACTTTCACTCATTGATCTTGCTGGGTCTGAGAGAGCCCTTGCAACTGATCAGAGAACAGTCAGATCAATTGAGGGTGCCAATATAAATCGGTCACTCCTTGCCCTAAGCAGCTGTATCAATGCACTTGTTGAGGGTAAGAAGCACATACCATACAGGAACTCAAAGCTTACTCAACTCCTCAAGGACTCATTAGGGGGAGCTTGTAACACTGTAATGATTGCCAACATTAGTCCATGCAATCTCTCTTTCGGTGAAACTCAAAACACTTTGCACTGGGCTGATCGAGCTAAGGAGATTCGAACCAAGGTTCATCATCCTCTTTGCATTCTTCTTATGGTTGGAACATATCATTATTTAGTTGTGTTATTTTTCACTGTGACAGGAATTCTCACATAATATTTCAAGTTAATCAGAAAGTGAAAACCAATTTTTCTTATTTTACCATCTAATGGCAAGCCAATAAAAGCTCCTTTAGCTTTCCTTTTAAACAAGCATGGTTTTGAAATCTTCCACGAAATTTAGTTCATACTCTTTTCATTCTTTACTTGAAATTTCTGTATTATGCTGCCTAGTGATAATTGAATATATTGCTTTGGTTAATGATGATGATGACATCTCTACAATTGCAGGCAAGTGAGACAAATGAGGAAGTATTTGAAGTACCAGAATCTGGCGCTGATCAAGCTAGGCTATTACTTGAACTGCAGAAGGAGAATCGTGAACTACGAGTACAAATGGCACGCCAGCAACAGAAGCTACTAACTCTCCAAGCTCAATCTCTGGCTGCAAATACTTCTCCAACCCCTTCTTCAGTCTGCTCTCTATTAACTCCTCCATCTACAGCCCAACCAAATGAAAAACGAAAACCCAGGTCATCTTTCTTACATGGGAATTGTTTTACACCAGAATTCAAGAAGAAGGGAGCACAGGAAGCAGTTATTAGAGAGTTTCAGCTGAATGTGAAGGCACTGGAAGCAGAGATTGAGAGAATTAAGAAAGATCATGCAATGCAGATAAAGAAAAAGGATGACGTTATTCGTGAGCTTTTGCGGAAAACTGAAAAACCATCAGGAGGGCTTGGAACAGGGGTGAAGAGGGTAGGGGTACTAACAAGGGCTAGCTTGCGGCCTAAGGAACCAAGCACAGGGGAGTTGAAGAGTCCTAGTCATCGTTTTCGTTCACCCGTCGCAACGGCTAAGAAACGAAGCTTTTGGGACATAACAGCAGCTAATAGCCCATCTGTTGCTACATTAAATGGAAGAAAAACCAGAAGCCATGTCATTCCTGAGCCTGCTCCAGCTCCCTCTATGCTGCTTCAGGTAAAGTGATTATTCATGCATAGCTTCTAGCATGGAAAGGCCAGAGCCTGGAGGCTTTTCTTCTAAACTAAACATTCATGTTCTTGCAATTGTGCACATGAGGTTTTGTTTCTATTAAATGCTTACATATCCATGTTCTTGGTTTGTGTTCATCAATTGCATCATTCAGCCAGGCTTTGCTCGTCAAAAACCCAACCCTTTGAAGTAGCAATCAAGGAGAGTTGAAAGAAGGAAAGCAGCAGACAGGCGATTAATTGCAAATTGAGCTGAGAATACAATCTTGGATCCGTATTTCTTCTTCCTGAGACATTCTCTCAGCTCGAGCTGGCAGTTCAACATGGAAGAAACAAGTATTACAATCCTGTATTTCTTGTATGTCATCAACTAAGCCCAGGGAAAGGAACTGTCAACTATGTGTAATATTCTTTTCATATTAAGTTTTCTGACCACCATACATTTCATTACTGTATTCTTTCCTATTCCAAGGTCCTGGGACTTCTGTTGACATAAAATCTTATATGTTGTATTTATTTCTTTTTTGTTTTAGAATTTGGTACAACTAATCTAATTGTCCTGGAAATCCTCGAAGCCTTTTGATCACAGCTTTTTATATGTTTTTGAGAGCTCAAGTTCAATTGCTTATTGAATCCTACAGAGTTGCTTTAAATTCTTGGGTCGAAAGAGTTCTTTAAAATCATGCTGGTGGAAAGCTTGAATTATATATCTGTGTTTCGTCTGATTACCATATCATGTACATGCAGGAAAATACAACTAAATTCAGATTAGCCTTCAATCAATCATTAGTTAGATTATGGAGAAACAAGTTAATATATATGTTTGTACGTACGTACATACACGTATGTTAATTTGATCAAATCAATCCACTGTCAAGGAGAGCTATCCAAGGTGGCTATTCATTGACTTGAAGTTCAATTACGATATAATTGTTACCTAATTATTAATCCAAGTAGAATTAGGAGTCATACTTTGAAATCCTTAGCCAAAAGGGAAACTCCATCGCCTCTTATAAGTATATATACTTAACTAAACTCTCTAGCTAATTCTGTGTCATCTGAACCTTCTTGAAACCTTTCCAAGATGTCAATCGATTATCTCCACGAAAGCCAAGTCCAAGAACCCACCAAGAATCCTAGCGATGAATCACGGAGTGGCGCTACCATGTTCTCCATCGTGGTTCATCTTGCTTATATTTATTCACCACTTTATCCACCATTCAACAATATTAATATTTTGGATGATGAACTCCGCTACTTGGATAACTTGCTGTTGATGGTGATAGAGGACCAGACATTGGAGGTTGAAAATGACCTGCTGGTGGCTGGTGCAACCTAACGACACAGCTTGGTCAGTCTTGGGAGATAAACTTTCTGCCATGCAACTCCCTTCTTGGCCAGCCATGATTGACCAAATACTCAACTGTGCTAATGATATGGTAAACAATAAGAGATATGAGAGTTACAAGGTTCTGAGTGTGCACGCAAGCATAGTTATTGTTGTTGATCAGCCTGAAGCTGAAGCTGATGAATTGTTGGATATGGAACCAGCCATGATGGTGCCGGCGGCAATTGAATGAGCAATTGAGAAGCGAGAGACAATCAAGATTGTAGATGAATAGCAAACAAAATTTAAGAGCAGGGATGCTGTGCAATATGATTGGAAGAGTTTAGGGTTGCGCCCCAATGCCAAGTCCCGGGAGAAAACAAAAGGTAGAAATTTTTAAGCTTCATTAGGAGGGCTCCAGTCCAACCTGATTACCAATTTTGTTGCCACTTTATATCTCCTACAATTTTAATTTGCAACGACGTTCTGTGGGTTTTTTTTTTTTTTTAATATGTAATGTTGTTCAAAAATGCTTTTAAAATTTAAATTTGTCGTTGTCCTTCCTGAATTGTACAAAGAAGTCAAATTCTTTTTTTTTTTTTTTTGAGTACATAGATTTGCAACTTTTGTTTCTTAATCGGTTAATATTAATGGCAAGTAATGTTTGCCAAAAATATAATGATTGATAAGTCACTTTAAAAACCAGCAAATTAAACTTTGTGTTAAGTTTGAGGTCAAATGGATACTACTAAAAACGATATTAAAATTAAGTTGATTCAAAGGTTGAATGTTGGAATCCCCAATGTAAAAATAATTTATATATGGTGTTTAATTCACTTGTGCAGATGCATGCATGGATCACAATCTACAAAATGAACTCAATACTTTCAACATAGCCAATAGGTTCTGTGAAAGTGAAAATTTAATTATCTTTAGGCAATTCCTAGTTAATTTTATTTATTTATTTAGTAAAGAATAGTAGGATACATAGTGGAAGAGGATTATATATCAAAATAATCAAATTATAATATGGGTTTCAAACATATGAGTGTATAGGCCCATTTTATAAAGATTATAATTGATGGTTTTCTTCTCATTTAACCAATTTATAACCTACTTTCGAATTTACTCTATTAAAAATTTTAAACTCTTTTTATTTTTTTTCCTTATTAAACTCAAATTGACTCCTCCTCAACCTTACTTCTAAATTTACTCTATTAAAAATTTTAAACGCTCTTTTTTTGGCTTATTAAACCTCGATCGACTCCTAGCTAAATCGCTTTTTAGTGTGCACGTATGATTGAATATTTCACTGCATCCAAGTTAATTTGCGCTAATTCGCCAGGATATGCAATTAACCTGTGCGTTCCATTTGAATTAATGAAGTTATTTCACAGTTACACCATACACCCTCTTTTGCGATGATTAATTTTCAAGTGTTGGGAAACATTTTGGTAATTAATGTCGTCAAAATCGAAGGGATATGGGCTGATATGATTAGAATACTATCAATATTATGGATTCAAAACTATAATTATAAATAATATTATGTACTTACAATTGTTGAAGGCATAAATATTGAAGAAATCATAATTTAGAATAAGCTAACAAAACACGTAGCCATAGACGTGCTTAATTCTCAAGTTAAAGAAAGCAGAAACGTGTAGAGTTAGCCATAGACATGCTTATTTCAAAGCTAATTTGCAATGCCATGGCAAACAGTTGATGAATTGGTGAAACAAAATTAAACAATTTGAGATGTTCTAACAGTTGATCAATTGGGAATTTTTGTAAATTCACCAACTTTATCCATTATTTATCATCATAAGGGATGATTTGATTTTTGATTGAAGCTGTAGATCTGGCTTTCCCAATCAATTTTTGGAGTCTAGTTCATTTGCTTGCTTGATGGTAATGACCCATTAAGCTCCGTATTGGTATACCAAAATCCTCATATGCAAAAATATGTGATTTTCCATTCTTAAAATTAGGGTCTCGTACAAATGTCACAGTTTACAATCCATGTACGTGTGTTGTTTGGACATTTGCATAATAAAGTGGGATTTTCCTACCTTCTTTTGTTTGCTTTTCTGTTGATGTCTATTTGTGGAGTTCGCTAGATTATTAATTGGAAACAATTTTAATCAGTTTGGATGGTCAATTAACTATTTGAGATTAACTTTTTGTGGTCAAAATTAAAAGGAGATTTACATCATAAGTTACAAAATTTATTTTGAGGTTAATTTCATACGTTACAAATATAATAAAAACATGAGTTACGACACTTATTATTTGTAACATTCATGTTTTTATTAAGAACTTATGGCTTGGGAGTTACAAGAATTAATTTGTAAGTTACCTAAGCTACAAGATTATTATATAAAGGAGTCTTATGGTTCTAACATTAAAAGGTGAATATTCTTTGACTATTTTCTATGTTTTGAGCAACCGCGACATTTGAAGACAGGTTATTTTTTTTCGGTGATTGTGTTCATCGAGAAGATAGGTTGTGCGCACTGGGTTGTATCTTGGAGCCCTTGAGTACCGATATGACCCGCACGAGAGGAGGACTTTTTGGCTTTAGGACAATACCTTTGACATACCTTCCAAGTGCTCATGCCACATATTTAATTTCTTACTTTATCTCTTTACTGTTCTATTTATTTAATATATTGTTATATTAATCTAATTTATATTTTATTATTTCTTCAATATATTGTTGTTTGATTATATTATTTAAATTTCTTCCCAACAATCTAAAGCCAAAGAGTGTCTTATATATTTTATTGTTTGCCTTAATTTATCACTGGGTGGTATATAACGTGATTAATTTTTAGAGTATATTGACTGCTTATTTTATTTTATTTATCCAATGATATTTTTATGTTGATATGTTTTTTTAAGAGGTCTATAAGATTTGGTTATGATGATATATTTTGATTGATTCCACTACTTGTATGATTTAACTGTGATACGGTTAGTGGATTGATTTTTATTTCTTTATATTGTGAACATATATTTGTGTGAATTATTTTTGTTTGAGTGATCTAGAGTATAACATTGATTAAGTCATTGTCCTTGCATGAGTTACAAATGTGTGAATGAATAAACATTAGAAATATAAGCTTGCATAAGTTGTGAAAGTGTGTTGCCAATTTTCTATTTGTTTATTCATGTCACATTAAAATATGCATATTGTCATTATACTTTGACATGTAGACTTCAACTTGGCTATCTTTGTGTGTGTGTATATATATTTCTATGGTTTATAAAAAAGGGATAAATGTAATTCAAACGTTATGATAAGTGCATAGCTTTTGTGTTTTAAATATTATGTTTTACTAAACTATTATGTTAACCTTGTTTATTTAGAATATTTTATTTTGATCCCGGGGGAAGCCTAATATTTTCAAATTGTGTTGACAACGAAAATGTGTATTCAGAGTTATTGGCTCAACTTAGTATCGAGATTGGATCTCTTTATCAACCTCAAGACAATATGGTAATAATAGATATTTTTTGATTTGAGGTAATACAAAATTATTTAAGTTATTTCTACTATTATCTAATTAGCATGACTATTTATTTGCAATAGAAAAATATTTTTGCGATATATTAAATCTTTGTTTATTTGTGATTATACATATGTTGTGGTGTTAGATTATTAGTGCATGATGCTTTGAGTTAAAAAGAATATAAATGAGTTACATCTAATGGTTTTATTATCAAAACTTTTTATGAGTTTTTATTATGGTCTAATAAATACTTCAGTTAAAATATATATATATATATATATATATATATTACTAAGTATAATTATTGTTTATGGTTATAGATTAACTAAGAATGATTTATATATTAATTGAATATGTGTTTGCTTTGGAGCTACCATGCATTTTTAAATGCATTCATAAACTCATATATATATATATATATATTTATAATGTCTTTGATCTTTATTGTATATTATTATTGATTAAAAATTCAATTTTATGAGTTATTTCTATGCATCAAGTTATTATTACACAATAAAGCATGTGTTTTCAATATATTTAATTAGAAACTCATATGCATGATGGTGTGCTCTTAATTCTTAATTTCTTGTGGCTATCATGCATATTAGATGATAACATCTAAATAATTAATTACTAGAGTATGTTAAGAAGACTAATAGATTATTATGATAATTTATGTGGTTGTATTGAATGAAATTGTAGCATAAATGCTAATGATTATTATTAAATATATATATGAGTTATATATTATATTTGCAGTTTTAGCAATAAATATCTTATTAATATGAGGATTGACAAAATATTTTTTTAATGTAGGAGTTTCTAGTTTTTAAGCGGTTTCATATTTTAGTTCTTAATTTTGTACAATTAAGATGTCAATGATTTGAGTGTAGTTATTATTTTGAGGAGTTTTAAAATTTAACAAATTAGTGCATTAATATTTTATGGAGTATTTGCTAGTGTATTTAAAATGTTACTTAATGTGGGGGTTTTCTTTATTTGATGGTTGTTAATGTTTTTATGATATTTTGAGAAAAAATGATATTATAAATTATTAAATGACTATTAATTTTATATATGAGTTTGAAAATATTATTACTTAAGAGGTGATTAAGTGCTCTTTCAATTTGCTTTATTATGCCTTTGATATTCTTATGCTCTTTAACATTCTTTTTGTGAAATATTTAATATTATTTAAGAGAACTAGTGGAAGCAATCATCAAAATAATGGGAACAAGTTCTCAAAGATAAAATAAATGAAAGATTTTGTGCAATTGTAAATATTTTCAGCATGCTAATTAATTAAATTAAATTGTCGAGGGGGATGTTCTTAAGCCCAAAGGGAGTCACCTAGGGAAGTAACTCAACCTCTGTGATTGAAGATCCCATGAAGGAGGTTCAATGGTTAAGAACAATCCATACTGCGTGACTTGTTAAGCACAACTATTTTGACATATCTTCGAGGAGATATGATCATGCTCATCCCTATGGCAAAGTGCTTGTTATATTTGATGTTAGGAAGGATATTTATCCTGAATGAGTCCAAAGGCTAGATACTATTGCGAGGTATAGGTCACATATACCTTTTGAGGACTCACCTAAGTGAGAGCATCGTGAGGGCCGCGACCGTGAGAATTGGGCTGCTCTCTAAAACACTCATGAGAATTAAGATTGAGCGCATGACCATTAATAACACTAACCCGCCAAAACCATGTCTTTGTCAATATTATGTGTGTTATAGTTTGAAATTTGGTCAAGAAATCGAGTTCAAGACTTTGTTTACTCAAGTTTCTCAAATAGATACTATCAACACTAAGTGTAGGTTCAAACCCGAAAGGTATCTATACCCATTGCATAATAGAAGGTTGCTATTTATATATAATTTTTATTTTATGAGTATTTTTATCTTAATATTTTATTTTATAAAGCTTTAAAGTTTTAAACCTTTTGTGGGGGATTGTTGGAGATAAAAAGTTTAAAACAAACATTTATATCATAAGTTACAAAATTTATTTTGAGATTAATTTCATACGTTACAAGTATAATAAAAACATGAGTTACGACACTTATTATTTGTAACATTCATGTTTTTATTGAGAACTTATGGCTTGGGAGTTACAATAATTAATTTGTAAGTTACCTAAGCTAAGAGATTATTATATAAAAGAGTCTCATGGTTCTAATATTAGAAGGTGAATATTCTTTGACTATTTTCTACGTTTTGAGCAACCACGACACATGAAGACATGTTATTTTCTTCCAGTGATCGTGCTCATCGAGAAGATAGGCTGTGAGCACTGGGTTGTTTTTTGGAGCCCTTGAGTATCGATATGACCCGCACGAAGGGAGGACTCTTTGGCTTTAGGACAATGCCTTTGACATGCCTCCCAAGTGTTCAGGCCACATATTTAATTTCTTACTCTATCTCTTTACTTGTTCTATTTATTTAATATATTTTTACATTAATCTAATTTATATTTTATTATTTCTTCAATATATTGTTGTTTGATTATATTATCTAAATTTCTTCCCAACACATGTATGATGTGGAAAATATTTGAACTTTTCATGACCGGAGCAGCAAATTAGAACATTGTGTTTTAAATCTTTCCTTGGGGCTTATGCATGAATGTCTTTGGTAGACTTCCATATAACTACAAATTTTAACTATTTTTCTAGATTGTTTTATAAATAAGATTTTTGTTATATATGTGTGTATGGAAGAGATCAGGTTAAACTTTTATGTGATACAGCCTAAGGATGGTTACATATGGACATCCTTTGGTCCAAAAACTCATAAAGAGTTTATTAAATTACAAATTACAAGTGTTGCTCATCTCATCAGGTCATTATATATATATATATATATATTGTTAATTAGAAGGTTTTAATTACAAGCTGAACACTAACATAATGTCCAAGTGGTTGTTGGACTTGGAACCCTTGATAGGTTTTATCAGTTCATGAATCTTGTTGTTGACAATATATAGTATACGGTGGAGGTGAATGGCAATAAGAAAACCGATCAAATTGGGATCATGGCAGTTAGTTGTCACTTCTAGATGGTGGTCTGCTTTGCATATATAATACTTAATTTAGCTTCCAATTGAGTATGACTTTACAAACGTTCTTTCTTTACCTACATTTTTGCTACCTGCAGGTTATTAGAGGAAATAGTGTTGTCATTGTTGAAGCTCTTGCAGAGCGCACTGACCTTTGACTTTTCCCATTGGTGTTTACATAAATCCTGAGGAAACTTAAGGAACTTTTGGTTTTCCCATTCTAATTAAGGCTAATGGGATCTTGTGCATACTTAATGTTGATGTTGAAAGTCGGTCGACCTCCAAATCATCAGTAAAATTTGTATTTGTTGTGAAAAGTCAGACTTAGCAAGAGGGAAATAAGGGAATATGTGGAGAAGAAGGGTGAAAGTAGCGAATTTGGGGCCACATGTTTGTCAAGATGCTTGTAAGTTTGGTCAACTGAGGCTCCAGCGATGTAAATGATTGCACACAAAGAGAAAACAAAGGTCAGAGGTGCCGACGGTGTTGCTGACGATAATCCTTCGACGCTCAAGTCAAAGAGCGAAATATGGAGAGAAATATTTGGTCGACCTGAGAGAGATAAGAGAGAGAGAGAGGGAGAAGAGACAGGTATATAGTTTTTTGGGCATTAGAGAGTTCCAAAACTTAATTTGAAGCAAAGGAGCCTCTTTATAGGAGTAATTCTTGTATAGATGTTGTCATGCATCATGTAGGAGTGGCACCTCATTACATGCAAAGGAGCTGATGATGACATCGAGCTAGAACCCATGGAGACAATTGGAGAACAAAAAAGTTCCTTTAGGTGATACTTGGAAGCTTGTAAGAGAGTTGGTGAGACACTTGGACAAGATGCATCTTGCATGCAGAACACTTGGAGAGAAGCTTTAGCCTTTATTATTTTATTAGTTTTTGTCCTGCAACACCTCTTATGGTGAAATTGATATATGTGTCATTCGTTGACCAAGTTGGACGTTCGTTATAGAATTACGTAGTCAACCAAAAGGTCTTAATACTAGGAGTGAGAATAAAGTCTTCGTTGATTAGATTAAGGATGAAGAATCCATTATTCCAAAAATCAAGCCATAACTTAGGATAGAAAATACATAAATTCTACCTCTTAATGATGTGGCTTCAAATATTATTCTTAGTAGTTGTTCCAATTTTTCATCCAATACTAGCCCCCTAAGTTCCAAGGCACAACATTAGCATTTGGCTTAGGACTTGACTCTTTGAAGAATGCAAACTTTAAGCAATACTCCATATGCATTAGTGCCTCACTCTTGATTATGTTCTTTTCTTCAAAGTCGATTCAAATACTAACAATTCTCATTATTTGCTTGATAATGCTTGTTGTGCCTTTTTGTGTTAACTTCTTTTTAGCAAGGAGAGCAAGATTGTAAGTGAATTTGTCATTATGTTGCTTTAGAATACTAGATGAAAATAAGCAGCAGCTGAAATTGTAAAGTAAAAGGTTGTACTAGAGAAATCCTTCCAAGTTATAGCCATAAAGAGAAAAGTTGTACAAGGAGAAAATACCAATATAATTAGAGAATAGGAGAAAACCACTTCGTTGACATCTTTGATTTATTAGAGTATAGGCAATTTAGTTTCACCTTTTGGCTCGTTAACCAAATCCGAGTTGGACCTTTTAATTTCAACATAAAGCTTAACCATTCTTATTCATATTTTGCCATTAATTGCTGAAGTGACTTTTAGAAGAAAGGATGCGACTGGTTGCAAGGGCATGGACAAGTAGCACAAAGATTCTATTCTTAAAATCCCTCTGGTTAATCAAGATTTAGATGAAGTCTTCATATGTTGATAAAATCCAACCGTTACCATTGAATGTATGGAAGATTTGACATTCTTCCTTTCTATGAATTGATGATAAAGATTTGTATTTGTCTTGTCCTTTACTCATTTGAGTATGCCTTTTGTGATTGTTTTTTCCACTTGAAAAGGTTGATGAAGATACCAATGTCAGATATGGAGGTTATGGTGCTTAACATTATCTAATGAAATATGTGGCCTTTATAAAGCCAGTGTTATCATTGAAGTTGATGATAGTAATAAAACTTATGGGACTAAGAAAATTAGTGGTACTTTTGAAGCTAGTGGTACCAATAATACTTATGCCAGATTTTGGGTTGACAAGGAGATTTGATCTTCTATCATTATAATGACTCATCTTCTTTCTTTTGACTGTTTTTGGAGAATATGACTTTATATTGTTATGTTTGAAAGAATTGAACTTATATAATATAACCTTCATTAGTTATTTGAGTTTTGTTTGGAGTACTCTGATTATTCTTGTATCTTCATATTCACATCACATCTTTATCTATTCCTAGGTAAAAGTTTGTTTGACTAGAGGGTAGATAAATTGGTATACCTTAGATATTGTGTGCCTGCCAATTAAATTGCCATCTCATATGATGATCTTGAATAGAGGGATTTTAGTCAACCAAGCGCACCAACTTAAATGTCTTTCCCAGTAATCTATTCAACTATTGAATAGTTGTACTATAGGCACTGGATAGTCATCCATTATGCTAGCATTCTATGTGGTGATCACATATAACGGCTCTGGTCGATCAGATGCATTACAAGGAAAGCCTCATATGGCGAACCGCTCATACAAAAAGTAGCCTCACCTTAGATGAATGTTACGATAGTGAATATAAGGCAATTATACCTTAGGCATCACATACCCTATGGTTGCACCAGCATTACAATTGGAGATAACAAACAGAGGCCTTGATTGACGATATGCATTGGAGTAAGTATCCTTCATGGTGATTTATTGAAATATAAGGCAGTTATACATTAGGTACCAAATGCCTATTCATCATGTTAGCACTTCAAGTGATGATCATATACAATGGTCCTGGTCAACCAAATACATGACATGGAAAACCTCATACTGTGAATCATTCAAATAAGAGGTAGCTTTATCTTAGATGAATCTTACAATGATAAAAATATAGGGCAATTATATTTTTAGGCATCACATGCCCTATGGTTTTGCCAACATTTCAAATAGATAAAGTAAATCAACATCTTGGTCGACCTATCACATTGTGCTAAGAATCTTTCCTGGGGAATTTGGGTAATAGTATCTTAGGCATTGAATTGCCTTCCTGGTAAATTCGGGTAATAATACCTCGGGCGCCAGTTTACCTTTTAAGTTTAAGGTAACTCTACCTTAGGCATCGTGTGCCCATGATTACTTAGCACTTGAAATTGAGAAAATAAATAAAGGTCTTGGTCAACCCATCATGTTGTGCTAAGAATCTTTCCTAGTGAATTTAGGTAATAGTACCTTAGGCGTCGGATTGCCTTCCTTGGTGAATTTGGGTAATATTACCTCGGGCTCCAGTCTTTCTTTTAAATTTAAGGTAACTCTACCTTAGGTATCACGTGCCCATAATTGCTCTAGCACTTTAAATGGAGAAAATAGATCATGGTCTTGGTTGATCTGTTATATTGTGCTAGGCATTAGAGATTTTCATGGAGATATAAACACACCAATAGGAGGGTCATTGATAGGTGTCTATTTATGTATTACTTTCATATCAATTTGTCCATGTTTCTTTGCTATATTCCTTGGTATTTTTATGTTTTTGTGTGGTTTTGATGTTTGTAGGAGTTTTGGAGCAACTTGCACAAAAATGGAGTAAAACCCTTCATTTTCACCTCTGCTAATCAGCCAATTTCTTGGAGTTGATTGTATCGATATACAATTAACCAGATAACATGCTATATACCATTGAAAAGCTCTCGAAGTCTATTTTCTGGAGAAATTTACGGTTCACGAATTTATGTAGTGTACCGAAAGTTGTGATAAAAATGGTATGAGAAGTGTATATTTGTAATTCCATATATCACTGTAGCATGTTATTAAATACGGGGCACTGTAGCAAGTTACTGTAGCAGAGTATTTAAACACATTTTAGGGTTTTATTTTCATAACTTGAAGAGGGGGAAACGACTTGGAGGCTGCAGCTCTGGAATTCTCTCATCTTTTGGAGTTCTTAAAGGATAAAGAAAGCTTGGAAAGAGGAAGAATTACAATCCAAAGAGATTTACATCAAAATTGCTAAGTTTTTCCATGCCCTTTCATTTTCTGGAAAGTTTGCATGTTGTATTGTATTTGCCACGTTTTTGAACATGTGTAACTGAATCTGAATTGGTTGAGGGTGATTTCAAAGCCCTTGATATGGTTTTTGTGAGTTGATTGTGTAAGAAGTTGTTATCCAATTCTCTAATTGAAGTTGCTTGTATTTTCCCATGTTCTAATGCTTATGATTGCTTGCTGGATTGTATTTGGGTGGCCAATGAATATAATCTGGATATTGTCTATTGCTAGATTAGAAATCTTGATCCGTAATTGTCTTGAATTTCTAATCATTAGTAGCAAAATTGTGATCAGAGATTGCAATTGGAGAATACAACCTAAGTTAAATAATCCGAGCTTGTGTGTTTATTGCTTAGATCAACCTATCTTTCTTTTCGTAATGCATCCATTGAATTAAACTCAGAGAGCTTGTTCTAGGTTGTTTAATGGATAGAGATTAAATAAAGAGCTTGTTTTATTTAACAACAAAGTAAGGAAAGATTGGGATAACAGAGCTTGTTGTTATCTACGGTTGATAACTTCAATGCTGTAATTGGATTACAATTCTATGTTAATTCACAAATTCATATCTTGTGGCAGAGAATGAACTCTTAACCAAGTGTCTCTCATTGATTTTTCACTCCATTTAACTTTGCTTTGTGTTATTCTTCATTTGCTTTCGTATTAAGTTTAGTTAATCAATCAACAAAACCCCCCCCATTTATTCTGTTGTTGCTTTTGAATAACAAATTCAATTAGAATCAATCCTCGTGGGAACGATATCTACTTATCACTTTATTACTTGTGCGACTAGTATACTTGCTAGTTTCGAACGCATCAGTCATCAACTTTTGCAAGAGATATATCCATCATAGATGTAATAAGGCACATGTTTCAAGAATTGTAACTTGATTGATGTACTTGCTGAAGTGTAAAACAAAGATTGTGATAATATACTCTTATACAGTCAGAACTACATGAACATATTTTATTTTCATTTTTGACAATGTAATGAGACTCGTTGAGTTCATAGCAAGGAACCAACCTTGGTTGTCTTTTTTAGGTAGTTCTTGTTGATGGATACAAACAACAACTCTTTAATTGAAGATCTGGTAGGTGCAAGTTACATCTCTTAGTCGATTAGAATAACTATCTTCAATGGTTGATAAGGAATAACTTCAACTGATTGGCCACCTGCATCCCTTGAATTCGAAATATGGATCGAGAGAGTCTCCTTAACTTGTTCTTTTATAGAAATAGCATAGTAGATTCTTGTGAACTCTTGGTTACCTGACACGTCTCAACTTGTTCTTTTATATATAGAAATAGCATAGTAGATTCTTGCGAACTCTTGGTTATCTGACACGTCTCCAACACCTTCCTCAGTAGGAAAATTTAGTGTTGAGTGATAGATGAAAACTATTGCCTTAAATTGACTAGGGCTAGTCGACCAAGAATAGCGTTATATGCACACAGAAAATCCACCGCCAAAAAATTCACAAGGGTGGTTTTTTTTCATAGAGACCATCATGTTGTTATTAGTAACTGGATTGAACCAATAGGGTTACACTATCTCCAGCAAAACCTTTCAAGGAGGTTTTATTTGATTGGAGCCAATCTTTGGATAAATCCATGCGAGTGAAGGCATCCAGGAAAAGTATGTCTATAGACCTCTCGGTATCCACCAACACTTGCTTTATACTTCGATTTGCAATTGTCATTGTTACAACCAAGGCATCAGTATGAAAAAGCTGTATCTTCAATGTCTTCTTCGATGAAGAGTAATGGAGTATGGGAAAGGCAGTGTTGTGTCACAGCCCTTGTTGACACACCAACCTCTGGAGCCTTTGTACACCCCCAACCTCTCTTGCATGGGCTTTTAAAGCACGATGTGAATTTCCTATGATGCTAGGTCCCCCAACTATTGTATTGATAAAGGTGGTCCTTTTCTCGATTGACCTGGTATGCTTGCCTCGCTCTAGTCTCTCTATTGCTTTACTCACCCTGGTAATATTTGGTGCTTCTCCTACTTGACCATGACAATCAACCATTAAAGGCCCTCAATTGTCATTTGATAAGTGTCTATTTATATATCATTTTCATATCAATTCGTCCATGTTCCTTTGCTATATTCCTTGGTATTTTTATGTTTTTGTGTGGTTTTGATGTTTGTAGGAGTTTTGGAGCAACTTGCACAAAAATGGAGTAAAACCCTTCATTTTCACCTCTGCTAGTCAACATCTTCTCGGATTTAATTGTATTGATATACAATGAACCCGATGACATATCATATACTGTTGAAAAGCTCTCGAAGTCTACTTTTTGGAGAAATTTACGGTTTATGAATCCATTCAGTGTACCAAAAGTTGTAATCAAAACAGTGTGAGAAGTGTAGAAATGTAATTCCACACATCACTGTAGCATGTATAATACGGGACACTGTAGCATATTACTGTAGCAGAGTATTTAAACACATTTTAGGGTTTTATTTTCATAACTTGAAGGAGGGGAAAACGTGGGAGGAGGCTGCATTTCTGGATTTCTCTCATCCCTTGGAGTTCTTGAAGGAGAAAGAAGATTTTGAAAGAGGAGGAACTACAATTCCAAGAAGATTCATCTACAAAGAAGATTTTCAAAGAATTTGCTAAGTTCTTTCTTTCCTTTTCAATTCTGGAATTTCTCTGTATTGTATTTGTTATTCTGATTGAATATGTGTAACTAAATCTGAATTGGTTGAGGGTGATTTCAAAGCCCTTGATATGGATTTTGTGAGTTGATTGTGTAAGAAATTGTTATCCAATTCTCTAATTGAAGTTGCTTGTATTTTCCCATATCTAATGCTTATGATTGCTTACTGATTGTATTTGGAATGGCCAACTGAATATAATCTGTTGTTGTCTATTGCTAGATTAGAAATCTTGATCCGTAATTGTCATGAATTTCCAATCATTAGTAGCAAAATTGTGATCAGAGATTGCAATTGGAAAATACAACCTAGGTTAAATAATCCGAACTTGTGTGATTATTGCTTAGATCAACCTATCTTTCTCATCGTAATGCTTCATTGAATTAAACTTAGAGAGCTTGTTCTAGGTTGTTTAATGGATAGAGATTAAATAAAGAGCTTGTTTTATTTAACAACAAAGTAAGGAAAGATTGGGATAACAGAGCTTGTTGTTATCTACGGTTGATAACTTCAATGCTGTAATTGGATTACAATTCTATGTTAATTCACAAATTCATATCTTGTGGCAGAGAATGAACTCTTAACCAAGTGTCTCTCATTGATTTTTCACTCCATTTAACTTTGCTTTGTGTTATTCTTCATTTGCTTTCGTATTAAGTTTAGTTAATCAATCAACAAAACCCCCCCTGTTTAGTTTATTATTGCTGAAAAATAACAAATTCAATTAGAATCAATCCTCGTGGGAACGATATTTACTTATCACTTTATTACTTGTGCGACTAGTATACTTGCTAGTTTCGAACGCATCGTCATTCCTTTTTTTTTTATTTCTTTCTCTAGAACAACTATGACCAGGATGGGCTTTATTTTCTAACGCTTTGTCTTTGTGTTGACCAGAATTATACGGTTCTTTCTTTCTATGACTATGGTGTTGACTTGCACTTGCTTCACCTACAAGCTAGTCCACCATACGGTTGACCAGGAGCTTGTTGATTATTTGTCAAGATTTAATCAACATCAACATGGAGATAATTTTTTTGCTTGTGCAAGTTGAATTTGCATTTGAGTACTTTGTTGAATCATAAGCCTCAGTTGCTTTTAGATAGCTTCCATCTCTTATCATCGTGTGGAAAAACTACATCTTCGTGTCTTCTTCGGTGAAGAGTAATGGAGTATAGGAAAGGCAGGGTTGTTTCACAGCCCTTGTTGACACACCAACCTCTGAAGCTTTTGTATACCCCCAACCTCTCTTGAGTGGGCTTTTAAAGCACGATATGAATTTTACCCGATGCTAGGTGCCCCAACGATTGTATTGATAGAGGCATCTTTTTCTTGAATGACCTGGTATGCTCCCCTCACTCTGGTCTCTCTGTTGCTTTACTCACCCTGGTAATATTTGGTGCTTCTCCTACTTGACCATGATAATCAACAATTGAAGGCCCTCAATTGTCATTCCTTTTTTTAATTTCTTTCTCTAGAACGACTATGCTCAGGATAGACTTCATTGTCTAACGCTTTGTCTTTGTGTTGACTAGAATTATGCGATCATTTCTTTCTGTGACTATGGTGTTGACTTGCACTTGCTTCACCCATAAGCTAGTCCACCATGCGGTAGACCAAGAGCTCGTTGATCATTTGTCAAGATCTCATCAACATCAATATGAAGAGAATTTTTTTCCTTGTGCAGGTTGAGTTTGCATTTGAGCGCTTTGTTGTTTCATAAGTCTTAGTTGCTCTTAGATAGCCTCGATCTCTTGTTATCGTGACCTTTTTCCCTTCACTATTCTTGACCCCTCTTTGTCACTATAGAGATCCTCAATAACGACATTCCCTACTGGTTGGTTGTTCATGGCCATAGATATGGTTTTTTGTCATAATTCCCATAGACAATGCCATATGTTGATGTTGAAAATCGGTCGACCTACAGCTCACCAGTAAAATTTGTATTTGTTGTGGAAAGTCTGACTCAGCAAGAGGAAAATGTGGGAATATGTGGAGAAGATGGGTGAAAGAAGGAAATTTTGGGCCACGTGCTCCTCAAGACAGTTACTGTAGTTTGATCAATCTAGGCTCCAATAGTGTAACTGATCTGCACATAAAGAGAAAGCAAAGGTCAGAGGTGCTGGCAGTGATGCAAGCAATAATCTTCTGACGCTCAAGTTAGAGACCAAAATATAGAGAAATATTTGATCGACCAAGGAGAGATGAGAGAGAGGGAGGTGTATAGTTTTTTTGGGTGTTAGAGAGTTCCAAAACTTGATTTGAAGCAAAGGAGCCTATTTATAGGAGTAATTCTTATACAGGTGTTGTCATGCATGATGTAGGAGTGGCACTGCATTGCATGCAAAGGAGTTGGTGATGACACCTAGCTAAAACCCATGGAGACACTTGGAGAACAAAAAAGTTCCTTTAAGGGACACCTGAAAGCTTGTAAGGGAGTTGCTGAGACACTTGGACAAGATGCATCTTGCTTGAAGAACACTTAGAGAGAAGCTTTAGCCTTTATTATTTTATTAATTTTCGCTATGCAACACCTCTTATGGTGAAACTGATATACATGTCTTCCGTCGACCAAGTTAGGCATTTGTTATAGAATTATCTAGTTAACCAAAAGTTCATGATATTAGGAGTGAGAGTAAAGTCTTCGCCAACCCGATTAAGGATAAAGAATCCATTATTCAAAAAATCAAGCCACTACTTAGGATATAAAATACATAAATTCTACCTCTTGATGATATGACTTCAAATATTAATCTTATTAGTTGTCCCAATTTTCATCCAATACTTAATGTGAATATGAGAGCTTTATTTCCAAATTATTAATTAATAGATCTCTACGTGGGCATATCCCAAACAATTATGATCCAAAAAATCAAATGTCTGCATAAATATCATGATTTTGGGGGTGGCAGTTAATAGCTAAGATAATGATTTAATAATAAATTTTCTCATTAATATATAATAAATATGTTTCAAGTGCAACTGTCATCTTATCTCCTCCTGCCCTTGATTGATTAAAAGCAAACCCATCCGTTTTGTGGTTTTGCACCATCAATGAATCCTTTAATTGTGATCGCCACCAGCTTCAGCTTGGCCGATCTTTCTCAAATTTGATATTAATATAATACTAGTGCAATGCCACTGAAAGCAAGGACTCGATTTGATAAAGACACAGGCTTGACTGTAGCAAAATTAAATCCAAGATTAAGGACAAATGAAATAAAATAAAGGATTCAATGTACTCATTACAGATTATGATTCACATGTCATAAAATATTTCCCTAAATTTAAGATAAAGATAAAGATAATACCATCATATTCCTTTTTAACCTCATCTAATGGTTAATTTTTTTTAATCAAAAAATAAAATAACAAGGTCTAAATATGCTGAAAAGAATAAAATAATAAGGTTTTAAAATCAAATTATAATCAAAACTTATTTTGGTATTTTAATCATAAAACCAAATAACTATTATTATGTAAATAAGCTATTTTAACAGTCACACCATACACCCTTGTTTATGATAAATTTTAAGTGTTGGGATACTTTCGTATCAAAATCGGAGGGATATAATATTCCTTGACTTTAAAAATTATAAGTGGTTACATTTAAGGATTTATATTGACTTGACTTGATAACATTATGGAACAAATAAGACAGGGACCCTTAGAGCACTAATATATCCAATATTTGGGTTGATGCTCAAAGCAGAAATTATATATTTGAATCATATTTCCAGCATTGGGTCCATGTTTAGGTGTGGCAATAAAGCTTTGTTGTACTTTTGATTTAGAGGATTTCTTTATAATCTGAGTATACCTTCACAATCAATTAATTCCCCTAAATACAGGAATAATTTGGGGAAAAAGAAAGGGTAAATTATAACAACCCCCCTTGAGCTTTCATTAAATAAATAATTAACTAAGACCTCAAAAGTTAAAAATTTTACATGGACTGACATATATAGGGTAATAATTAGCAACTATCCATGAAGTTTGTGAATTCACTAACCATAAATACAGTTTGACATTTTTAATCGAACTTTCCCTCAACCTTTCCTCCATGCGTCATAAACCACCCATATTCACAGAAATTGTTAATTTAAACAAACATTAAAGAAACCCTAAATCAGTTTTGTCTCAAATTAACAATTTCAGTTTCATGTACGATACTACCACCATTAATCCCGCCCTCGTAGCTGCTTCCACAATCAAACTTTGCAACCAAGAATCACTAGCAACACCACAATCCAGTTCCCGCAAAAATCCAACAACACAGCTCACGATAACCATCTATTGAGTCCTCAGTCACTTCAACAACATGCATCAATATTTATATTTGATTCTTATACAATCTTTTCAATTTTTTTATCTTCAACATTTTCTTTAACAAGATCCACCATTGGTTTTGTAGTCGATGAATTCGTAAATTTCAACTTCAACAACCTCCCGCAATTTTCAATAACTAGCGCCATTCTTTTCTTCGATATTGATGATTTCCTTGACATGATATATTGTAATCTTCTCGAAATTTCTCTATTATTTTTAAAGAGTTTTCAATGATATTTTGATTTCAAAGATTTAGATAATTGGAGATAAATGATTAATTATTTTAATTGATTAAAATAGAAGGGGTAAAAAAGTAATTATAATTTTAAACTAACATTAAACTAACGAAATTCTTTCATATGGTGCTTAGTGATGCATTTTTGAACGACTGATGGGTAGTTTGATTGAAGATGTCAAACTTTGTTTATAAGTGATGAATTCTCAAGTCTTAGGAGTAGTTTGTGATGATTGCCCGAGTGACATATTAAATTGGCACTCTTAAAATTTCAATTGACTAATTTCGATCTAAAGGCTTTAAAATTAAACTTTAACATTTATATTTTATTTAAACTAATATTAACGCTTGTAAGATAAAATAACTTAAGAAAAATTGAGGAAATAACCCAAATTAGGGGATTTCTTCGATAAATAACATTCTTCTTAAAAATTTGTATGTTATAACCTTATTTGTTATCAAACAGTGTCTGACAGGTGTGTCGGATATCGTCCGATAGTGTCCAACGATGTTCGAAAGGTGTGTTTGATAGTATTCGATACTTTAGGAGGATCATGGCATGCAAATTGTTAGAGCTATGATCATTTTTGCAATGTACGCTTAAACTTGGACAATTTTTTGAATTTTTCCGAAGTTTAGAGTTACTAAATCTCAAAGATACTAGTATAAGTTTTCCTTTCTATAGATATTCTAGAAAAGATTGGAGTAATGGCCTCTAAAGAAATAGTGTAAAGCATGGGACAAAAAGGGCATGTAGAATTTGGTATCAAGGGGCTATAGAGGTCACCTTTCTTTAAGCTAAGGTTGCATTCGGTAGAGTAATAATGGTATAAAAGCATTATGGCCTCCTGAACCTGAACTTTAGCATATGTTGAGCCAGCAACTTTTGAATCTTTTCAAGAATGATGAGTAGATCATCAAAACAACGCCTCGAGTTCTGTGCTTTGATTTAATCTTAACGGATTTGTTTTTATCCCAGCTGTAATCCATAGAGGATTCATTCAATCTAAGATTTTACATTAGAATCATGAATATATGCATGTCTCACTACCCTTTTGCTGAAATGACATTAATACCCATGTATAGATTATTGTCGTATGTTTTCCTCAAGGTTAGAGATGTGATTTGGAGAACTTTTAAGTTTTGGTAACTGACACCCATTCCGTCCATGAGGTTTGATGAATCACAAGTTCACCCTTAAAGTTTCATAAAATGCCCAACTTTTTTTTTAATTGTTATGTAATGGTGAAATTCCTGTTTTACCCTTAACTTACTAGTGCCTGTAAGCTGAAATCAGAGGTTAAAGGAAGAAATTATAGGGTGCTTTTGTATATTTCTTAAACCTTAGAAGGAGGAGATTGATATTTGATAAAATTTTCAAGAAGAAAAACTATTTACTTTATAAATTTATAAATATTTTTGCTTTGTGGAATGTACTTGGAGTGCTAACAACAAAAGGTCACAAAAACTATGGAGAATAAAACAGTGTAGTTTTGAAACTGAGAAGAGAATCAAATGCCAAGCTGAAAAGCAGTCAACAAATGGAAAAATGTCCAATTCTGTTGTCAGGAACAGGATTTGTTTTTATTTTTTTTATAATTTTATATTTACTTGTTTTTGTATATTTTTGCTTTTGATGACTTCTATGATTAGGCTTTAATAAAATTCTTGGGATCAATCCAACACAGAATTATGCACCAAAAGCAATGATTGGAACATCTTGCTCTTTTGGACCAAATGCTGAAACTCTATAGATGAATGTATGGAGAAATAGGTCAAGGATGAAGGATCAATGCTGAACAGGGAAACAAGTGTGAGAAAGAAAAGCAAAGAATATTGGACTTATCATGATTCAACGTAAATACTCTGTACAGAGTGATTCAGAGGCACAGGAAGAGGGGAGAGACTCCTAAGATAAATTAAATGATGAACAATCATTTGCAGAACCCACAACAACAAAGTATCATTTGCATCAATCATTTTATCTACATAAATATATATTACCATTTTATGGTCATAGATGAAATTACCAATCCGAATTTATCTGCCAAAGTTATGATTTGGGCAAAGCTTTAACTTTGATAAGCCCCTGCAAGTGCAAATATGCATCACAAACTCCCACTAGCCAAACCTATCACGTCCTGCCCTGCTCACTCAGTATCGAATGATTGCACTACTTGAATGTCCACGCAGTAACCCTAACTCCATTTATATAGGGTTGTCACGGGCACAAATTCTCCAGAGGTCACTGCTCGTAGAACCAGGATACCTTTCGGATTCATGTAGATACCCGAATAACGGTATACTGTTGTGATATATTATATACAAACATTAAACTTGCAATGTCATAATCAGATCTCATTCAATTAAATACTGGAACAGGAAGAGTAACTGCCGTGAATAATCTTGTTATAATACTCACTTTGGCCCTTCCACAATACTCAATTGTCTTATCTTCAAAGAATATTTCATAATAAGTTGGGCACTTGAGACATAAAAGGGGAAAATAAACCGAAATGCGAAGATAATGATGATTGCAATAGGCTCAATGGCTCTTCACTTGATTAAAAGATTAAGAAAAAGCTATACATATACACACCTTCAAGAACCCTCCCACCTACCATAATGTTATAATGTATCGCCCCTCCGCCTAAAACTAACAAAAGTACATTAAGACTTAAGCCCACTTCCCATTTTCTCAAAAAGAAAAGTTGAAAAAATAAAAATAAAAATAAAAATACAGAAAAATTGAAGGAAGCTAGACCACCATTTTCATGGGTGAAGAGCTTAGCTTAACAAGTATCACCAGTTTACCCTTTCAAAAGATAAGAAAAAGCAGCAAAAAGGAAATTGAGTGACTTAGACCTTCCATTCCATGAGTGATTTGATTAGATTCTGAGTAAGTAGATACTAAGCTCTGGAGTTCCATTGCTATCAGGATTCATCATATAGAAGGCCTCAGAATCTCTAGACCCAACAATTCTCTCAAACTTAGCCCTCATGTACATGAGCTCACCGTCAGCACCAGACTCATCTTCAATCCCTGGTAAAACACCTGCACCCATTGAAATTGGCTCTACAGCCTTCAAAACCTTCCATTCCTTAGCTCCACATTCCCTCCTTGTTGCAAATCCGCATTTCTTGCCATTACAATAAGTCCTCCACATGGGCTCTTCAAGCAATCTCACGGCTTTCTTTTCTTCCTCCTTTTCTTTGTCACACTCTAATGCAATTCTCACTAACCCAGATGCCATTTCTCTGACCAATCCACTTATGGGTGTGGCAAGTTCAACAAGGAAAGCTGGAGGAGAATTAGGATCCTTTTGGAATGCAAAATGTACATGGCCCCTCCGAGAGCCGAAAAGGGTTCCAACTACTCGGGGTCCAAGCCCTAGTGGGAGGTTTGATCGGTTCTTACCAAATGCTGAAAGCACAGTTCGAAGCCTAGCAACTGCAACAGCTGGAAGTTTCTTCTTTGGAGTGGGTATGGCAGTGGCACTGGCAGGTTGGCTCTTAGTATTGTCTGTTTTCTCTTCTTCAGACTTAAAACTTGGTGCCTCGTCATCTTCACTTCCAACTTTTTTGGTCCAGTGAAAGTGTCTCTTGGAGGAGAAATCTTGTGAGGTTCTAGCCATGTTAGGCTTCATCTGAGAAGAAGCAAATGTTTGTAGTGCGAGCTTAGAGAGATTGGTGTTGGTGTTGATGTTGTGGAGATGGTGAATGAGGAAGAGAGAGATTGAATTTTCTTCTCTTTTATTGATTTGTGGGGCTTTTCCATTAAATTCTTTGTTTCTAGTCCTTTGTTATAGTGCAGGAGAATCCTGACAAAAGAAACATAGACTGACCCACCAACTGAGAGGGGAGGGACAAAGACAGAGAAAGAGAGAGAGAGAGTGTTTCAAATGGAAAAGAAAGGAATCTAAAGGGGACAATGTGTGTGTTATTTCACTTTCTTTGTGGGGTAGAGGCATAGAAGAAAGAGAGAGAAAGAAGAGGGGCTTGCTTGACTGACTCTTTTGACCTGAATCCTAAAAAGAGTAAAGTATGCTACTACTCAAAATAACACGTAACCCAACCCTCTCTATTCATATCCAGACATGCTCACAGCACAGTGTTCTGCATCTATGTCTTCTAGTGTAAGCGTGTACTGTGCCAATGTTGGGTTCAAGGGGAGTTTCTCTTCATCCCATCACTCATCAATCTCACTCTCCAATGCTGGCTGAATCCTCTACAATTCACCTACCTGCGAACTGACACCTCATTGTCTGTGGTACCCTCAAATACATCCCTTTATCTGAATGCCCTTTCACTATTCAATTGAAACATCACTAACTTGGTTTGCTTTGGACCACATGTGACTTCATTCCTAAGATTTGAGTTGCCTAAAATTACTTTCAAATTGCGGTTGCCGCATCACCGAGTAGCTTAGTTCAGCAGAAATAATTAGTTTTAGTAAGAAAAATATTCTGCAGCTTCCTTCAACATTAACACTCCAAAAGTAGAGTAAGATTGATTATTTATTAGATTATATGTACATATGCAAGACGAGGGAAGAGAATTGGACAAACTCTGACTAATTACATTAAGTTATAAACATGATCCATAGATAAAGTACAAATCAAAGTGCACATCCACATAGGCCAGTGCACCCACAGGCTTTTGTACATACATATAATATAATATAAGAGACTAAAAGCACAAATGGAAGAGTCAAGGATGCTTGCCTATAGTAGATATGGTTGAAGAAAATTATAAAGAAGTCCTATAGTTAGCTCTCTAAACTTGGGTTAAGGTCAGGTTGCTTGGGAGGAGCTGCGGTCCCGCCATTCATTCTTGCTCTTGCCTCAGCAAACATCCTCTGCTGCTCAGCTACGGCTTCTTCCTCGGTCATCTCAGCCCCATTACTCCATTTGCCGCCTTTCAAAGAGTCCTGCTGGAAGGCCATTTCCAATAACATTAGTATGTACTAAATGGGCTTGTCCCCATAGAGTTTAATCAAAGTAACTGCTGAAAATTCAAGGCTCAAGCCTCATTGACTCGATTGCAAAAATTAATTTATGCAAGAGGTGCCATAAACTGAGAAACATAAGTACAGTGGAAAGGCTTTAAGAAAATTGTAATAATTGGGCAACATTGTTATAATTTTTTTTAAAAATTAACTGAACAGTATTTAGAATAATTACATATTTCTCTTTTCTTCTTTAGGAGTCAGCAAAAAGGACACATAATAATTGGGAGGAAAATCAAGAGAGGATAAACCAGCGTTCAGAAGGATTATAGTATTTGGAGGGATAACGCACTTCTTCGAAGCAAACATCTGACTGTCAGACTTGCAAAAGGAGAACAAACAATAGACAAATTACCATAGTCTCGAGCTTATGTTGTTCATACGCAGCATAGACCTCCTCAATGTATTCTCCAAACCCAAGAACCTGATATATCAGATTCATAAATATCATTATTATTTCTGGAAACAAATCATGAAAACAATAACATCATGCATCATTACAATTCGGACTGCTAAAAACACATGGAATAAGACAAAAGCAGTGAGATGCACACAGCGAACTAATTCACATCATTCTGGATTGGCTTGTTCTCCAGCAAACAAGCTATTGAAGGCATCATGTTCAACAATTGAGTGATGAAGAATAGTGAAGAAAACAATAAGTTCATTTGTATCCCTACAGTGCTCTCAGTTGTACATGTAAGGGCTGCTTAAACCTTGAAATGGCTTCGCTAGTCTGTAGCTCCTTAAGATTGAAAGCAGGCTCTAGGGTATTTGCTCAAATGGGCTTATATGACTTATGTCTCTTTGAGCTATAGCTCTCTCCAACTTATGAGGAGCTAAATAAAGAAAGACAACTATATTTACTCTTCTTTCATCACCAAACCGTGAACTCCTGGCTAAACTTTTCAAGATTGAGGACTATAAGATATATTATTTCTTTATCAACTGAAAAGAAATTGACAGTTACAAATGCAATACGACAAGTTATCGCATGTTTCAGCGAAAAAAGCATGAGTCGGCCAGACAAAGATCCAAACAAGATGGAAATAAGATAGTCTTATTGGATGCACTAATCAAGGAGGATTGGCGAAGTAAAGAAAAATAAACAAATAAAATCAAGCATGTAACAAACACCAAATTTAGACAATGAAAAGCCTAAAAAAAGGCAGGTGCTGGGAGAAACAAAAACCTCTAATGCCTTAAGTACATGCTCGGGAGCAATCGTTCGCTTATCCTCTCTGCTACAAACTTCATTGGACTCAGAGGAAACCAGATTGATAAACTCTGCAAAAAGCATTAAAGATATGAGATCACTTTTTATACATTCAATGGAAAATAAATATTTGAACATCCCTATTAAAGTTTAGTAAACACTTTAAAATCAAAGTAGAAAAATTGGTGATGGAGAGAACTATGAAGAGAATGCAAAAAATGCTTTCACAAACATTATATTTAGAAAATGTCAAAAAAGGCAAAGGTTGTCATTTGGAAACATTGCAACAAGAAGAAACTTCTCTATCAAATGGATTCAAATGGCTGCACAAACTGCTACACTGAATTGGGGGAACAAGATTTGCTGTATTTATGTTGACAACCAAAACAATCATTTATCAAGTCACCAAAATATTAATTATAATAATCACATTTCTACTAATAGGGGTTTCAATTGTCTTTTGCTAAATTTTCAAGCTGTCCCCAGCATTTGTGATAAAGTAAAGAAGAGTTCATTTCAGCAAGTAAATCTTGCTCCCACACCCAAAAGTTTTTATGCAATATGAAAAACACTCCTGATTCATACAACAGCTGACAGAAGTACTCTTTCATAGATAAGCTCTAAAGAGATAACTTGAACTCATTCAAAGCACTCTTTTGCAATTGGAAGCAAAATCCAAGGACCAACCCCATCATCTCCAAACAAAACAAGGTTAATCAACATATAACCGGAGATGTGGATTAAGGAAAATCAAGAATGTAAATATCCACACATGACTGACAAATACAATCATTTCTAAATGAAATAGAAATAATAAATTTCCGTGACCTAAAAAGGCAATCTCTTCCAAATGATAATTAATAGGTAACAAAACTAAACAGAGAAAACTATGTTAAAAGCAAAACAGTTTGGTAGCACCATTCTCATGGTAGGAAAAATACTGTAATAGAATGGACTATTCTCTTCTCTCTCTCTCTCTCTCTCTCTTCTTCTTCTTCTTCTTCTTCTTCTTCTTCTTCTCCTCTCATTTTTTTTTTTTTTTGGGAGAAGGGGGAGAGTTTGAACATGTGACCAAATAAGTTCAGGAACCTTACAGATAAATGCCAAAGAAAGGAATGATAATATTAAATTTCACAGATGATGGCTAAAGAAGAAGACTGAAGTAATAAAATCCATGAAATTCCATTGTTATCTCACCTACACAGCACTCAATCAAAAGGTCTTGAGCATCTCTTGCGACACGAACGTCTGGAGGTAACATCTCCTTTATAATTTTGGTCATTGTTGCTGAGAAGAAAACTCATAGTTAGCAACATAAAGAAAATATCAGGTAAAATGCTTAAGTGTCAGACTCATACCACAATCAAAAGCCAATACAGAGTGCAGAACAATTGAAAACATGAACCCTTTCTTAACTGTGTGCCTGTATATTGTGTATGTCTTGTTTCAAAAAGAAGATTTAGTGAACTTACAAGTTCTGGCAGGATGTATTAATTTATCAATGGCTAAAAAACTCACTTAAATTATATTAAAGAGGAATGCCAGCGCAAAAATCAATGAAATTAAGTGGTAAACCTATCCGACAGCTGGGGTGTTAGTTGATAATCACTTAAAGAATATTGCATCAGTTGCCCAGAAAAGTGAAAGCATTATGCAGAAATCAGTTCTTTACAATCTTAACAGCTACTTTACCACAATGTCAAAAAGCTGCAGCTTCATCTCCAAGCACACACAACCCAAGCCCAAGGTAGGAGCATACCAAGCAGCATAAATACTATTCCTCACATGTAATCACTAGGTAACCCACACACTTGCACAACCATTGGCGATGGTACATTGTTTGCCAACCTGAGTGGTAAGAGGCAATACCTCCTTCAGAAAACTTATGTAACCTTCTTCCATGATGAACCCCTCCACCCAGAGCTCTCAGAAGCTTAACATGTAACAAGCAACTGTTTTGTAACTCCACAAAACACGCCCAACTCAGTAGAACCAAGTACACACCATCAGGCATGTTGTTGACTTGTGGGGCCAGGGCATGCTCATGCAACCTTGGGCCAACCTGTTTATGCCACTACCATACTAGTTTATAGTTTTGTGGAGATAGATACAAGCACATAAGCTGGTATTAAAAGTATTCTAAAAAAATTAAAAAAAAAAAAAGGAATTCTCGTCACCATCCACAATCTGAAATCATACCAAATAGAGTTGTAAATATTTTGCATAATCATAGATACGAACCTCCCAAAGATGGGATGAATGTGTGTTTGAAAAATGCAGCAATGGAAACATGTTTACTATTTCCATGCAATTCCAAATTTTGCTGATTTAGGAGACAAACAGACACGGAAAAGGATTGTCCTAGCTATTGATTCATTATAATTAAAAGATTTCAAGCTACAATGGTTAGGGATTGCAAAGTATCTTACTTGTTCCCTACGAGGGAATTCAAGTCAAGCAACCTTCACAATTTAAAGTTTCAGCGAATTAAAAATAATAACAATAAAAAAAAAGTTTTATGAAATTTCACAGTTCAGTTCTTTGTATGTAAGTGCATAATTGTATTTTCTACAATTCCATCTAGTTAGTGGCAGTTTGGTAATTTATAATGAGTTGAACTGGAATAATCAACAGGTTTTTATTTGATCTTTAGCTCATTTAGGTTAAGCTAACTCAATTAGTTAAGACCCCTAATTCTTTTTCCCCCAGTCCTATTTAGTATTGCAAACGAAATTTAGAATCATCTATGTCAGCTAGTGTTTCTAACACTTTGATAAATGGTATATCAAGCTATCAATTTTATTATATGATGCCTTATGTTTTTTTTCTTCTATTATTGTACACTGTTTCTTCTGATTCCTCCTAATCTTTTTCCATCTTACAAATCAATCCTGAGTAATTCATGGCATTGTTCATGGACATCTTACAAAGCCACTGTTCACTGCCATGATACAACATCCACAGACTTGGCTTATTTCAGCATATTGCAGCCCCAAAGCATACACTCTTTGACATCATTGTTGCCCTCGTGACTACCAAAGCAACCTTTGTCAAATCCACCCCAGTTCCTTCACGGAAAAGCCCAAAATTTAAAGATATTCAATCCCTCCCATCTTACTAAATCCTAAATAACCAAAATTTTTAATCAATTTGCACCCATCTGATAATAAGAAAATAGTCAAATTGTCCTACTTCAATTTCAACTATTGTTTGGAGTATAAATATCTTCAAGTGAAATTAGATGCTCCACTTCCTTGATCCTATATGTTGTGCTCGAGTTTTATAGTAAAAAACCGGCCCCAAACCAAGATAAAAGACAAGTGTTGTGGCAGGTTAATTGCTAGTGTAAAACTAAATCCAAATCCTAAGAATTTGAACCACGTGACCAAGATAGAGTGGAATGAGGGTAAAAAATTAAGGTACCTATTCAGCCTAGGAATTTCAAGGTCCAAAGAACCGCAGATTGAAGAGAATAGCTATCCATTTAATACGGTACCATAAAGAGAACTGCAGGGTTGTTTCTAAAAACAAAATTAACATCTTCACAAGATAAAAGGCGGAAATAGACTTGATGTTACAGTTTCCCAACGAAATTCCCATCTTAATTGCAATGAATAGACAATAGCAAGTGAATTGCTGTCAAACAGCGCAAGTAGAGTAGATGAGTGAAGAAAATTAGCAGTCCAAGCAAATTAACAGTACGCAACTCCATCCAGCAGGCCCCCGTAGCTTCAGTTCATTATTAATACGCCAATGACAACTCTGTAAGTTGTATAATATGCTCTCACAAACATGTAACTCCACTACTTATCCAAAATCATTAATTAATTATCTTCTCTTCTATGCCAATCGGAAAAAATTAAGCTTTTCTAAAACAAATAACATTCAATTATCATATAATTGACACCACAGCCATTAGCCATTAAAAATTATTACAAATAAATAAAAATTAACCAAAAATAATTAGAATTAAAAAAAAAAACCTTTCGGAAGCGAAGCGTCCTCTTTTGACTTGCCAACAATATCCATCGGCTCCATCTTTAATCTTCAATCATTAACAGAAAAAAATTAATAAAAAAATATAAGAGGACGAAAGTATAAGCATCGAACAGGAATCAAAGCGAAAAACAGATCCGGAAGAGGCGAAGGAAACTCACCGAGCGGAAGGTGACGAATCGAGAGAAATAATCAGCGACGGTGGCGCAGAAAGCGAGCGAGGATCGGAGACGATGGCGAAGAGTTCAGGTAGAGAGGGAGGGACATGGCTGATATATGAAGATGGATTTATGAAACAAGGGCATGATTGACTCGTGATGCTGGTTATTGTTGTTCACGATAAGATTCAGAGTTCTTGCTCGCATGCGATTAGCCCATGCGCATACAAATAAACAAACTAAACAAACCACCACCCAGCTCATTCGTCACGCGCTAACGCCAGCGAGTTGCTCCTGGACTTCCCGATTGTGGGACCCTTGCTTCAAGGATAAGGCGGTTCGAGAGTGGTGTTCGTGTGATCAAGGGCGCGTGGGTGTCAAGTGTTTTTATTAACATTTATTTATTTATTTTTTACATATTGGAAAAAGAGAGCATATCATGGGCCAAATCTTCTTTCCAAGTGTACCTTTAATTTTACTTTTTCAAAAAACTTTTGGGACCTAAGTTTTTAGAAGACGAAATATATATATTTATATATAAATCTAAAATATTAAGAAAAAAATTTATGTATAAAAATATTAAACAAAATAATATAACTTATTAAGAAAGAAAATTTGAAATATACACACATTATAAATTTAAAGATATATGAGAAAAATCGTTAAATTATAAAATTTATATAAAAAGAAACTTGCAAAAGCAATATAAAAACATAAACAAACCTAGAATTGGAAAATTTTTAAAGTAAAAAAAATGAAAGATAATCAATTTATAAAAATGTTTTAGACAACGGAAAAGATTGATTAATGAGTGTGCGGCTGGGAAGCAGTGTGGCGGTGCCATCGTCAAAGCAGTGGCGATGGTGACGGATATTTTACGTGAATTTTGTTGGTTTTTTTCTTTTTTTTTTGAAATTTCAGAAGTTAGAGTTAATTATTTACATTTTTTAATAATAAAAGTGTATTTTTGAGACTTTTTCATCATATTAGAATTTATAACAATACTTTAGTTAAGGATATTAGTAATAAATTTAAAAATTTTCAAAATTATTTACCTGACATATTTTTAATTTTTTTATTATATTAGCATATGAAAAATAAAATAAGTATTTTTAACATTCCTGTTTATAGTGAAACACAATAATTTTATTTTTCAGATTTCCTCCTTTTAATTTATCAGGAATTTCAATCCTACCCCTTAGAAATATTCATTAAACTCTCAATCCATAGGATTCATTATGTCAAGCTATGCAAGCAAGGGTATTAGTGTAATTTCACATATAATACCACAACAACCTCTAATGCGTTACTGCTACAACAACAAAATCCACAACTTTAACCAATCACCAAAGCTATTAAACTTACCAATCAAAAGCTTGATAAAATTTACTATTAAACATCCATATCTTTACTATTCATCCCTCTCAATCGATCAATTATGGCAAGCAAACCCACCCAGCTCATTTCTCTAACCAAAAATGGGCACTAGTTGCAAGATTTAGGAGGACATCAACTGAGTGTTCATCGACTCCCTCTCTAAAAACACGCAAATCAAAATTAGAATAAGAATTACAACAATCATGCATATCAAGATGGATTTAAAAAAAAAAGTTTTTAAAATCAAATTGTGATCCTTCCCGAGTTGAATAACTTATAACCGAAAGGTCTAAACTCACAAACAAAACCACTACCCCTACAAACTAGTGATGCACCATATCAACACCACCATTTCATTATCAACCAACCTCTTTAACACAAGGAAATGAAGATAATGCCTTTTCCATTCATAACAAACAACAACAATAGGCGACTTACCACCAAAACCATTTCTTTTATTCTCTAGCCCCCCATGCCCAAGAAATGTTATGCAAATGAACGACACTCTTCAACTCCCAGGAAGTCTTAGGGATATAGTTCAGGCTGATTGGATATTTTTGAGATTTCGGATGTCTTCACTTTTTGCTCTGTAATTGCTTGTTTATTTATGACTAAAAGTGATGGAGTTTCTCTAAATTTTCATTCCAATACTGAAATGCCAAGTATAATGATAAAAGAATGGCAGTGATTTCTTTGGGTTCAAATAACTGTTACACACACTTTGAAAAGGTCGAAGCCAGGTCAAGCTTAATTTTAGTTAACAAAAAATAATTACATCGTAACTTAAATGAAAAGAACCCTGTTGTTCCATTCTGCTAATAAACCATATTAATGAACCAAAACTACATATTAATGTAGTTGCTTTGCAAAAGTTGTGCGACCAAAGTGGAGAAGGACAGGAGAGCCAGCCAATTTCAAAACAGCTACAAGAAGAGTAAATGAACAACATATTAAATTTTAGCAAGCACACGTTGTTTCTTCGGTTTTTGGATCTTGATAGAGTACAATTCTTGCAACTTCACAATTGTAAGATCTGAAAGTATATGTTAGTTATACATAATATAAATCTTGATAGAGTACAATTCTTGCAACTTCACAATTGTAAGATCTGAAAGTATATATTAGTTATACATAATATAACAGTAAACTGTAATATAAAATGGCATAAAAGGATTTACACGGTTCAGTTATAAAAACCTACGTTCATGAACAGCTTAGAATTGCAATTCACTAAGTTCTTATTTGTACAATCTTTAGATGCGTTTATAGTGCTCACTCACTCTCACACACTGATCTAATCTTTGTAAAACAAAATCCCAGTAAGATCTTAAACTCTAGTAACACTGCCCATTCTTTGTTACTGACAACTTAACAATACACTATGAAGTAACACATAACAACGATGTCTGATAATGAATTACATAAACACTCAACTCGCAAGTTCTCTTGAGTGAATACTAACTCATACAAACTTAAACAAAATTCATGCATGATTACAACATCTTATACATCAATAGAACTACCAGAAAACATAATTAAAGAAGCATTCCAATTTTGCATGGAAGCTCTTCTCAATTTCTTGAAATACGATACTACACACCCACATAAGTTATAGGAAATAACATTATATATAGTGTGAAATTTTGTTGCCCTTCTCATCAATATCCTGTAGAATCACAATCCAACTCAAATGGTAAGCATAGGATATCAATCAACAATATAGGAAGTGATATAATATACTCTTAAGTAAACTAGGATGCTAGATTAATATCTTAATCTAATTAGAGATATTCAATATAACTAAAAGACTTACTAATAAAGGCTTCTAGAAACATTAAAATACGAAAGAATATAAATCAATGTTTTTATTACAAGTTTGTCCAAAATCAATCATGTGCATGTCACTTGCTAACGTATCATGCTTGACACTAACAATCTCCTCCCTTTTTGGCAACTTGTGATGAAAACATCAACTTGTTTCTGAAAAAATGATCATCATATAAAAACATATCTAATGCAACAAAATACAAATAAACAAAACATAACTGAAAGTACCATTGCAAGAGTGATAACGAAATATCAGTTATCAACCATATAACAAAAACAGTCATGATAAAAAAATTGACTAAAATCCAATGTCCTGCAAGTAAAGTAACCGCAGCTAATGTGACTAACAAAGAACTTGCAAGTAAAGTTATCAGAGCTAATAATACATCAAAATAAGCAGAGTTAATTAACTAAAATGAAATAAATTGCTACAAAGAAATCAAAGTTAATCAAACACAAAGCATACAAGATAAATGTGCACGCAAAACAGATTAGTTCCTGCAAAGGTCAAACACATCAGAACATAATAAGCAACTAACAAATACTGCCCTTGACGAACACTTAAATATGCATGCTTAATAAGAGCTTAATTTATCATATTGCATTAATAATGTCATTAAATTCCTCAACTTAAGCATATTTGTGGTCTTTGCATCTTTTGAATTAGCTTTATCTTAATTTCAAATTTTGTTGTAGGTTGGGTAAAATAGGCATAACTTTCTACTTATAGATCAGAATGGTACCAATCTTAATTTGTTGAAAAGCTGATTAAATTATCTACAAGATCATATTTCATGAGCATCATCAAATTCAGGCTCTTAATGGACCAAAAATAGGCTTAAAGTGAACCCATCTGCAGCTTCAACCCAACATGACCATGCCTCTGTATTTTGACCATATCTCTTGATATATGTATCCAAATCGTATGAATTAAGATGTTCTAGAAAGCTGAGAGAAATGTCTACAACTTTCATGAAGACATATAATCAAAATTCTAAATAATTCGATGCCGAGATCGGTGGTCAAAGTCGATGTACATGATAATTCAAATTATCAACAAGATATTTTACAATTGTCCCTTTATAATTTGACGAGTTTACCCGTGAATGTATCTATAAATAGATGTGCCTTATGACTCATTAGGGCATCTTGGCCTTGGCTGGGATCTTTTATTATTGTGTTTTTCTCTCTTGTGCTTTAATGTTATTAATAAATTTCCTTTTTCTCACAATTTGTTTTCTTCCTTTTATAATGTCTTGCTAAATTCTCTCTTGCTAAGGTGATAGGGTGAAACCCTTGATATGAGAATAAAGATTTCATAACCTTTGACATGTGCTTAATAATCATGATCTTGAGTTGTTTATTTTATATGTTTTATATTAATTTTCTTAATCAACCTTGACACCACTCGTAAAATGAAGGTCTTGATCCATTGTAGACAATCCTTGACACATCAAATGCTTGGATCCTTTCTAGATGTCGTATAGTTCTTCCTTATCGACACAAGTCTAGTTAGGAACCTTGATTTGTTGTAGACATATGGTGATTGGCATATTGGATGCTTGAACCCATTTACAAGAAGCGGTATAAATGTTGGTAATGAAACAAATATATAATTTATATAACTAAAATGAGCTTAAATGACATACCTTCCGATTGGAACCTCCTTAATGTGTGGATTCCAATTGAGTTATAATTGGATTATTTCTCCTTATTTGATATATCAAGGGCGGATCCCCTAACTTTAACTTTCATCATTATTGTATTAATTCTTCTTATTTGTATATTTTAATTATTCTCGTTTATTATTTATGAACTTGTTCTTTATTTGCTATGATAGGTTTTACCACCTATTTCCATGGATGGTTTTACCATCTTTTGCTTTTGTTTTATATTTAAATAGTCGGTAGTACTGCCTACCATCTTGACCTTTATTTGTTAATATTATCTTGTCATTTCTTTAAATTATTCATATCATATTTGCTCATTCTTTAGTTTGTACCGCTAAATCCTTTTTCTCGTGGATCGACCCCGGTCGTACTAAGTTTATTACTTCGACACTCCTATACGTGGGAGATAATCCTATTTTTGGATGTGTCAAGTTTTTGGTGTCGTTGCCGGTGAAGGTAAAAATTAGTGTGCAAAATTATAAGTATTCTCTTTTCTTATTTTAGATCTTTTTTTTTTTGTTGTGTGTTCATCTTTTCTTTTCTCTTTCTTACATGAAAATTTGATCACGAACATCTAGTGGTAGACTTGTTAGAAAAACATCACCTCCCCTAGAAAACATGACCGATAATCAACTGGAAATGTTCACGGATGAAGAGGACAATCGTTTCCAACAAAATGACCAAAACCAACCAAGAACCTCAGAGATTACATGAATCTGGTAAGGACTAGTGCACCATTTTGTGTAATTTCTCCTCTCGATGCAATCCATTTCAATTTCAAACCGAGTTTCATTCGAATTTTACCCACCTTTCATGGCCTTAATATGGAGAACCCATATTCGCAGTTAAAAATCTTTGAAGAGGTGTAGAACTCCTACAGTGACCCAAATTGTAGCATAAACACCATCAGATTAAAGCTTTTTCCTTTTTATTTAAAAGATAAAGCTAGAATATGGCTACAAAATTTGAGGTCAAGCTCCATCAGTTCATGGGATGAGATGAAACAACAATTCTTTAAAAAATTTTTTCCTACCCATAGAACAAATTCTCTTCAAAGACAAATCACCACTTTCACTCAAAAACCAGGAGAAACCCTTTACCAATGTTGGGATAGGTACAAAGAATTACTTAATACCTGTCCTCACCATGGTTTTGAAACTTGGAGAATAGTTGCACAGTTCTATGAAGGGTTAACACCTTAAGATAAGCAACTAGTGTAGCTAATGTGTAATAGAGAATTTGGAGATAAAGACTCTGATAAAGCAATTGACTACCTAGATTCATTAGCAGAAAAAGGCCAAAATTGGGACATTGTTGGCACCTATGAGGCATCAAGTAAAGCCCCTATCTCGACATCCAATAGAGGCATTTACAACCTTAGGGAAGACCATGACCTTTAAGCCAAATATGCATCCCTAGCTAGAAAAGTCGAGGCTTTAGAAATGAAAAAGAGTGGTCAATTGAATTCTATTCAAGAAATTGTCTGTCACATTTGCAATGATAATGACCATCCTATTGATGAGTTCCCAACTTTGCTTGCCTTTAGGGAATGTCTCCATGAACAAGCAAATGCTTTAAACAATTTTAAAAGGCCAAATCACAATCCATATTTACAGACCTACAATCTTGGTTGGAGAAATCATCCGAATTTTAGTTGAAAAAATGACAATTCTGCACAATCTTGACAAGTCCCTTTTCAAACACATCAAAAATTTCAAAATTCTCATGATCATGCATATGCTTCTCCTCCTAGGAATGACTTGAAGAGACATTGTATTCATTCATTACAAAGCAAGAGACTTTCAATAGTCAAACTGCTCAAACATTAGCAAATTTGTCAGACACTATTGCAAAATTTGCATCCACATTTAGCATCCAAGAAAAAGGAAAATTTCCTTCTCAAAGATTACAAAACCCCAAAGATCAATCTAACTCAAATGTGGGGAGTTCAAATAGCCATTATGTGGACCAAGCCAAATCAGTCATGAGCCTTCATAATGGTAAGGTTGTTGAAAAACACATTCCTAAAGCTTATGAGAAAGAAGAAGAATCAATCTCTAAAGATCAGAAAGAGGTTACCAAACCAACACCTACCGAAGAAGGAACCAAATCCTCATATGTGCCTCCATTTCCTCATGTATTAGCCACACAAAAGAAGCCAACTCACAATTCTGAAATCTTTGAAATTTTTAAACAGGTAAAGGTCAACATTCCCTTGCTAGATGTGATCAAACATGTACCTTCTTATGCAAAAATTTTTAATGATTTGTGCACTATGAAAAGGAAATTGAATGTGAAAAAGAAGGCCTTTCTAGCCAAGCAAGTAAGTGCTATTCTTCAAAACAATAATAGTGAAATATAAGGATCTAGGTTGTTCTACAATTTCATGTGTTATTGGAAACCATAAAATTGAACAAGCTTTACTTGATCTTGGTGCTAGTGTAAATTTGCTTCCATACTCGATTTTTCAGAAACTAAATCTAGGTGAGTTAAAACCAACTTTTGTGACTCTTTTGCTTGCTGATAGATTGATTAAAGTGCCAAGAGGAGTAGTAGAAGATGTGTTAGTTCAAGTCGATAAATTCATTTACATAATAGATTTTATCGTCTTAGATACATAACCAGTGGAAGTATGTAATTCAATTACTGTCATTTTAGGTCGTCCGTTTCTAACTACCTCTAATGCTCTGATTAATTGTAGGAATGGAGTCATGAAGCTATCATTCGGGAATATGACATTGGAACTTAACATTTTTAATATGTGCAAACAACCACAGGAAGAAGATGATGGAATTGATGAGGCTAATATGATTTAAAATATTGTGGAAGACCACATCCAAAAGGGAGTTCTTCTAACCCTTTGAAAACTTGTTTAGTCAATTCATTAGAACTAGAGCATGATCTTTCTGATATATATTCTTTACTGAATTATGCACAGGTGATGGAAAAAGGCTCAAAACCATAATTCGAAGAATTAAGGCAAATGAATGAAAGCAAGGAAGAGGAAGCTCCCAAGTTAGAGCTGAAGCCTTTACCTAAAGGACTAAAATACGCATATCTTGAGGAGAATCAGACATAGTCGGTGGTAATTTCTTCATCCCTCACAAGCGAGCAACAAGGTAAGTTGATAGAAGTGCTTAAGGCATAAAAATGCAATCGGGTGGACTTTAAAAACATAAAAGGTATTAACCCTTTGCTTTGTACACATAAAATACATTTAGAAGAAAATGCCAAAACATCCTAACAATCTCAAATGAGATTAAATCCCCACATGAAAGAGGTCATTAGGGTTAAAGTTCTCAAACTCCTTGATGTGGGAATTCTCTACCCTATTTCTAATAGTAAGTAGGTAAGCCCTACGCAAGTAATACCTAAGAAATCTGGTATTATAGTTGTCAAAAATGAAAAGAGTGAATCATTACCAACTCACGTGAAGATGTCAAAAATGTAAATTTGCTTCCATACCAAATCTGGTATTACAGTTGTCAAAAATGAAATCTAGAAAGAGTAGTAGGGTACTCCTACTACTGCTTTCTCGATAGATACTCAAGCTATTGTCAAATTCCCATTGCACTTGAAGACCAAGAAAAGTCCACATTCACGTGCCCCCTCGGCACTTTTGCATTTAGAAGATGCCTTTTGGACTTTGTAATACCCCAGCTACTTTTTAAAGATGCATGTTGAGTATGTTTAGTGACATGGTTGAGCATTGTTTAGAAATTTTCATGGCTGATTTAACTATCTTTGGTAACTCTTTTGATAATTGTCTTGAAACTTAGAAAAAGTCCTTAAAAGGTATGAAGAAAAATGTCTTATTTTGAATTAGGAAAAAATATCATTATATGGTTACTTCGGGAATTGTCTTAAGTCATGCGGTGTCTTCCAAGGAACTAAAGTGGACAAAGTAAAAGTGGAATTAATTTCCCATTTGCCTCCACCAAAAACAATCAAAGAGGTTTGTTCATTCTTAAGGCATGTTAGATTTTATAGGAGGTTCATAAGAAATTTTAGTGCCATATCTAAACCTCTTTGTAACCTCTTAATAAAAGACACTTCTTTTGAATAGACTCAAGAATGCCAAAATGCCTTTGATAAGTTAATTGGACTTTTAACAACTGCTCCAATTATGCAATCTCTTGATTGGTTCTCGCCTTTTGAATTGATGTGTAATGCGAGTGACTATGCTGTTGGTGCTATCTTAGGACAAGGAAAAGAAGGAAAGCCTTATGTAATATACTATACAAGTAGGGTTTTAAATGATGCACAGATGAATTACACAACAATTGAAAAAGAACTACTTGCAATAGTATTTGCATTGGACAAATTATGATATTATTTAATTGGTTCTACAACGATTGTTTACATTGACCATGTAGCTGTGAGATATTTAATGTCTAAATAGGATGCAAAACCTAAATTGATACGATGGATCTTATTACTACAAGAATTCAACATCACAATAAAGGATAAGAAAGGAGCCGAAAATGTTGTCGCAGATCATCTGTCAAGATTAACGACAGAGAAATTAATTGAAACTTCATCTATCAATGACTCTTTCTCTAATGAATTTTTATTCTCCGTTGCTGCAGTACCTTGGTTTGCTAACATTGTAAATTTTCTTGCGACAGGAGAAATGCCACCTCATTGGAATGCTCAAGACAAAAGGAATTTTTTGAACAAGGTGAAAAATTTTTATTGGGATGACCCATATCTATTCAAATATTGTCCGGACCAAATAATTAGAAGTTGCATACCTAACAATGAGGTAAGTAGTGTCATTAATTTTTGTCATTTCGAAGCACATGGAGGACACGTTTCATCTAAAATAACAGCTGCTAAAACTTGCAATGTGGATTTTATTAGCCCACCTTATTTAAAGATGCACATGCATTTTGCAAAACTTGCGAAAATTGTCAAAAATTGGGATCCATTTCAAAATGAAACATGATGCCTTTGAATCCCATTCTTGTTGTTGAAATCTTCGACTGTTGGGGTATTGATTTTATGGGAGCTTTTTCACCATCATTTAGTTTTGTGTACATTCTTTTTGCAGTAGACTATGTTTCAAAATGGGTCAAGACAATTCCATGTTGAAACAATGATCACAAAATAGTTGTCAAATTCTTGAAAGAGAATATCTTGTGTAGATTTGAAATTCCTCGAGCCATTATTAGTGATGGGGGTACACATTTTTGTAACAAATCATTTGAAACTCTAATGAAGAAATATGGAATAACCCATAAAGTTTCTACACCTTATCACCCGCAAAAAAGTGGACAAGTTGAATTAGCTAATAAGGAGATAAAATAGATTTTAGAAAAAACGGTTAACCCAAACCGTAAGGATTGGTCTTTAAGACTAAATGATGCACTTTGGGCTTACCGACTGCTTTCAAAACATCATTGGGAATGTCTCCTTGTAGATTAGTTTATGAAAAACCTTGTCACTTGCCTGTGAAAATTGAGCATAAAGCTTATTGGGCCATTAAACCATTTAACACCAATTTGGATGATGCTTGCAAGTTACGTAAACTCCAACTGAGTGAACCTGAAGAAATCATGAATGAGGCTTATGAAAATTCTAAAATCTATAAAGACAAAATGAAGGTTTTTCATGATAAATCCATTGTTAGAAAATCTTTTGAACCTTCACAAAAAGTTCTTTTATATGATTCAAGATTGCATTTGTTTCCTGGTAAACTTCAATCTTGTTGGACTGGGCCATTCATTGTTAAAAATGTTTTCTCTCATGGAGCTATTGAAATTGAGAACTTAAAGAATGGTAATGTTTTTAAAGTTAATAGACAACGGTTAAAACTATTCTTTGAAAATTTTGACCAAAATAAAGAGTCCATCACTTTAATCGATCCTTTTTAAGGATTGATTTTTTCCAGTCAAGTGATGGATACGGTACTCTGTGAGTTTTAAAGTCGGTTTTTCAATTTCCTAAAAGCTGTTACTCACCTTGCATTCATTTTCTTTTCTTCTCTCTCATTTTCTTCATATGGATACCATTCTCTCGAATCTACATAGACATTTTCCCTCTCTTCCTCAAAATGATTTGCCTAAAATTTACAAAGCTCGTGTAGAAAAAACTAAGGATGTTGATGTGCAAGAATATTCTTGCTGATTTAAGACGGTTAATTGAAGCCAAGGTTCAATTTTCTTGTGAATTTTTAGCTGATCTTGTTTCTCACATGCCAGGTTTGGGAAAAAGCTCTTACGTCAAAAAGCGAAGAGCGAAAAGTCTACAAGTTTGTCACAAATGTGCAAGATGGACTTATAACCAGCGTTGCCGCTCCTTGGGATATTTGTCTAACAATTGAGAGGATAAGCTACAATTCATCAAGAATGGACTGAGTAGGGAGTCTTTGGATAATATCCAATTGACTCTTGAGACGCATTCTTGTGAAATTGTGCAGCGTAAAAATTTGAAATTATGGACACAATTTCAAGAAGAGCAGGAATGCTATATTCTCGGGAATTTGACTCAAAACGACCCTGTTTGCCAATTTATAAGAAAACTAGATATAAAGCATATCCCCAACTCATAGAAGGTGTTTAAGCCATTTCTGGACGTAAAACCAGAGGAAGATGTGAGCCACAATCACAACTACATGTACATATGCATGTGTGCTATCATTTTTGAATTTTTATCCTTACAACTGTCATTTTTGAATTAATATCTCTATCTTTCGGTTGACTCATGGATTTATGGTGTCTTATTTATGTTATTTTTTTGAATTTCTATGCTTTATTGTCAAACTTTTTCAACAAACAATCGAGCTACCTATATAGATGTCATCATTAGAATACCTTTTTACACTCCATAAATATGACATCTCTTGTTCTCCTCTTCACACATATAGTTATAGAGTTTACACATAGAGGGAACCTCAAAATGTCGAATCCAAAAGATATGTGTATTCTGCGGATTTCGACCTGAAAAAAGTGAAGAGTTTGTAGCAGTGACAAATTAACTTGGTAGGCTATTAGCTGAAAAAAAGATTCATATGGTTTATGAGGGAGGTAGCCTTGGGTTAATGGGTTGTGTGTCAACAGCTGCACTCGTAGGAGGTAGTGAAGTTTTAGGTGTTATTCCTAAAACTTTGGCTGTAGAAAGTATCATTGGAAAAACGGTTGGGAATGAGTTACAGGTCTCCTCTATGCATGAACGCATAGCATATATGCTTATCAATCCGGATGCCTTTATTGTTTCACCATGTGGCTTTTGTACTCTCAAAGGAATTTTTCAAATTGCCTTTTGAACCCAACTGAATCTCCATAAAAGACCCATAGGTTTGTTGAATGTTAAAAATTTCTTTAATGCTTTGATACGTTTTGTTGTTGTAGTTGTAGAACAGAATTTTATCCCTCATTCGATGCTACAGATCTTTGTTTCTTCCACTACTGCTAATGAATTACTTAACAAATTACAAGCAGTCGAGTATGAACCTAACCCAACTATAACTCAAATTAATTGGTCAGGGGGACAAAACAAAAAGTGCAAATTGGATCTGAATCTCTGTTTGTAATTTTTCTTGTCTTTTATTTTATTTTTAGCATTTTATTTTACGTGTCTTTCAGATCATCTCTTTTGAATAACTGAAACTTTAGGTAGTATCTCTTATACTTTATCTCTCTACACTTAAATATTGAGGACAATATTTTATTTGGTTGGGGGGGGAAGGATATTAGACATAAGTGTGTCTTAAAATTTCTTTTTGCTAAAAAAAAAGCGAGTTATTAATTAGATTCAGAATGCGGTGTAAGGAGTTCAAATCCTCTTGAGACGCATTTTGGGTCAGGAATAGCAGAGTAAAGAGGGTCATTTTAATCTTGAAACACACTCAAACCAATTTATCATTTTGTTTTGATTTTGCATTTTTGAAGACTCATTTTAGCTAACTTGATATTATTTAGTTTTGATTTTTGAATTTTATAATGAGGAGGTCTTATTCACTTCGCTTTGAATTATTCAAAACTATGAACTCTCACAACCTTATCATTTAATAAATTGTTTGCTCATGTACTCATTAAGCAAGTATTCATGAACCTTTCTTCACACACACACATACTTTGATGTATGATTATGAGTTGTAAAATGAAATATTGTAATATTTGAGTTCTTTTGTTTTGTTTAGGATAACAAAAAAAGGAAGAGGAAAGTAAAAAAAAAAAAAAAGACAGATGGGTTAAAGATGCATTGTTTCAATATATATATATATATAGACACACACACACACACACACACACACACACATATATAAAATAAAATAATGATGAATGAATGCCCCCTGCCTAAGGATTTTAGCCTTAACAAATATTAGAACCGATATGGCTTCTTTCTAAAAAGCCCCATAGTCAGTGTCGACTAAGAACAAAGAGAAGGTTTGTTAATATCTTGACTGAAGGGTACAAAAGTCTTTAAAAAAAATCACTAAGAGTTTGTTTATTTGGATAGAATCAAGGAAAGTGCAATGATGGCCCCTTGGATGTAAAATTCTATATATCACTTCTAAATAATAACGCTTTAATTGCTAGGGACTAGCAATAAGTTAGTTGGGGGGTGTGATGAACACTTAAACATGTATGCTTAATAAGAGCTTAATTCATCTTATCCCATTAATAGTGTCATTAAATTCATCAACTTAAGCATATTTGTGGTCTTTGCATCTTTTGAATTAGCTTTATCTTAATTTCAGTTTTTGTTGTAGGTTCGGTAAAATGGGCATAACTTTCTGCTTATAGATCAGAATAGTGCAAATCTTAATTTGTGGAAAAGTTGATTAAATTATCTATAAGATCATGTTTCATAAGCATCATCAAATTTGGGCTCTTAGTGAACCAAAAATGGGCTTAAAGTGAACCTATCTGCAGTTTCGACCCAACATATCTTCAACCGCTGACTAAACCAAAACAGATAAATTCAAAAACCATATCTTCTCTCCCTTGTTTTTAGAACAAGTTCTAAAAAAATGAGCAGAAAGTAAAACCAAAGTTCATAAATTGATATGAACTCAGTTAAATCTTGCTGATTTGCGAATAGGGGGGTTGGTGGTAGTCCAGGCCTTTTCTAGGCCCTGCTAGCTTTGGTCTTGAGCCTTTTGCTTGTGGTGGATGGAGTAGGTTACTCAAAAGCTATTAGAGCGTCCTACTATGCTATTGTATCAGAGGAAGATGTAGTAACTTCTACCGCAATCTTGCGGATAGCTTTATCAAGCTTTTAAGCACCAGTCGTAACATTGTGAGACAACCCCTCGAGAGATTCAGTTGCAAGTTCTGGTGGAATCTCCTCTGTTGCTTTCTCTGGTTTAGGACCTAGTTCATGTGAATGCTCTTCATGATATGGAGGAGTATGCTATGGAGTAAGAACAGGTGGTACTGGCACCTCTTGAGTTGGTTCTTCTTGGAATGATTCATCAGAGCTTTGAACATAAGTTGGTTCCTCTATAAGTTTAGCAGAAGCTTTCTTTGTAACAGCTTGCATCTTGGCAGATTTCTTATTGACAAGCTTGAACCTTTTTTGTTTCTTCAGCTCAGTGCTTTTTGATATCTTCTTTTCATCCTTTTTCTTCTTCTTTTATGCTGCCTTGGCTGTTACAATAGTAGTCTGTTTAGCATGTTTCTCTTTTGGCCTAGTCTCCTCTAGATGCTCCTCCATCATCTTATCAGTTTCCATATGAGGTTGTTCATCTGCAGTTTTTTTGCCATCAAATTTCCTTTCCAACTCACATTGCTTTGCCTTGATATCCTTAATATTAAGTTGTTCTTGCACATTACTCATTGGATTTGGTCTAACCCTCCTTAGTCTCAGTTGAGGATTATCAGGCAAATTAGTTTTGTCATGCAATCTGGACAAGAAGCCTTTTATGATAGGCTTAGGCAGAATTTCAGCTATCTCTTTAGAACTCATTTGAATTCTATTTTGAGCTAAAATTTTATGAATCAAACAAGGAAACACAAGTAAATGAAAATCAGATTTGTAAGGTGTAATCTGTACTGTCATCCTATATATCCACAAACCCAAATTAATTGGTCTATTGGTGCCCAAACTGAACAAAAATTTCACCCTATCATCTCTATCTTGATTTTGATAGGTCGAAAAGAACTAATCAAATTGTGCTATCTTATGCAGGACTCTAATTTCTTAATAAGATATTTTTGATCAATCCCATCTTCTAAATTCCATTTCAAATCATCACACTGGTTATCTCTTTAAGTATAGCTTTCATATCAAAATTATCATCAACAGAATGTAAACTCTCAATAAGAATATCAAAGAATGTGATTATCACATTGGGAGAAAATTTCACCAATCTACCTCTACAATATACCTTGTGATAATAAAAACTTTTTAGATTATCAATTGAATCAAGTATATTAGCATAAAATTCTTGAGTGAGAGTATTAACAAGAGGCAAAAAATTTTTTATCGTTCTGTTCCATTATATTAGCATAAAATTCTGGAATAAGAGTATTATCAAGTCATACTTATTGAAATCAGAAACCTTCAATGGCTTTTTAATCTGCAACTTCCTTTTTGAATTGTATTTTAGAAAGTTGTTCTTCACTTCAGTGGTGAGAAACCTATTGATCTTGGGCTCGATGATTTTGTCCTTCATTCGTCCAACATGAACTTCTTCATTAGCACTCATCGTTGGGTGAATCAGAATCTCTGCATGTTACGTGATTATTGCGACTGCGAGCTGTTATCACTATTGTGATTACTGGAATCACTTGATAATGATGAACTGCTAGTGGATTTCTCAAATTCAGTTGAAGATGCCATTGTTGTGATTTGATTTGTGATCTATGTGGTTACTGTGCAAGGGTTCAAAAATAGAGATATAAGAGAGAGAGAGTGTGTGTGTGTGTGTGGCAGAATGCAATATTCGATTTGGATATAGAACAAAATAACTCTAACTGAGTTTGTGATATACTTGGAAAGTAAGAGTCCTAGTCCAATTCAATTTCCAAAAAACAAATTCAAATTTGATTTTATTTAAGTTCCAGAACAAACCTATTAATGCAATTAATGACGTAAATTCAAACTTTTATTTTCATTAAAATAAGAAATTCCATAAGAGAAAGGATTCCTGCCACTGAAAACTCTCCCACTGAAACCAATAATGCTGACATGAAACCTTTGACACATAGACACATACAAGAAAGTTAAATTTTAGTCATGCACAAACGACATCGTATATTATAAATAACGTAATAGAAAACAATTATACGTAATATAAAAACAATATCTGAACATCATATAAATCATTCTAAAGAACATATTTTAAAGCTATTCGTAATAAATATAAGAAAGCTGCTTAACTTCATTTTTTATTCAATTGAGATGTCAAAAATAACATTTTAATATATTCACAAAAACTAATCACATTGGATTATGAATTAAACACAATAGCTTTCACATAATATAGAGATATCCTTTTTACTTGAGTGGGTGACCTCAACATATTTCCTAGATACATTGAGGTTACTCTTAAGGATAGCTTTCACACATCATATATTGGTAGCCCTCTCTAGATTCTTTCATTTATTTAACCAGTATCTCAATAAAACATAACATATATTATAGCTCACACGTACTTAATTAGAAGAAAACTTATGATATCCCGTAATCATATCCCGTAATCATAAGTTCCATGAACATACTTGGTGATTCGCTTAGCTACTGCCAAGTGAGATTCCTTATGATTTGCTTGAAATCTTGCACAAAGTCCTACGCTGAAACATAAATCTGGTTTACTTGCAGTGAGGAAAAGTAAGTTGCCAATGATGCTTCTATATATACTTGTATCAATCTCCTTTTCTCCATCATTTTTGGAAAGTTTCAAGTTAGTATAGATAGGAGTTCTAATAGGTTTTGGTTTTCAAGTTCAAATTTCTTTACAAGATTCTTAGGATATTTTGATTGAGATATGAGTATCCTATCATTCATTCATTTAGCCTGTAATCTAAGAAAGAAATTTAATTCTCCTACCATGCTCATCTTTAACTCTTCATGCATCAACTAAACAAACTCATTAGTTTTTGTTAGTTGAGTCGAACACAATATCATCCATATACACTTGGGCAACAATGAAATAACTAGGTGCATGTTTGATAAACAAAGTCTTATCATTACTACCCCTAGTATAACCTCTCTTAATCAGAAAATTTGTCAACCTTTCATACCAGGCTCTAGGAGCTTGTTTCAAACCATACAAAGCTTTATGCAACTTGTACATAAAATTAGGATATTTAGGATCTTCAAATCCTTTGGGCTATTCAACAAAAGTCTCTTCATTAAGATAGCCATTCAAGAAGGCTATCTTAACGTCCATTTGATACCATTTAAAATCAAGCAAAAAAGCAATAGAAAATAGTAATCTGATAGACTCAAGTCTAGCTATTGGTGCATGGTTTTATCAAAGTCTATGCCTTCTACTTATATGTAATCTTGTGTCACTAATTTAGCTTTATTTCTAACTACTTGTCCATTCTCATTAGTTTTGTTCTTAAATATCCAGCTAGCTCTAATGACATTTGCATTTTGTGGCCTAGGAAACTAATTCTCAAACTTCATTTCTTTTAAACTGATTAAGTTTATCTTGCATAACTTTGAATCCAAACATCATATTTTAAAGCTTATTTAACATTCTTAGGCTCAATTAATGAAACATAACAACCAAATCTTTACCTAATTTCTTACCTTGCTTCTAGTCTTCATCATCCGGTCTGGACTTCCAATGATTGGGCTGGTTGAATATGCCTTTTGTATCCAACAAGGTGGATCTTTTATCTCATCATAATTTCTGATTAAGTTTTTATCCAAGTCTGCGCTATCAGATGTCATTATTGTGTTTGATGGAACAATAGTTGTTTCCTCTTTCATAACAGAGTCTTCTTTTGCTGTTACTATTGACTGGTGCTGGACTTTTTATACTTTCTTTGAAGCTAGTTACACTTTCTTCATGAGAATACTTTTCATAATCATCAAGGTCATTGAACACTCTATTTACAGACTCTATTATACTCTCAGTTCGAAGATTGTAAACTCGAAATGCCTTACTGTTCAGTGCATATCTCACAAAGACTCCTTCATCACTTTTAGGACCAAATTTACTTAACTGTTGTCTATCATTTAAGATGTAACACCCATATCAAAAAACATAAAAATACTTCAAGTTATTTTTTCTTCCTTTTAAAATCTCATAAGGACTTTGGTTAGTGCCAGGTCTTAGAAAAACTCTATTTAAAATATAACAAGCAATTCTAATTGCTTAAGCTCATAGTCTTTTGGTCAACTTCTTGTTGTTGAGTATCACTCTAGCCACCTCTTGAAGTATTCTGCTCTTTCTCTCTACAATACCATTCTATTCAGGTGTTTTAGGGGCTGAAAATTCATGTGCGATTCCATGGTATTTGTAGAAATTAGCATAACTGACATTTTCAAACTCCTTGTCACTGTTACTCCTTATCCTCACTATCATGCCAATGTTCATGTTTTTCTTATTTTCAAGATTAACACAAAAATTCCTGAAAGCTTCAAATGTGTCAGACTTTTTTCTAATAAAATCAATCTCAGTGTATCTAGAGAAATTATTCATACAGACAAATACATATCTCTTACTAGAAATGCTTTCAATCTGTATAGGACTCATGAGAGCCATGTGAAGCAAATAAAGTATTTTAGATGTGCTAAGATGTGACATAAACTTATGTGACCCTCTAATTTGTTTACCTAATTGACACGGTCCATGTACTCATCAAATTTATCATTAAGTTTAGGAACACATCTGACAACATCTAACTTAGTTAATTTAACCAAGTATTTGTAGTTTAAATGTCCTAACTTTTGATGCCATAATTCCAAATTTGAGATCTTAGCATGAAATGCATTTGTTATAAGGAACAATTATCAAAAGATTTATTTTCTTCTAGAATACATTTTCCTACATCATTTAAAACCATGCATTTGTTCTAAGTAAAGTTAACAACATACTTGTCATCACAAATCTGGCTAATGCTAGTCAGATTAGCTTTCAATCCATCAACAAGTAAAACATTTTGAAATTTAGGTAAGCCTTTAACATTTAAAATACCTTTACCAATTGCCTTGCTCTTTCCATCATCACTAACTATGACATTTCCTTCCTTGCATGACTCAAGATTTTTCAAAAATTTTTATTTCTGATCATATGCCTAGAATAGCCACTATCAAAATATCACATGTCATTAGAATCATTAAGTGTAGTAAGAGCAACATTGTAGGTTGTTTTGTCTTTCTTGACCCACTGCTGTTGTATCTTAGGTACTACGTAAACTGGTTTGATCTTTCATGGAAAAGACTCAACAATTTAAAGCATCTAGGTCGACATGCCCTTTGACACCATAAAAATAACATGTTGGAACAAATCTTCTTCCTTTTTCAGGACTAGATTTAGAAGAACTCAAAGGAGACATAAAAACATCATTACTTTTTGAGTTAGAACTTGACCTTTTTGAGCTAGGTTCAGAAATATTACCTGATGTTAAAGCTTTTATAAACATAGTATTTGATAAAGATGCAAAGTTTCCTTCTGAGTTGATCAAGACATCTACTTTTAATCAATTCTACTACAATTTTCTTAACATGTTCTGTTTTGTCTTTCAAAGCATGCTCCAGTTCACTGATACAGTTTTCAGCAAAGGCTTTCTCACATTTTAGTACTTCATGTTCCTTCTTCAGAGTTCTGATTTCTTCTTTCCATTTTAGCCATTCAGTATAGAGTGCATTGTAGATTTCTTGCAAACCCTCATAATATTCAGGATCATTTTCTGCATATGAATATTCATCATCAGTTCTGCTACAATTTCCTATCACACTAGACATAACAACTTTTCCTTTAGCAGCTATAGATGTTGTGAATGCCACAAAGTTGCTAATGCATTCTTGATCATATGTATTAGTCTCTGAATCATCACTCCATAGAGCTGCATTCCTTTGTTCTTCTTCTTTTTAAGATTAGCACATTTGGATTGAATATGCCTATAACCAGAACACTCATAGCATTAAATTTGCCTTCTTCTGTTAGGTTGTTTTGGACTCTTCTTGTCTTTCTCCTTGCTAAATTTTTTGAATTGATCATCACTTGTGCTTGACACCTTTCCTTGATTCTTTTTCCTGAACTTAACATAATTCTTTGTCAGAAAAGCAATTTGTTTTGAATCAGTTTCATCGAACTCATCATTACCTTCATCATCGGATTTTTCAATCTTAATAGTGAATGTAATGGTTTTACCTTTTTGTTTCCTAATGTTATGCTTAATCTCAAAATTCTGAGGAATGCCAACAAGTTCATCAATCCTGGCCTCATCGGTATTTTTTACTTCTTCAATGGCAGAGATCTTTGGTTGAAGTTTATTAGGAACAAAACTAATGATTTTACTAAGAATTTTTGCATCTATAAAATTTCTACCAAATATATATGTAGAATTTGTAATATGACATAGCTTTGAATCAAAATCAAATAGTGACTCATCCTTATGCTTCATTAGATTATCAAATTGTGAATTCAATATCATCAATTTACATGTTTTAACAGCAACAGTACCTTCATGTCTTACCTCAAGAATGTCCCAAGCTTTTTTAGTTTCTTTGCATCTCAAAATCTGACCAAAGTTGTTAAGATCAACATCTACAAAAATCGCATTGAGTGCCTTTGAATTCCAACTAGAACGCTTGTATTCCTCATCAGTCCATTCCTCCTTAGGTTGTAGTTCTAAAGCTCCGAATGCATTCAATTGTGTCAGTGGTGTCCAACATCTTAGAACACTATTTCGTACCCTGTCATTAAGAGATTTGATATACATCATCATTCTCACTTTCTAATATGAATATTTACCATCATCAAGAATTGGTGGTTGTGATCCAGATCCTCCATTTTGTATAAACTCGATGCCTTCAAATCAACGTTATCGTTCTTCACTTGTATGTTAGTGAATCTATTGTGATACCAATTTTGAGATCTAAAATTCTGGATTAGTTATACGTGATATAACAGTAAATTGTAATATAAAATGGCACAAAAGGATTTACGTGATTCGGTTATAAAAACCTACGTCCACTGATAGCTTAGAGTTGTAATTCACTAAGTTCTTGTTTGTACAATCTTTAAGTGCATTTATAGTGCTAACTCACTTTTACACATTAACCTAATCTCTATAAAACAAAAACCCAACAAGATCTTAAACTTTACTGACACTACCCACCCTCTGTTACTGATAACTTAACAACATACTGTTAATAAAATATAACAATAATGTATAATACTAAAGTATATAAACACTCAACTCACATACTAACTCAACTCTCGAGGGAATACTAACTCAGACGAATATAAACAAAATTCATGCAGGATTACACCTCTCATACTTGAATAAAACTCTCATAAAACATAATTAAAGAAGCATTCCAATTTTGCATTCTAGTTCTTCTCAATTTCTTGAAATGCAATACTACACTTTAGATACTGGATTTTTGAGGCTCAATGATGAAGTGAATATGAATACAAAGTGATAGAAATTATCAAAATGCCTTTGGAAGCAAATGGAAGAAATGTTTTTAAAAGTTGACATATGATTTCAAAAAATCACAAAAATTAATCCAAGAAGAAACTATTGATGAGTCATAGATCCTTGTGAAGCTATGGATTTCAAGTTTTCTTAGAATTTTACAGGTTGTAAATTGGAGTTGAACTCGAAAAGTTACGTGAGGTTGAACAAATGGAGGTCGAAGAAGGACTATACTGAAAAAATGTGAAAGAAGAGGGATTGGTGGGCCACAACCGGCAGGTGGTTGCAAGACAACCGACTGGCTATCCTACCACTGGCCGATGGTCCACCCATAGCCAGCCAGCGGTCCTCACATAGCTGGCCGATTGTTCTCCACATAATTTTGGAAAATTTTGTTATGAACCTTCCTTTTTTTATTTTCTGCTTCTTTCTTCAATTCTAGCCCTTAACTATATAAACCCCCATCCTCCCCACTTTTCAACACACATCAAAATCATCTCTTCTCCCTCTTGAAGATATATTTGAGAATTCTAGGAGTCTTTTTTAGTTTAATTTTTTTTAGGCATTCCATTGCTTTAAAAGGTCAGGTCTTGAGTTCAATCCTCTCTTCTCCTCCTCTTTTCTTCTTTATTTATTTTTTTTTTTTTGCTTTAGATTAAGCATGTGCAGGTTTATTTTTGCTTAGAATGAGCATGTTTGGGTTTCATTTTGATGCTTAGAAGCATGTTTAGGGTTATTATGAATTGTTCTAACCCTTATTTATTTTACAAGATGGATAAGCGTGTCAAGGTAAGTACTCTTTCCCTTCCTTATTTAGAATTATGCTAGGAATTTATTTTCTTTGTGAATGTTTAGAATCATGCTTAGGAGTACATGTCTAGAATCATGCTTAAGAGCACATAATTAGAATCATGCTAGGAAGACTTATGATTTTTGAAGCATGCTAGGAAATAACATAGAATAGGTAAGAATTACCATATTTACTCTTGATTGCTTGAATTGGGCTAAAATAGCCATGATTGATATTGATTGATTGAATTAGGCTGGAAATGCCATGTTTAGGCTAGAAATGCCATGTTTAGGCTAGAATTGTCACGATTTATTACAAACTATGAATAGGCTAGAACTGCCCTACTTAGGTAGAATTGCCATGATAAGGAATATCTAATGTAGGTAGAAGTGCCATGATTCTAGATTATGGCTTTGTATTAAGTTTTAATTGATTGATTTATTGATTATATTTTGAATACACCATGTTTAGAAATATAATTGTATGACTATGAAGTGATGGTGCAATCACATTGATGACGAGGGACCATTACTTATAATGAATACTTGAATGAATTAATATATGATGGATAAATGCTCAAAGAGGCTTGATAAAAATTGAATAGACTCACATATAGTGGTGAAGAATTCATTATCTATTGAGTCTCGATTTGAATGTTCGTAATGAATATGTTTTTCATTATTGCATACTTGATTTATATGATTGCTATATTTGAAGTGTTAGAAGTAGAATTTACTTTGTTGTTGAATAACAATTGTTGTAATCCTCTTTCCACTTCCCCATGTTTGCAAGAAAATATAATTCTATTCTCCTTTCTCTTTCTTTGTATGAATATACAACTGCCATGATTGAAAATTACCCTATTTGTTTATTGAAGATAAAACTATAAATGTGTGCATAAAATGAACCACTTAAGCGGACTGTAAAGCAATATAAGCTATTTTTATTTGGTGTACCCTAGTAAAGGCTGGATTTTGATTTGGGTGAGGTGCATGGCTCGTACCTAACTTCCCAAACCAATCTCTAAAGGAATGATGGTAGTTTAGGTCCTAAAGTAAGGGATCAGATTTCCCTCATTCATTCCTACTTAAATAATTATGTGGCGACTCCATTTCTGCAAACGTGCCCATGGCTCATTTGTGTTCCGTTAAGTCTCGAAAAAGACTTTAACATAGTGTCATGGTGTAACCACTCTGGTGGGATGAACGCCCCGTTCACAGTGGCGATTCCACTGGGGATAAAAGAAGTTGATTCCGATTAGGATACCAAATTCTAATACATTATGTTGATATTTTGAGTCCTTGCATCACTACAATTTGCACACAATGATTACGAACTACCTAAACTAGCCGTGTGGCATTGGCATGAGAAGTCTTTGGCTCCATTTGACCCTTAGATGACTTGTGTTGGCGTTACCACCTTTGAGCATGTACCGTTGAATTGATATAAAAAGAAACCGAGCTAAGGGGACATTTCTCGTTCGAAGGAGCCCAAACTATTGGAACCTTGAGACACAAGCCTATGTAGATGAATATAGAAATTTCTAATAGGATGAATATCCAAAACCTATGTTGAAATGCATGTCCATGGATGTAAATTCTACATGATTAGAATAACATCAACCCAAACCTTATTAGAACCATGAACAAATGTTGCATGTCAAGTCACCCATAAGAAACAAAATGGGGGCATGTACCATGAGTTAATGTTATCATGATATTTAGAAGCTATGTTAATCATGGAGAATCCAACATCAACTTAAATGTTCTTCTTAACCTTTTCTTTCCATGAACTCTAAGTTTACTTGATCAGTTATTGGAATACTGATATCTATCTAAGCAATCGATTAAAAAGCTTAATCAACTTGTTAGCTAATATATATAGGCCTTGTTTCACTGTAATGACTTCTTTGTTGCTGAGTATTTCATGAGTTTGATTGCCCATTATCGAATATCACACCCAAATTGATATCCAAATTTACTAATTAATTGAACAGTTGACCTTTATTATATATGTTTCGTCTATATAACATGCTTTTGTATTTTGTTTTTACCATTTATTAATTATATTATATTAAATATCATCATAAAAGGTTTAATATAAATTACTATATTATATTAAAAGCAGTAAACCATATCATGATTACTATATCAACTTAGCTCAACTTTAATTTATTAAACAAATCTGTTATTGTCTTTGTTGGTGAAGTGATGAGAATTATTAAACCCCGCTTCAGCATTTATCAATCATAAAGCATGCCACATGTTGTAACTCAATAGGCTTGCCAATTTCCTCCCAACTAAACTACAACTCGAGTTCAACATTTTATCTCTGTCAGAAAGCAACAGAAAAATATTCAGCAACAAAGCTTTCTAAAGCATGCTAAGATGCAGCTAAGCTATTTGAGAGAACTTATTCAGAATTTGAGTAACTCATAGAGACTTCCTTTCCACGAGAAGATTGTAATCGCAACTTTAGCATCAGAGAGAACTAATAGCTCGTACGTCTTCTTCAACAGACTATTTTGACGCTTGGAAAAAAATCACTTGCCGACTCATAGCATTCTTGATTCTCTTCATCTGGATTTTTCCTCTTACCATTGCCTATTAGTTGATCATTAAATTGAATCAAGTTACAAAGGTTCAAGCTAACCCTAAACCAAAAAAAAAAAAATAACACAAATAATTTGGTGTTTAAGCTCCTGATATCCAATATTTACAAGAGGATTGGCTACTTTCCCACTTAATGAAACTATTAGTGCTCCAACTATAAGTATTAAACCTATTAGTGATTCTCAAATCACACGATTAAACATCATTTTCCAAATTCTGAAGGAAAAAATCTCTAAACAGCATAACAAGTAAAAAAGGTGAGACTAAACTTCAACTAATCACATCACCGCATTAGTTATCCAATTAGTGATAACTAAAACCCACGACACCATTAGCAAACTTATCCACCCAAACCAAATTTTGATTAATTTCCAAGAAAACTATAAAGAATGAAAAAACAAAGTCATTACCTTAACTTTCCAACTTCTTTAATTGCAAAGATAATCTTGACTTGATCAACCAATTGAGCTCGACTTAACGTTGATTTCACCACATCCACTTACTTTATTTCATTCACCAGACTTTCCCGATTGTGCAGATCTCCCTTTGGTAGCAAAGCCAAAATGATTATTACAAAATTAGAATTTTAATATCCAATTTAACTGAACGGAGAAAAGGTTCTGCTCCATTCTGTTCACCACTGAGTAAGTGCAAATGATAAGAATAAAAAAAATTATGTTCTCTTTTATATGCCAGCCAAACAATATTATCTAAATTTACTTTGTCAATAACACAATAAAAAGTTGAACTATCTCTTAAACTTTTACTATAATAAAAATACAAAAATAAAAATAAACTTTTGCTTTCTACTTGCCCTCACAGTGAAAACTTCAAAGATTGATAATAATTTCCAAATAGAGTTTGAAAACTTCAGCAGAAAAAATGAAAGAAACTAAAAATAGATATGCACGATTAGAAAAATTGATGCCGAGGCTCTTGAAATGGTTGATGATTGTTGATTTGGAAGAATCGAAGAGAATCGACTCCTTTACAAGCGCGGATGTTGATAGATCGGGTTTCGAGCTTGCTTCCACCAAGAATTTGCTGATATATCCCATCCCACGATAAACACAAAATCTTACTGTTTAATTCCATTACCCAAACCCTATTCAAAATCAGAACTTTTTTTATATTCACTGATTGAGAGAGAATATACTATCAATCACTAGCAAACTGGTAAAGCTTTCCAAAATGACAAAAGATGAGAACAACGACATTAACATCACAAAGAACAGAAAGCTTATAAGCTTTCTTTAGAACCCTATTTTTCCCTCTCTCAGAAGTGAGGGTGTAACGCCCCAACATCTAACACAAATATTACCAAAATATTAGAAAACCCCTGGTAATAAATCTCTAAATAAAAATTTTAATAACCCTTCTTATTAAATAAAAGTGAACAGAATAATATATTTAATATCTTTCTAATCAAAATAAAATCTAATAATTTAAAATTCTAAACATAATTATAATAAAAACAAATCATCTTATTACAGAATTCAAAAAAAAAATTAAAGTCTCGACATCAACTAATAAGTCTAATTACTAACTTTCAATACTACTCTGTAAAATATTAGAGACGAGAGGTAAGTTATCAACTTAGTAAGTAAAATCATACATAACCATTAGTATCTTAAAACAATTATAAAAACATCATATAATTCATAGTCTAATACTTCAGTTCCAGAATCATATCTTAGTAAAAACGAAGTCATAAGTATTTGTAACACTTAAGATCAAACAAATCATTCACAATCATTAAAGATCAAAAAAAAAATTATCGACTTATATCACATAGTGTCACCCGTAATCCCGGTGAACCGGCCAAGAAATATGTCACCTGTAAACCCGGTGACCCGATCCAAAAGTATGTCTCCTGTAATCTCAGTGACCCGGCCCAAAAGTATGTCACCTGTAATTCCGGTGACCTGGTCCAAAAATATGTCACTTGTAATCCCGATGACCCGACCCAAAAATATGTCACCTGTAATCCCGGTGCCCCGGCCTAAAAGTCGTGTGCACACTAATACCACAGTTGGGTTCAGAATTCATAACATTATTTAAATACTATGGACAATGAGTCAAAACATTCAAGAATTATTTCAAATAACATGATATTCAAAGTACATATACTAATAACCTTTCGTAGATAATAATAAGTTTGTCAAAATATTAAACTTCTAAAAAAAAAGTCAAGAAAAGGATTAATAAATATTCTGATTTTGTAAAAATAGTTTGTTAAAAGTTTCTTTCACTAAAACGGTTTTTAACATGAAAATGGTTTTTGAGAAACAATTTAAAAGCTTTGCTAAAACTCTAATTCTGTAATTTATAATCTAAAACAGAAAATAATTTATATAATATATCAGAAAATTATTTTCTAACATATCAAAGTATTCATTAAGAACACGTTACACTTTAATCACAGTACATGTATAACGTTATTACCTTGATCGATCCAAAATAAGAAATATCCTAGCTCTTACTCATCCAATGATTGTCCTAAGACATAACTAGAAAACATCTTGATAAATTCATAAACTCGACACCTCAAATGTTCTACAAAATTCCTTTAAAAATTCTTAAACAAACTGTTTTGCCTAAGTCTCATTCCCTAAACAGAGGTGATTGCAGAAATTTTATAAATTCATATCTTAATCTGATCAACCTAGAATTTTGTAGAAGCGAACTAGACACATAAAGTATTCAATTGAAAATTTTTCAAGGCAAATTACATTCAGAAACTATTTTTAAATAATTTTCGTTTTCTGCCAGTAAATTCTGTCTGGAATTTTCAGATTAAGATGTTTCAAATTCAAAATTTCATAACAATTATTTTACACATTTAAAAATCATGAAAATTTACAAAAACATATATATCATCTTGACAAAGTAGCATATAAAATCGAAGAAATTTATGACTCCTCTAGCATATGAAAAAAAATTCTAAAATTCGTAACATCTAGAAATCACAGTATTTTCGAGGATTTCATCAGAAAGTTCAAAAATTCGTAATAAATCAAAATCTTAATATTTTTTTGTGAAATAAAATTTTGCACGTTCATATATGTCTTAAAAAACATATAAAAAGACCAGACTAAAATTCGATCCTTAAGTATCTTAATAAATTCAAAAATCTGAAGCTATTCCTTAAACCTCTGCAGAAATCCTAGCATAAATCTAGGCAACAATAATTTCTAGTAAAAATTATTATATCAAACTAAGGGAAATACGACCTTACCTTGAAATTCTCTGAGTTTCAAAGCCTCCACTTAGCTTTCACGTTCAAAACCTTAATTTTAATACTATAATATTGCTTATATATTAGATGATGTAAAGGTATTTCAGAAAAGATAAAACTTAACCACTATTTATCTCTTCTAATTTAAATATAAATAAAACTCTCTTTTATTATTTTAATTATAATTATTGTCCTAGAATAATCTTCCATATTGACTTTTATAGCCCTAGAAAAATTACGGTTGTTACATTTCTCCCCCTCTTAACAAAAATTTCGTCCTCAAAATTTGATACATACCTTAACTTTCAAATAGTTGGGGGTATTTTTCTCTCGCTTCGGCTTCACGCTCCCAAGTTGCCTCTTCTAATGAATGATTAGCCCACCGTATTTTTACGAAGGGAATAACTCGGTTTCGCAAAACTTGCTCCTTTTTGTCAACGATCTCTATAGGCTGCTCCTAATAAGTCATATCACTTGATATTTGAATAGGTTGATAATTTAATACATGAGAAGGATTGGCAATGTATTTCCTTAATATAGATACATGAAATACATTGTAGAGTCTAGCTAAGTTAGGTGATAAAGCTACACAATAGGCTACTGGCCCAACTCTTTCAAAGATCTCAAAAGGTCCAATAAATCTAGGCCTGAGCTTGCCTTTCTTCCCAAACCGAAAGACCCATTTCCATGGTGATACCTTCAAAAAGATTGCATCACCAACCTTAAATTCTAATGCTCGCCTGCGATGGTCTGCATAACTCTTCTGTCTACTTTGGGCTGCAAGAAGTCGTTCTCTAATCAGTTTAACTTTATCTGTTGTAATTTGGATAAGTTCCGGTCCCAACAATTTTCTTTCTCCAACTTCATCCTAAAACAAAGGTGACCGACATCTTCCACCATATAAAGCTTCGTAAGGTGCCATCCCAATGCTAGAGTGAAAACTATTATTATAAGCGAACTCTATTAAGGTCAAACGTTCTTCCCAGCCACCACCCAAATCTAGGATACTATATCGTAGCATATCTTCTAGAATTTGAATGGTTCTTTCCGATTGACCATCACTCTAAGAATGGAAGGTAGTACCAAAGTTCAATTTTGTTCCCAACATCTTATGAAGACTACCCTAAAAATTTGATGTAAAACGTGGATCTCTATATGATACAATAGATACTGGCACCCCATGCAACCTTACAATCTCTCACAGAAATAATTTATCCAGCTAACTCATGTTATCAGTGGTTTTAATAGCCAAGAAATGAGCTGACTTAGTTAATCTATCCACAAGAACCCAGATGGAATCACAACCCGCTTCGAACGAGGCAAACCATTGATGAAGTCCATAGTGATGTGCTCCCATTTCCATTCTGGAATAGGGAGTGATTGTAACGGACCACTGGGCCTCTGATGTTCCATCTTTACTTGTTGACACACCAAACATTTGGAAACAAAATCAGCAATCTCCTTCTTCATATTCTTCCACCAAAAGTTATTTTTCAAATCACGATATATTTTAGTACTCCCACGATGAGTACTAAATACAGATTCATAAGCCTTCCTCAAAATTTCCTTCTTCAAGTCTTCATTGGCTGGCACACATAATCGCTTCCCAAACCACAAAACATGGTTGTCAGACAATCTAAATTTTGGTCTTTTACCTATCTTTACCTCTTCACATATTTTAATAAATTGTGAATCTCCTCTTTGAGCCTCTTTAATAGTATCGATAAGATTATGTTGCACCTTCAAATACGATAGGATATTATCACATCCATGTCGAACCACAGACACACCACATCTCTCAAGATCTCTTAAAATATGACTCTGAGTGGTGAATAAAAGTGCCATACATCTGGAAGACTTCTTACTAAGTGCATTAGCTACTACATTCGCCTTACCGGGATGATAATTGATTGTGCAATCATAATCTTTCACTAACTTGAGCCATCTTCTCTGTCTTAAATTGAGCTCCTTCTAAGTGAATAAATACCTTAAGCTCTTGTGATCAGTAAATATCTTACAAGTTTCTCCATATAAATAATGTCTCCAAATCTTTAATGCAAAAATCACAGTCGCCAATTCTAGGTCATGGGTTGGGTAATTCTTTTCATAACTCTTCAATTATCTTGATGCATAAGCAACTACCTTTCCATTTTGCATCAAAACACAACCCAAACCCTTCTTAGAGGCATCACTATACACAATGTATCCAATACCACTAGATGGAATAGTTAGGACAAGTGTAGAAACCAATCTATTCTTGAGTTCGAGGAAACTCCGTTCACAATTCTCATCCCACTCAAATCTTGCATTCTTCCTAGTCAACCGAGTTAGCGAAACTGCAAGGCTGAAAAATCCTTCTATAAAACGTCGATAATAGCCTACTAAGCCAAGAAAACTTCTAACCTCGGTAACAATAGTGGGTCTATTCCAACTCACCACAGCTTCAACTTTCGCAGGGTCCACTGAAATACCATCACTAGTCACGACATGACCAAGAAAAACCACTCTATCCAACCAAAATTCACATTTCTTAAACTTTGCATATAACTTATTCTTTCTAAGAGTTTGAAGTGCAATACTCAGATGTCTTCCATGTTCCTCCTTACTTTTAGAGTAAACCAAAATGTCATCAATAAACACAATGACAAATTGATCTAAATATGGCTGAAAGACTCTGTTCATCAAATCCATAAAACCTGTCGGAGCATTTGTCAAACCAAATGGCATGACTAAAAACTTATAGTGCCCATACCAGGTTCGAAAAGCTGTTTTAGGAACATCTTCACTCCTTATCTTTAGTTGATGATATCCCGATCGTAGATCTATCTTTGAGAATACTACTGCACCCTGTAGCTGATCAAAAAGGTCATCAATCCTAGGGAGGGGATACTTATTTTTTATGGTGACACGATTTAGTTCTCGATAATCGATACATAGGCGCATGGTTCCATCCTTCTTCTTCATGAACAATACAGGTGGGCACCAAGGAGAAACACTAGGGCGAATGAAACCTTTATCTAATAATTCCTGTAACTGTGTCTTCAACTCCCTTAACTCTGGGGGTGCCATCTTATATGGTGTTTTTGAAATAGGTGTCGTACCAGGTAATAGGTCAATAACAAACTCTATTTCTCAATCGGGAGGTATACCATGAAGATCATCTGGAAAAACATCAGGAAACTCCTTCATAACAGGAATATCACTAAGAGAGACCTTGTCATCCTTGTCTACAATAACACAAGCCATATACCCGCCGCACCCTTTCATTAGTAACTTCCTTGCTTTCACTATAGACACTAAACCCTTATAAATATTCTGTGTTCCACAAAAACAAAATTCTAATTCCCTGGGTATACAAAAGATAATCTCTTTTGTAGCACAATCTATAGTAGCATGATAAGTTGCTAACCAATCCATTCCTAAAATGATATCGAAGTCATGCATTTCTAGAGGTAAGAGGTCTACTAAGAAGTCTCTACCCTCAAAACTCACAACACAAGATTAAACACGACTAATCAAAGTAGAATCACCCAAATGAGTAGCAATTGATAAGTGACCATCTAAAAGTTTAACTAGATTCTCTAGATTCTTCACTCGATAAATAAAAGCACAAGACACAAAGGAATGTGTAGCACCCGAATCAAATAACACCTTAGCTTCTTTAGAAAAGATAGATAGTGTACCTAACGCCACATCATTAGAAGCATTGGCATCTTGCGTAGTCATAGTAAAGACGCACCCTTGAGTCTTTGGCTTCTTTGCCTGACTACCTTCTGCTCGAGTTTCAATGTTAAAGTCCCGTATCTTTGGGCAATCTTTAATTCTGTGCCCTCTTTGACCACAACCAAAGCATGCACCTGTCTTCCAATGACAATCTCCTCGGTGTACGTTGCCACAATGATTACAAGGGGTTTTATCATTTGGAGAAGATCCATCTCCACCTTGTCTTTTAAAAGGACCATTACTTGTACCCTTCTGTCTTGGCCTATTATTACCACTATTCTTAGGATTCAACTTGTTTCGATTATCCATCTCATTTTGAGATTCCATCAAGTACCTCTCAGCAATCATGGCTTGGTCACCATTTCTGCATATGTGTCTAATTTTAGCACTGCCAGTTGCGACTAAATAGCCAGACATAAGCCCTCAAAGAACAATCTTGCTTTAGCAGCATCACTTGGTATGGTGGCAAATCGAGATAGAGAGTTGAATTTTTCCTCATATTCAGCCACTGATCTATTTCCTTAAGTCAAACGATTGAATTCTGCCTCCATCAGTGGCGAACTCGATCAAGAAAATATTTTTCGTTAAAGAAGTCTACAAACATCTTCCAAGTAATTTGTGAACCTTCTCCTATACGGTTAATCATCAATCGCAAAGTGGCTTCGTACCAATGGTTAGCCTCACCTTCCAAGACAAAAGATGCGAACGTAAACCTCAAATTGCCCGTACAACCCAAAGCTATGAAAATCTTCTCTATTTGCTTTAGCCAAGCCTCAACAACCAAAGAATCTGTAGTACCCCGAAAAGTAGGTGGACCTAGTTTCCTGAATTGCACCAAGTTTACTACAGCTTCACCCGCTGCAGCATTGTTGCCTTCTCTATTATCACCACGTCCAGTATTATGATTTGACATTTGCTCTATAATCCTGTTCTATTACTCCATCAGTCTAGCAAATGAGCGCATCCAAGGAGGATTATCCTAAGCCATTTCTTGAATAGTAGGATTATCATTGGTCCGATTATTGCCACCTCTGGTTTGATTATTGTTACCCCTTGAGCTAGAAGCTTCAATAGTCTGTCTACGTGGTGGCATCTTAAACTAGCATAACATAAGAAATTTAATAAGAAATTACATGAATGTTCTAGGTTTCTAAGATCTAAAGAAAACTTATCATCTTCGATCTAAGTCACTACTTTCTACTGACATTTTATAGTCTACAGAATCATATACCTAAGCTCTGATACCATAACTGTAACGCCCCAAAATCGAAACACAAATATTGCTAAAATGCTAGGAAATCACTAATAATAAATCTCTAAACAAAAACTTCAATAATCCTTCTTATTAGGAAAAAGTGAACAGAACAATACATTTAATATCTCTCTAACCAAAACAAAATCTAACAATCTAGAGTTTCAAACATAATTGCAATAAAAAAATCTTTTTATTGCGTAATTTAAAAAAAAAGAACTAAAGTCTCGACATCAACCAACAAGCCTACCTACTAACTTCCAAGACTACTCTGCGAAATGTTAGAGACAAGGGGTGAGCCATTAACTCAATAAGTAAAATCATACACAACCATTAGTATCTTAAAACGATTATAAAAATATCATATAATTCATAGTCTAATACTTCAGTTCCAGAATCATATCTTAATAAAAATGGAGTCATAAGCATTTGCAACACTTAAGATTAAAGAAATCATTCATAATCATTAAAGATAAAAAAAACATTTATCGACTCATGTCACATAGTGTCACCCGTAATCCCGGTGACCCGGTCCAGAAATATGTCACCTGTAATGCCGATGACCCGGTCTAAAAGTATGTCACTTGTAATCCCGGTGACACGACCCAAAAGTATGTCACCTCTAATCCCGGTGACCCAGCCGAAAAATATGTCACCTATAATCTCGATGACCCGGCCCAAAAATATATCACCTGAAATCCCAGTGACCCGGCCCAAAAATATGTCACCTGTAATCCCGGTGACCCGGCCCACAAGTCGTGTGCACACTAATTCCACAGCTGGGTTCAGAATTCATAACAATACTCAGATACTATGGACAATGAGTCAAAACATTCAAGAATCATTTCAAATAACAGATACTTAAAGTACATATACTAATAACCTTTCGTAGATAATAATAAGTTCGTCAAAATATCAAGCTTCTCAAAAAAAAGTCAAGAAAAGGATTAATAAATATTCTGATTTTGTAAAAATAGTTTGTTAAAAGTTTCTTTCACTAAAACGGTTTTTAACATGAAAACGGTTTTTGAGAATCAATTTAAAAGCTTTGCTAAAACTCTAATTCTGTAATTTACATTCTAAAACATAAAATAATTCATATAATATATCAGAAAAATATTTTTTAACAGATCAAGGTATTCATTAAGAACACGTTACCCTTTAATCACAGTACATGTATGATGTTACTTACCTTGATCGATCCAAAAAGAGAAATATCCTAGCTCCTACCATCCAATGATTGTCCTAAGACATAACCAGAAAACATCTTGATAAATTCATAAACTCAACATCTCAAATGTTCTACAAAATTTCTTTAAAAATTCGTAAACAAACCGTTCTGCCTAAGTCTCATTCACTGAACAGAGGTGATTCTAGAAAATTTATAAATTTATATCTTAATCAGATTTACCTAGGATTTTGTAGAGGCGAACTAGACACATAAAGTATTCAACTGAAAATTTTTCAAGGCAAATTACATTCAGAAACTATTTTTAAATAATTTTTGTTTTCTGCCAGTAAATTCTGTCCAGAATTTTCAGATTAAGATTTTTCAAATTCAAAATTTCATAACAATTATTCTACACTTTTAAAAATCATGACAATTTATAGAAACATATATATCATCTTGAAAAAGTATCATATAAAATTTTAGAAATTTTTGACTCCTTTATCATATGAAAACAAATTCCGAAATTCATAACATCTAGAAATCATAGTATTTTCCAGGATTTCAACAGAAATTTGAAAAATTTGTAATAAATCAAAATCTTAATATTTTTTTGTGAAATAAAATTTTCAAGTATATATATATGTTTATAAAAACATATAAAAAGACCAGACTAAAAATCAATCTTTAAGTATCTTAATAAATTCAAAAATCCTAAGCTATTCCTTAAACTTCTGCAGAAATCCTAGCGTAAATCTAGGCAACAATAATTTCTAGTAAAAATTATTATTTCAAACTAAGGAAAATACGACCTTACCTTGAAATTCTCTGAGTTTCAAAGCCTTCACCTAGCTTTCACATTCAAAACCCTAATTTTAATACTATAATATTACTTATATATTAGATGATGTGAAGGTGTTCCAAAAGAGATAAAACTTAACCACTATTTATCTCTTCTAATTTAAATATAAATAAAACTCTCTTTTATTATTATAATTATAATTATTATCCTAGACTAATCTCCCATATTGACTTTTATAGCCCTAGAAAAATTACGATTGTTACAGAGGGAGTAAGGAAACTGAAGTGAGGGAGGGCCAAGTGAGGGAGTGAATCGTTAGGTTAAGTGAGCAAGGAGTGAGGGGGCGGCTAGGGCAAACATTAAAGAGGGAAAGCCAAATGCAAAATAGAAAGGGGGAAACTCAAAATGGAAAAAGGGTAGTATATTTGACCTAATTTTAAATAGTGGCAGTTTTGTAATTAAAATATATTAGAATAGTATTAAATAAATATAAAAAGCGGATTGACTTTTTTAAAGCTTCACCATAGTTGACTTCTTTTGAAAAAACCCTCAAATATATTAAATCTTATGTGTCAAATATTTTAAAATTTCTTGTAGCGAATGCTCCAATCATCTTATAAAACATCAGTTTATATACAAAATTTGTAAAACTAACTTTATCCTTCTATAAATCCATGCATCTTCTCAAAAAGCATTCTAAAATATATTAATGTTATACATAAATAAGAAAAATAAATGGTTTTAATAAATGTCATGATGCATATCATCTATTACGAAATATCAACCACAAAAAATTATCATACATGTCAAAATATTTTCTTCAAGATTATGAATAGATGAACATTACATTACACTATAGACATAGCATCATAGCTCCAAGTAGAAAACATACAACCTCAACAACAAAAATGAACCAAGAAGAACCTAGAAATGGTAGAGGTGTGATTGCTTCATTATGGTTTGTATCATTCCCATGTCTTGTATAAATTAGCACAAACCCATGTAACTTCATTCTTTAAAGGATAAGATTTTGTACATAGTGTCTAATACCCCTTCAATTGGTGGTTGCCATTCACACCATGATCCATATACACCATTCCTTCTACCTTTAAACCCAACAAAGATATTATCTTTTGCCATATAAATTAACCTAAAACAAACAATAATACAGTCACTTATTAATCAAAGATAAAATAATAAAAACGTTAGCATATGAAAACATTAATTGTAAAACAAAATTATTATCTACTTTTTTCATAGAGCCTTTTGATTTCTTTAGGCCAACAAAGGATTAGTTGTTTGACATGTCTTGTGATTATGACTTGTGCCATCGTACCACCCACATTTATATGATAGCCTTTCTTCACCATATTCCAAGAGATATTGGAGCATTGAAATAATTAAACATTTCTAAAATTGTCTTTAATGGCAGCATTTCTCATTCATTTGGTAAGATTAAGATTTTAGAAGTTTTAGACTTATCTAATAATTTGTTGCTTGGCAAAATACCCAAGGACTTCACGATAAGTTAATAGTCATTAGAAATCCTTGTCCTACCAAACAATAGGTTGCATGGTCAAATATGCCCTATAAATTTTATCCCTAAGAATTTATTTTGGTTATTAATAGAAGAAAACAACTTTAGTGGAAAGATTATGCCCTTTGCAAGCTTTATATATTGATGATAACCATCTCTCAAGTGAGAACCCAAGATAGTTAGGGAATATGTCATTTTATCATATATTATAATCCACAATAATCATCTTGATGGTCCAATTCAATTGGATTTTTGTCAACTTCAAAGTCTTAAAGTTTTGGATCTTTCACAAAACCAAATTACTAGAAGTTTACCATCATATTTTAACCCTCTGTCAATTAGAGACTAGTTCATTTGTTAAGAAATAAATTATAAAGACAACTCAAAGGTGCATTATATGTAATATGTAAAATACGCAATTTTGGAATAAAAGAGGACTTATACAGATTTTGGATTATGAGTTAGATGGTATCTAATAAGGAAAGAGTTAATATTAATATTGATTTGGAGAAAAGGTAGATATTATGAAATAATTATTTTATTTCCTTATATATAGAATTAGGTTTACTTCTTTCCTTTCCATGTTAAGGTTGTCCATATAAATTCATTATTTTCTCTTGAGAGAACAATTGCCATTAGAATTATCACAGCCCTTTCCATGTGAAACAATGGTGCTCATGGAAGGAAGAAATTTGTTTAATGCCAAGGACAAGATTTTAGTGATACATGGAGACAAGAGTTAGCAATCTGTAAGAATTTTCTTATATTTATATTTGATACCATTATTTGGAAAAGGATTTTCTTTATTAGAATCATGTTTTAAGGAGTTTGATGGTAATAACTTAATGTTTGCATTTGGTTGTTGTAAAGGTTAGAGGTAGGAAGGGAGGGGAGTGAAGAAGGATAAGAGAGCAGGGTAACGTGATCGCTTTGCCTATGTTGTACAGGTTAAAAGTGGGAAGAGAGGAGATAAATAATGCAAAGAGACGAAATAGGAGAATGGAATGAATAATGAAAAGAGAGGAAAGAGAAGAAAGGAAATAGGAAAGAGAAAATAAAAAATAAAGAAAGAAAATAATCATTAATTAATTTTTTATTTATTAGATAAAGTTTGACATGTTATAAGATCTTCACCATCCATATTGATAAATCTAGAGGTCAAAGTTTAGTGTAAGAAAGAGTGTAATTTGAATGGGGTCCTAATTTTGCTCCTTATTTTTAGTAATGATGTACAATATGTCATTTTATATGTGTGTTAGGAGAGATGTTGTAAGAAAACAAAAGGCAAGTTATCCACAAACAAAAGAAAATATATTTTTCCCAATGTTGTAGAACCTAATAATCAATTTTGATTAAGAGGTAAAGGATGATATATTTGTAAGCGAGGCTTTCATCCTGCCAAAACGATTACGACCATGACACTATCAAAGTCTAAAAAGATTTAAGAGAACACATAACAAGCTATAAAGACAAGCCTAGAGAAATGAAATGGAGTCGCCACCCATGTTCTAACCATGGAAAAATTGTGAGTGATGATAGTCTGATCCCTTTACTTCTAGACTTAAACCACCTTTACCCTTTCACCTCCATTTGGGTTTGCTAAGTCCAAATTTTTTATTTTATTACTGTTTACTCCGTTGATCCTAATTCATTTTAACACACAACTTATTTTATCTTTGTTAACATGTGAAGTGAGAGCATGTTATACATCCAAAGAAAGAAGGGAGGAGAATAAAGTTACATTTCCAGAAAACATGGAGGAATGGGGAAAGGAATTACATCAGTCTTTATGAATGTGCAAAATAAAATAAAGAGATAAAACAAAAGATGTGGAAATAATCCACTTATATTCTCCAATCAACCATAGCAATGCAATAGCATGAACAAAGGATATAAAACATGCAACAAAGCATAACTCAAGCATCAAGAACAATCGTTCATGTATTAAAGTATAAATAGGTGAAATAAAAGCTAATTAAGCAATAAATCCCTCACCATCGATGTGAGTCCACTTATTACTTATGAGATTCTAATTCACCCATCAAAAAGAAAATAGCATGACATTGATTTCAAAGAGCATTAAATTCATAAACATGCAATTAAATTCCTAAACATGCAATCTAATCACCATATCATATTCATGTTATCATCACACAAACCATTCATAATATGATCATGGCAATTACATATATTAAATGAGATACTATCAAAACAATGACTCCTTAACATCAATTATGAGTCTGCCATTATTTATCAACTCTCACTAATTAGGAAATAGAGGAAAGAGGAAAAGAAGAAACATGTTTCACCTAATCATAATTCTAATAATCAAGAAAGACAAGGAAATAAAATATGCATAAGTCATAATCTAATCACCCCTTAAACATTTTTATAACATGGCATTATTCAAATCTAAGCTCATATTGAAATGTTGGTCCCTCACCATCAATTGTGATTCCACCAACACCTCTCAATGAACAAACAAGAAAAGAAGAAAAGAAACAAAGAAGTAGGAAGCATATCAACCTTAACATGATTCTAACATGTTTATCACATATTAGGCTTAAAATAACACACAATTCAAACATAATTCATATCAACGTAATCATTCCAATCATCATTATGGTTCTATCATCATGCATCAATGAACCATCAAGAAAAGAATAAAAAAAATAAAAGCCAAAAAAAAGAATCATAGCATCAATTAAATTAAAATTCACTTCAAAGCAATGGTTCCCCACCAACAATTGTGAGTCCACCATTACTTATCCTGAACAAAGAAATAAAAGAAGAAGATGAAGAAGATAATTGTGTTATCATAAAAGCATATAAGCAATATTATTCCTAATATGATTCTAAACATGTTATCACTCATAATCTTAACATGATTCTAGCATAATATTAAAACATAAATAACCTAAGAATGATTCTAACGTTCATAGGCCTAAGACATGTATACTAGCATACCAAACACATAAATAATCTTAAACATGATTCTAACATGTTAAGCAACCAAACAAGCAAACAAAACAAATATAGGATGTCCTCAGGACTTACCCAAATTTGGACGCTACCAGAAGTAGAATTTTCACTTTGATAGGTACCCTAGAATAATCCAAAGGGCATCTCTAGACATCGAGAACTCCTCCAAAAAGACACTTTAGGAAGACACTCAAGGCCTCTTAATTTCCTACTCTTCAGACTCTCTAATAACACTAAAAAAGGTGTGAAAATCAATGGATTTCGATACCTTTAATGAATAGTGACAGTTCTTCATATAAGCATCATGCGAGCACATAAAACAATGCAAAATCAATATGGGATCTGAGATAACAGGCATGCACCTGTTGTGCCCTAGTTGACAAGTGTACGCTAGTTTATGAGTTTATGAGTATCAAGCCCTAATTTTTGGACAGATGGATGTTTGTGATGAAAATCCTAAAGCACAGGCATGCGCCTATCCCTAATTGGGTTTTGAATTCTAAACAAGCTCTAATTTATGCCTCTCATTATGTTTAATCATTGTTTCATCTATTTCTTCCTTATCCGGGTGTCTCTTTTTGGAGTCTTGATCCCTCTTAGATTCAATTTTACATCTGATTAGTGTGTTTGGCTATTATCATTGGACCTTTAAACTATAAGCCAAAATCTAGTGCTTACAAAGGGCTAGCTACATGTAAATCCCTCTCAAAGGTAGAGATAAAAGATTATCTTAACTTTTTGGGAGAAAGCATGGATGTCATAATTCAAGAGAAAGTTAAAATATGGATGCCATAATTCACAACTCCATCATGTAATTGAATGACATTGTTGTGTAATGCAAGAAATTGTTATTCTTTCAAGTAGTTAGATATTTGAATAAGTATAACAATTTCACTATCTATAATAATGATATCAACCTTTGTTAGAAATATGCCCTAAGAGTATGGATGTTTTTCTATAATTTGTAAAAATTAAAAATAAATAAAGTTGTTATTATTTAGTTGTGCCCAAATATCATTGTATTAATGACTAAAGGCTCTAAAGCTTGTACATTAATAAAGTTCTGTATATATAAGATATATATGAGACATATAACTTTATCGTAGCTCAAAATTAGTTCATAACCTATAAACAAAAGCTGGACACTTTGTTTAGACAAGGTTATTGTATTATTTGTCTTCAATGGGGGAATGGTAAATCTCTAACCATGCTCACCTGTGACCTTCACAGAAATTGAATTCACTGGAAGGCAGACCCCATAGAAGTAAGCTTGAGCCAACTCAGTGAAGACTTTTCAAATAACCAACATATACGATTCATTCCCATAATATGACATAGGGAAGACTTCTTACCTTAAGAGCCGGATGAGTGATACATCCGGTGAGCGCCGGTGAAGAACGCAAGCGAAGCTAGAGCTCAAGCATTGTTATATTCCATCAAGAGAAAGAAGGTAGACTAGTAAGAAGAATGCTTACCGAAAAAGGGTAATTGCACGTAAGCAAGGGGAGAATCTTGTGGAAGTCAGGACAAAGACACTTGTGCATTATGAATGCACTGAACATGGACCACGCATAAATTTTTCGTTTAGTGAAAATTTAGTAACAAAATGTGAATTTCTACACTCGAGCTCTAAAGGCATTGCTACCTTAATCCTAAGTAAGTAGTGTACTCTAGTATATATGTTATGGTCTTTGACTAAAATAAAAAGTGAGATCTAATAGAGTAAGGTCAATACCTTGGATAGTTGTGATTGTACTATCTATATGTTAGTAGAAATACCATAGATATGGAATTCATGACTCTGAAATGATTGCAGAATACCACTTTGATGGTTTTATAAGGTTTTATTTGAAAGAATCTTGACCAAGTGTTTAATAAAGGATGTTCATTAAAATAAGATTTATTTTAATTAATCTTAACCCATTTAAATGGTGTAAAACTGGTATCAAGGATTCAAGATATAATTGAAGGGGTAACACGGTAAATTATACCTAGCGCCAATTATTGGTCTTCCATGAAGGGTAGTTATGCAAACCTGTTGCTCAATGATAAGGCTCAAAGATATAATTTAATCAGATTAAATTGCAGGAACGATATGGGGTACCTACTCTACTGGTCGTCTGCTCTCTCGAGTCTTCCTCCTATTTGAGTTCTATTTTAATTTCGTTTTAAGCTTTTTTATAAAGAGTATTTAATTCAAGAGTGTAGCTTTGTGCCTTATAGTGGAATGGACCAAAATTAATAGGTGAGGGCCATGACAGTTATGAGATAACAAGGTACTGGATCAAACTTATTAGAGCTTGTAATTAAATATATTCATCAAGGTACTTTAAGTAGCTGATATAAATTATCTGAATAAGGATTGAATTTAAGAAATTAATTATTTAATTTAATTAGATTTATTAGGGAATAAAACCCATGTATTAAATTAAATATATTTGACTAGTAAATATGCTTATTATTTAATTAATTTGATTAATTAAACTATGGAGTATTTAGATCAATTTAATTAATTAGATTAATGGGCTTATAATTAAAGTGATTAATTAAAAGCTTATACAAAAATTATGTTGGACCTAATTAAGTATTAAAAGCTTAATTAAAGATTTAATAAGATTAAGTTTATACAATACAAACCTAGAAAATTAGTTAGGTTAAGCCTAATAAGATTAGGGTTACTAGTTAAAATTGGACAATGATTAACAGAGACATAAAAAGGATAAATTAGGTCAGTATTGTGAGAGTTCAAGTGAACAAAGGAACAAGTTGTCATTGTTCATCGATATTGTTCACACGGTAGTGTTTACACAGTACTGCTCTTCGATTACTATTCATGCAGTGCTGTTTACCAGTACTATATACCAGTTATTGTTCATGCGATACTGTTCATTAGTTATTGTTTCACGTAGTAGTGTTCACTGGTTACTGCTCTCCAAATACTATTCATCATTGCTATTCATATGGCACTGTTCGTCCGACAAAGTCTAATAATTTTAAGACACCCATATGTCTCGTTCAGACAATTTTCAAACATACCTAAGAACTAAAGTGTTGAGAAGGCAAATCAAAATTTTTAAGCCTGTGATCACAAGATCTTAGTCTCGGAGGCTATTCCGCAATCCTAAAGTGTTCAGATTTGACACCAGGTTCTTACAAAACCTTGTATTTGGACCATGGAGGTATTCTAACATAAAGTTTGCTTTATGTAAATCTATGCTTCATCTGCATTCTAAAATAATTAATGTTATGCATAGATAAGAAAAACTAATGGTTTTAATAAATGCCATGATACATATCATCTAATACGAAGTATCAATCACAAAAAATCGTTATACATGTCAAAATATTTCTTCAAGATTATTAATAGATGGACATTACATTACACTACAAAATATAATAGGCAAATAATATCATAGCTCCAATGATAAAATATATAACCTTAACAAAAATGAACCAAGAAGAAGAAACCATAAATGGCAAAGGTTTGATTGCTTCATTGTGGTTTGTATCATTTCCATGTCTTGGTCGCTTCTAACGTGGCTTGTATGAAGCCCACACCCTTTTAACTTCATTCTATAAAGGATAAGATTTTGTATAAAGTGTATGATACCCCTCCAAATTGTGGATGGCATTCGGCCCATGATCCATATACACCATTCCTTTAACCTTTAAACCAACAAAGATATTGTCTTCTACCATATGAATTGACTGAAATAAACAACAATAAGTACAATAGTTACTTATTAATCAAAATAAAAATAATGAAAGTGTTAGCATATGAAAGACATTAACTATAAAACAACATTATTATTTAGTTTGATAGTGCATCTTGATTTCTATGGGCCGACTAGGATTAGTTGTTTGGCATGTCTTGCGATTATAACTTATGTTGCCACACCACCCACATTACATAATGGGCCTTTCTTCACCGAATGATGGAATTTGATTTTTCTTTTAGTGATCCTGTCCATGACACTTTGTCGGAGGAAAAATTATGTGTCTCAACTCTGGTTGGGATGCCCCACTCCTTTGATGGACCAACATGATATATAGTGGATTTACATTAACAAGTTCCTCTAGGCATGTTGTAGGAACAATGTTAGAAAATTGGTTACTACCCTCCCTTGAAAGGATATCATTTTCAACATTAATCGCTTTTGATTAAGGTTTAATAGTAACATATAAACGAAATTTATTTGAAGGGCTAACTTGTGGTTCTCTTGTAAAAAAAATTTTAAATCATTACATTATTCTACTGGTGATGGAGGAAGAGTTATGTATGCCTTTAACACACACTACCATGAAAAGGCATTTTCTAATAATGATTTATCAGTGATTTCAAAAATTTTGCTTAATAACTCTTCATAAGTTGTTGCTAGGATCTTGGTGACACCGTTGCTTTCATGAGTGTTGAAAAAATATTCTCTACTCGTAGACACCTGCTAACAACAAACACAATGGAGAAACACATATTATCCATTAAAATGTAATTTAAAAGATAAATATAAGATTGAAATTGTTGATGTAGCACAACATTTGCATTTATAGAAATTGAAATAATTGTTTCTTAATAGAATCAAACATCCTATAATGCAAAAAAACTTATGATAATATACATGACACTAAAAATTTGGATAATATCATACACTACCCCCATGGTTTTGCATAATATCACCAAGAAACGAAGTTTCATATTTGTATCGTTCCCATCCTTAGGTTTGCGTATTTATATTATCTAAGTTTAGTTAACTAATTTCGTCAACTTTTTAACAATTGAGTTATAAAATAACTCTATTACTCTTATCATAAAATAAAAAAATAGTTTTTTTCTCCTTTATTCTCTCTGCCGCCTCTCATCTCATCTCATCTCTCATCTTTGCCTCCATCTCTCCTCTCCCACCACCATAACCATCTCCACCACCTCCCTCACAACATCCACCGCCTCCGTTTCCACCTCCACTTTGCCATCCTGCCACCAACCCTCATCATGCCTAGTCACAAAATCGCCACCAACCCTCTGTCTTCCTCCCCATTTCATCGCTTCACCACCAATCTCCTTCTTTCTCTCCACCAGATTGCATCACCATCCACTGCGATCTCCATGCATTTCTTCTCTCTCCAATCCATGAGCCCGGCTCGCCATCTCTATGCATTTCTTCTCTCTCGTCGATCACCTGCAATTCCTCTGTTTTTCATCACTTCTCCATAGCATGATCTCCTCTACCACTCTCCTCTCATCTCTTTTTTGGCCATTTCCTTCCCTCCTATCACCAAGATCAAAAACTGATTTATGATTACGTTGTCTAAAATTTCTCATCCTCGTATAATGTCTAGCAAACCCTAGCATCCATATCTCTTCTAGTATTATAGTTTACATGAGTATTATTATGTAGAAACTATCATTGTCAGCATTACCATTTAGGTACAGATCAAGCACTGACTTCATGTTATGAACAATCAACACAATCTTGAACATAATCTTGGAAACCCAACTTTAAAGTCGAGGCTCAGTCTTAGATATGCACTTCATTTAAAAGACAAGACTAGTGTGATAGTGAATGGCACTGGTACTGGTTTACCACAATCCATAGGGTTATTCGCTTGCTCTGTGCCTACTGCCTATTGATTATGCAATCTCTATAGCTCATGCATTGGGATAGGAATTTTTTTTTTAAAAATCTACGTTGAAGTTGTTTGAGGAATCTAATTATGAGTTTGAGGAATCTGGGTGGGAGTTTATTCTGCTGGCATTTGTTGACATTCATCTTGGGATTGTTTCTATTGTAGAGGAAGGCGATTGTTTTCCTCTAAGAGGGACATAGGATTTGGGTGTTCCTACTATGGTAGGTTGGTTATGGTGGTATGCAATGAAAGAGAAAAAGGGAGATGGATAGGAGGAGTTAAGAAGGAGGGAAGAGGAGTGACCAACTAGGTTTTTCGTTGTCATGAATATACTTTGATGAAAATGCCCTTGGCTGTTTATAAGAAAGAAAACGAAGTTAATCCACTAGACCCAGATGATACAAATACGAAAACTTAAGGATTGGAACGATGCAAATACGTTTCCCGTAGACCATTATCCCTTATAAATTTAATGGTATTTTGAAACTTAAAAACTACACGACGACATTTCCATAAACCATTGTGGAGCACAACAACTTTTCCAAAAACCGTTGTGCAACACAACTTTTCCAAAAACCATCATGTAGTATGACAAATTTCCAGAAACTATAGTGTAATATGAGAACTACACCATGTTGAACAAACAATATTTTAAAATTAAAATCTCATAATTCCAACATTTTTTATCTTAAAAAATACTCCCATTGGTAGACATAAAAAACAATACAAAGCAAACAACTTAAAATGAAGCATGAAATCGAAACCAAGACATTAGTTCTAAGTTTATATTTAAGAAAGTTTATATTCTAGGATATAAGAAAGTTGCCACAACAATTAGTGTTGTTTTCATACAATGAATGGTAAGTCATTTATCTATTGATTTAAATTATCTTTTTGTATTAAATACACATTGTTGTTTAACTTATGGTTCATATGTAGAGCTCATTGGATGTTGGTTTTCGTCGTAACAAACGATTATATCATGCATATTTTTTATTGTTTTAGCCATGAATCATGTACAAATTTAAAGAATTTTGTGTCGTTTTTATGTGCTGATAATCGAGTGCTTTTTTTTTATTATTAATGTTTATGGAATAATCCTTCTGAATAAGAACTGATTTTTTTTTTTAAATCTCAAGTGCATTAAGGATGTTTTTCATGAAAAAAGATTTCAAAGGCACTAACGTAAGCACTTACTCCCTAATTTAGATATAACTACTTTGAAAATGATTTTTAAGTATCATATAAGTTTCTCTATTGTTTTTAATTTTAGTGCCCTAGAAATTTTAGAAATAATTAGTTTAGATATCATATTATTAGACACATGAAGGAAATTATCTAAATCATACTCTTCCATTTGCAAATATGGTAAGTTATTTTTTTAGCAAATTAAACTTTGTAACAAAATAAAGTTAATTCTAGGTGGATTTTGAAATTGTTTCATTGCCAATTATCTATTCTGATGGAAAGAGACTTGGAAAGTAAATGGACGTCAAGCACGTTATCAATTATTTAAGTTGGTTAATGCATCTCAATTTTTTAAAACATAGTAATCTATAGAAACGAAAAATAGCAAAAATTAAAGGTCATGAGAAATATTCTTTTTCTAGATTTTTGTCTAGTAAAGGTATGCATTTGAAAAAATTAAAAAAATCTCAAATTAAGAATTTTTTTTAATAAATGATTATTTTCTTAAAAATTTATATATTATGATCTACTATAACATTCGATAGAAAATTTTAATGGGATAATGATACAAACCTCCCCTATCTTTTGCCTTTATGTCGTAGAGATGAGACTTTTGTATTTTTTTTCTAAAAAGAGTCCCTACAGTTTGAGAAACGCGTCATAGGCACCCCTTCCGTTACATTTGCCGTCACATGACACCATCTTTCCATTTATTTACATTTCAATTACATATATACCCTTTACTATAAATAAATGAAAATGTGTATATAATAATAAATAAGGGAGGATATCTCAATTTATGATTTTACCCCCGAAATGCAACATGAAAAAACATATCTGTGTCTACATTTGACAGCATCAAAAGACCATTTTACCCTACAAACAATTAAAATTGAATTCAAAGGGCAAGTATATGTTGAAATGTAGCCGTTAGGCTGTGCATGCACAGGTTTAAATCAGTATAAGACACTGAACCTAGCTTCGCAATTATCATAGCAATAACACAACTTCAATTTCTTCATACACTTTCATCTCACTTTCAAATCCATCACACACAAGGTAGGCCTCTACACATCTATAACATAGCTTTAGCCCATAAATTAAGCCTCAATTTATGCATCAAATTACATTACAAGGCAAAGCATGAGCTCAATCACAGAAAGGAATCTTTCAATCTTAAGGACTGCAAGGCATAATAGCAGTGCATCAAGCATGGGTAGATGTAAAATGATAAATGGCAGCTTGATAAAATTCAAGAATAGGAAATGTATGTGTGGTTCAAGGGCAGGTGTTATGATTTTTGAGTCATCCAATAATCCTGGTATAGGGATGGCAAAATAACCCGGCCAGGACCGGGGACCTGGAAAACCCGGACATCCGGGGCCGGAGAATTGCCCGAAAAACCGGGGTAATTGGCCGAGGCCGGGGTGTGATTTTTCTGCCCGGTCAGGGTCGGGGCCGGGGTAGAGGTTCCGGGACCGGGGACCCGGAATTGAACCCGGGGCATACAATTAAAATTAGAGGCTGCATCAATTTAGTCCATCAATATTCAATTCTTAAACATAACCCCCTAAGCTATTTTTCTAAATAACTCATAAAACCCTAACAACTTAGGCCCAAGCCCAGACCCAGCCCAGCCCACCTAAAATAAATTAAATGAGTTTTGAAAGTGTTGTAATGAAAGAGATTCAAACTCATTCCCCCTTGTCAACACAAGAAAATAGCATGCAACTTACCACTCGGCTGTAGCCTACGCTTGAATTAAGGGTGCAACAAATTTTAATAATAAAACATAAATTAAATGAGTTTTAAAGAAATGCAATTCAGGAGATTCGAACCAGTTCTCTATCGGAAACAATAAGACAATAACCATGATAAGACACCGCTGGGTTGTAGCCCACTTTGCAATGAATGTTGCATGCAATATATATATAACACAACAAAAAAATTCAGAATTAAAAAAAATTACACAACCCAGGTTTTAATCCCGGGTTATTGGAAAACTCAGCCCCGCCTAGGGTAATCGGGCCCCGGCCCCGGGAAAAAAATTTGGGAAAATTTCCCGGGACTGGGGTTTGCAATTGGTGACTGGGGCTGAGGCTGTGGTTGAGGGTCCCCAGCCCCGGCCCCGGATTTTGCCATCCCTATCCTGGTAGGGGCTCTATTTCATATGCAAAAATGGTGTCTGTAACTTTTTTAGGTGGTGGGATCCTGATGTTGATGAAGTTAACAATGATCTAATTGATATGGTGAGCTGCTCTAAGGCTAAGGATGATCAGACTAAAAATAATGACATTGAAGTGATATTAAAGGAGATGCAAACTGATATGAAGAGGTTGTCGAACTTAAATGAAAAGATTGTGCAAAGCAATGGAAAAACCAACACTGATGTGATCGTGAACAAGCTCCTACTATATTTGTTGCTGGTTACATTGGTAGCACTACTTATAAAGACATTATAATTGAAATACACGTAATTTTTGTTATTGGTGTATGACATGCAGTACTATAGACAAACTGTAGTATTATGATATGAAATGCATGTAAGATATTTCTACTACATTGCAATGAACAAAACAATAATCTACTTTATTATCATTTATATAAACAAAAGTGTACAAACAATAACAGTTATATAAATAAAAGAGATGATCTTATAGCATTTATATAAATAAAAGAGAACATGAAGTTACATTGTCAATGTTACTTCAAAGTTAACTTGTAGCTCTTATAGCATTTATATAAACAAAAAATTATCCATCATCTTGTCTATGCTAATGTACCAAAATATTTATCAAAAATATTATCCAAAAACCAAATTGTGTGCTAATTTGCCAAAGTATGATAAGTATCCATACAAAGACTGTTGCCTAGGATTTCTGGATTTCATTGTTGCTCTTGCGAGAACCACTTAGTCACTACATACATGAATAACCACATGAAATTAGTAGGGATTATTAAAATACATCAATCTATTTTTAATGAATAAGATATCCCTCTTCCTCTCCCTATTACATTTGAGTTTTGAGTTTGCTGAGATGCTGTTGGGGTTGAGCATCCAATATCTTGTGAGGCTTCATATGTTTGAGATGATTCAATGTTTGCTGGAGTCCAAGATGTAGCTATACCAGGTTGAGAAGAAGTTGCTTCAGTATCACTTGAAGGTGGTTGAGAAGATGTTGCTTTAGTTGATGGTACTCCCAGTGAGGAATATTAAAAAATGTTAGTGAAATGCTTAATGAAAATAACTTATATGAAATTTTTAATTTTACCCATTTTTTCTTTGTAACTGGGAGTTTTTGTATCCTTTCTCTATTTGGTTGAGAAGTTGGTGCATTATTTGGATGAGATGATAGTGCATCAAGATTAATTTCTTGTCTATGAGCTTGTGATGCAGCAGCTGAAGATGTACCCACACTGGATCTCTTTGCCTTAATCATTAATCAAAGATGAATTATTAGTTGTCAACAGATAAATGTAATATTTCTTAATAGAGAAGATTAAGATTAAACATATAAATAGTTACCTTTTTTTTTTAAAAGCACCTGGGGGATTTTTGCAAGTCCTTTTATTATGATTGTAGCCTTTGCAGTTCTTACATATCATTGTGAAAAGCTTGCTAGGAGGGGGGTCTTCATCAGGAGCCCTTCTTCTGGATTTATTAGGCCTGCCAGCCTTTATCCTCATCTTGGGAGCTCCCAAATTGATGCAAGGAACTTCTGGTCATTCATCTCGATCAGGGATAGGCTTGATACAATGGTCATATGTTGCAATGTACTTCTCTTTATGCAGCATCTTATTGACAAATTGATACACATCAATCCTTCTTTCCTTAGCACAAGCAATGGCATGCACACAAGGCATACCAGACACTTGAAACATCCCACAGGAACACCATTCTTCGTTCAACTTCACCACAAACACTCTCCCATTATTAACAACTTCAAATTCTCGATTTCCACATCAAAGAACTTCAAGGCCATTAGCCCACTTTCCTCTATCAATAATTATAGTCTTAATGTTTGGCCCAACATTAGTCTTCCACTTCAAGCATTCTTTCAACCCAATGTACAAAATATACAAAATAAAGCTTTATTTGATTAAAACAAATGGATGCAAAATATAACTATATTTCATTATAAAAGAAGAATGCAAAAAAAAAAAAAATTGAATTTGATTAAAAGAGCAAACTGCCAAAATAAATCAGAAAATTAAATGAAATCTAGAAATTAAATTAAATTAAATGAAAACTAAAGCAATTTACTTACTTCTTATGCAAACTCTTCATAATTTTCCTTCTTATCTCTTCAACCATGCTAAGATATGTATGACTCCTATATGGATTAATCCAAGAGTTAAATGATTCAGTTATATTGTTTGTTACATGATCAATTTTGACTCTTTCATCAAATGCATGTCTACTCCAATTCATTGGAGGAATGTTTCTCAACCATTCATAAGCTCTATCATCGATCTGCTTTATTTGTTCCATGGCTGCAGTGAAGGTATTAATATTGGCAGTCTTGCAAGCTTTCCAAAATAAAGATTGCAGTGCTAGTCCTGTATGCTGTTTTTTAAAATTTTCATAAACATGTTTACCACAATATCTATAGGATGCATATGGCCACTGTAAAGACAAAGCATTCAAAATTCCTTTTTGCCTATCACTCATGAATGTCATAGGCATCCCTAACCCATCCTGCCCTCCAATGTGTTGACCTAGGAGTTCTAGAAACCAATTCCATGTGGAATTGCATTCAACTCACAAATTGCAATGGCTAAGGGAAATATCCCATTATCTGCATCAATTGCCACAACTGCCAATAAGACTCATCCCATAGGCCCCTTAAGATGATAACCATCTACCCCCATAAATGGCCTACAACTAGCTATAAACCCTGCCCTCTGTGCTGGAAAACTAAGAAAAAAACCTTGAAATTTTGGAGAAGTAAAGATTAATGCTGCATCTGCCTTAACAAAACATGTAGTACCAGGGTTTGTTAGAAGGATGATGTTAGCATATTTATGTAACAAATTTAGAGCCTTTTGATGATGCTCACCAACAAGTTCTAGAGCCCTAGTCCTCGCCCTATATAGCTTTCGTTTTGCTAGTTGTAGCCCATATCTTCTCTTCATGTCCTTCTCTAACCAGTCTACATCTAGATTAGGATTTTCCCTAAAATACTCGTCATACTTTTGGGCTATCCAGATGTAAGTACACTCAGGTGTGACATTCAATTTCTCACAGTCATGGACAGGATATAAGCTTTTAATTTTGTATGTTATTAAGTCTTGTGTTGAGGAGGCATGAATACTCCATGGGCAGCCTTCTATTGCACATTTACATGTCACTCTTTCTTTCTCATTTTTAATTCTTTTTAGCATTATCCCATTCTGAATTGCATATTCTCTAAGCACATCTCTAAAGTGGTCCGCATTATTAAAGGTTTCATCAATCCTTAACTCAACATTTCCCTCTAACCCAGTCTTAAAAAGCTTTCTGCTATGGATCCTAGCCATCCTAGAACTACCTACCTGCTCATATGAACTTGTAACAATTTTCTGAAAGTTTTCACCATCACTCTAGTAGTGTGATTGGTCATCTTCAGAGTCATCTCTACTGCCACTGCTACCATTCCCAACCCCCACTATCCTCAAACTGAAACTCTTCATCACTATCTGGCCTGTAATCAGCATCTGAATTTTAGTCATACTCACTGTGGCATATTTAATTTGCCATTGAACCCTCAGTTTCATCAACCTGATGACTGACACCCTCATTTACATCAACCCCATGACTAACACCCTCATTTGCATCAACCTCATCACTGACACTCTCATTTACATCAACCCTATGACTAACATCCTCATTTAATTCAACCCTATGACTGACATTGTCCCTATCTGTATCATTAACCTTATTAGCTACACGTTCTCCTGTTTTGTCTACCCCATTTAACTCAGGTTCATTACCAGGAATCTCAAATGCAATTGGAGCAGTATCAAGAGGTGTAACCTCAACTGCAATTGTTATATCAAATATCTCCCTAATTTCATACATTTGCAAAATGTCTAAAAATATGGAGTCACTGTCAATAACTATAACTTCACCATTCCAGGGTAAAGATACACTAAACTTAACATCCCTATGATCATAAACACCAAGTTCACAATAGTTATTAGCAGCACTAAATAATCATATTCTAGAGACCTTATCAGGGTCTATAAAGCCAAATAGGATCTCACGACCCAATGACTGAAACGTTAACAAAAATTCTACCATGACACTGCCATGTGCATTAATTGATATTATGGTAAATGAATAACAACAGAATTAAGAAAAAAAAACAATATTATTAGAAGGCAAATTTTTCATAACATAATATATATTTTTCATGCAAGCATAAATAAAAGAACAATATGACGTGCATGAATAAGCAACCTTACAACATGACAAATCTTGCTAAAGTTTCGATTTTTATAAACCATACACACAGTACAATACTACATAAAATTTCATGCAACAACAACACCTTATTTCATTAACAAAAATATTAACACCATAAAAACATATATATGAGCGATAAACAAATAAAAATCAACGTCAAACAGCAAGAAGACTATAATGCAGTACATATGCAAGATTGAAATCTACTTGAATATACAAAATCTAAGGCATGCATGAGCATATAACAGTACGAACATACATCTTACTTTATCAGTTACACTTAATTTTCATCAATTTGAAAGAACCCCAAATTTTTCCTCAATATTAGGAAAAATTTGATTCAATAAACAAACTACGTACAACAACAATGTAATGTCATAAATCCAGTTCAGATTAACGAAAATATTTGATAAACAATCGCGAAAAAATCATTCGTATATGTGTTAACCGCAACTTACGGTGGAAGACAGTGCATGCATTTGAATCCAGGCAAAAGCAGTGAGAATTTCTTACCCGAGAGTGTTGCTATCTTCTTCAACGACACTATCTTCTTCAACGACAGGTCTTCACTCTGAAACCGGTTTCGAAGCACGTCCTATGTTGTGTTCACATGAAGCAGGAAGATGAACAGTTAGACTGGTAGAGATTCGTTAGGTCAACTGGTGGGGTGTCATGTCCGTAAGGAAAGTGGTGGGGTCAACTGGTATTTTTTTAATTTTTGACCAGGTTTATATATTGTTGACTGTTTCCATCTAAAAGACCTATATATCCCTGTTTCTTCAACTTATTTATATAAATATAATAATAAATGTAACAAAGAGGTGCCTATGAGTATTTCTCAAACTACAGGGACTCTCTTTGAAAGAAAATATAAAAGTCTCGTCTCTGTAATATAAAGGCAAAAGATAGGAGAGGTTTGTATTATTATCCCAAATTTTAATATTTGACAATATTAGACAGATACATTTAATAGAATCTTTTTTTTTTTAACCTACATAAATTTTTTTTTCAGTATCTGACATTATTTATAAATTTTTAGATATAAAGTTATTTTTATAATTGATACGTAATTTAAATTTCGGATATATATATTTTTTTCAATTTTCCCTGTTTATTCCCCAATCAAATTGAGGCAGTGAGGTAGCAACAAGTTACACTGGTAGAAATGTTATCATTCATCGTTCTCTCTGGGCGCTTCTGTGGAGGAAGCGAGCTTCCGTTTCCTCTAAGCTAGGCAATCTTTTCGTTTTCGGAACAACAAATTAATAATAATAAAAAAGAAAAATGGATTCCGATGAAGAGGATTACGTGTTCTACGGCACACCAATAGAGCGCGAGGAAGAGATCGCCAGCCGCCGGAAGAAATCCCTCGCCGAGGCCTCCGGTCACCTCCGAGCTCTCCCTGCTTGGAAACAAGAGGTCCGATTTCAATTCCAATTCCCTCTCATTCTTTTCTTCTACCTTGGAATTTCGATAATCCAAGCAAACAAACAAACAAGCTTTGTAATTGTTAATTTAATTTGTCGGCTGAAGTAGCTTAGGTTGTGTCTGGTGGTGCTTTTGCACGAGTCCTTTGAGAAAGGAGTTGAAAGTGCTTGGAAAAACGAAGGAAAAAAAAAAAACCTCTCTGGGCGGGCTCTTATGGTATAGAGCTATACCCTAATTTGTTTTTTATTGTCTAAACAAGTGTCAGAGTTGTTGAGCAAGATTTTGATTTGGTTTGGACGCTTTGCAGAGCGATATTGTGTTGTGTTAAGTAATGCTGGATGATTGTCGGGTATTTTATCAAAGGGTTTGAGAATTACGACTTGGTTAGTTTTCAGAGCGATACTAGGCAACTTGTTAAGGTATTAGGTAATGGTAGATGATTGTTGAGTAATGTGTCAAAGGGCTTGTGTATAACTTTTACATTTGGGGAACTGGAGTTAAATTTTGTATTTGATAGTCAGATTGGCTCAAAACTTGCCTTCTTTACATTTTCCAGAAATGCTTCCTGAAAACACAGTTATCAAGTGCTTTTTCCAAAGAGCAATTTAAATGGCTTTTTTTCTCTAATCCAAAAATTGTTTCTTAAAAGGTACCTTTTTTTTTCTTGTAGAGGGAAAAAAAAAAGAAGAAAAACCTATTTTTGTAAGTTTTAACTAAGCACTGTGTTCTCACAAGCTTTTATATGGTGTCAATTGTTATTACTATTACAATTGCTTTTATTTTTAATTTTTGGCATATTTGGGAATTATGTCTTTCTACGTTGTTATGTTATTGGCTGAATGTGGAATTGTTATGATACTTAATCCGTAAACTATATTTCTTCAGGTTAGAGATGAAGAAGGACGCAGGAGATTTCATGGAGCATTTACAGGTGGATTTTCTGCTGGTTATTACAATACCGTGGGCTCGAAAGAGGGTACTTTTTCTTACTTCCACTTTAATTTAGGGATTGATATTGCCCTTTTGGTCATGCTGTGTGCTTTTTGTTGGTGCAGCTTATCATTTGATTTTTAATGACTCTGAAATGAATATGCAGGTTGGACTCCACAAACATTTACCTCATCGAGGAAGAACAGAGCTGAAGTCCAACCGCAGAGCGTTCTTAGCTTTTTAGATGAAGATGAGAAAGCTGTATGTTTTATTTTATTGTCTTACCCTGTACAATTTTCGTTTTATGCATTTGGGTCACTGGAAACCTGGTTCAGTTTGATATATTCTTTAGGCTATACTAGGATTCATGCAAGTCAACTTGAAATTTGAATTAGGGATAGACTTCTTCAGAAAGATTAGGAATCGATACCTTCATTTCCTCTCTATTCCAAATCTCTAATCTCATGGTGCCAAAAACGGCTAGAGTCTAATCTTTAAACAGAAATTAAGAAAATTGCTATTCTACTGTTTGTTGTATTTGAAAGCAAAAGTGGTTGGTTATGCTTTTCTGTTTCCTGACTCATTTTTGCTTGAGCAATGCAAAATGCTCGCTGCCCCTCCTATGGGAGTAAGCAATGGAGAGTAGGGGACTATGATATGGTGAGCATGATAGAGCATTCTTCTGTAGCATTATCATCACTATTGTCTTTGCTTTGATAGGATTTTTGCATTCATCAGGGCTGCCATGTTTATTATGAGAATTCTATTGAGTATATAAGTGATCTGGTAAAGTTGGATGAGAAGTTGATATTTTCATGGCTTTAACTTTCTTAAAATAAAGTACCGTGGACATAATGATCTTTTAGAATTTTCTTATTTTGGTTCTTATGTAGCATTGGTTGTTTAGTTTCAACTTTCGAGATAATTGTGCAATCATATATGCGGAGATAGTTATATTGTTGTGTAGTTTTCTGGATCTGACTATTCATGAAGATTTATTATTTTTCAATGTTAAGAATTTGATTCTAGATCTGGAGTTCACCTTGCTTTTGCATTCTAGGATTTGGAAGGAAAATCCTTGGGGACGTCTTCGCAGTTTGATACGTTTGGATTTACAGCCGCTGAATATTCTCGTAAACAGGCAGAGAAGGAGCAGCAGCAGAGGTTTTATACGCTTTGGTGATATTTGTTTTGATTGGGACTTGTTCTTCCAGCATTGTGGTTAATTCCTGTGACTGATTACTGTTTTGTGGTTGAGAATTGACGATTCTTCTTAAAGAGAATGAAATCATTTTTCTGGATATCATTATGTTGAGACTTACATGGGTGCCTTCACTATGTATTGTAACCATATTCTGAAATTCTCCATCTTCTCTTTTCCTTTTTGCACACGCATGAGCTTTTACTTGCACCTATTGGTTGACTTTTATGAGAAAAGCAGGTGCCTTTGTCTGTTGATCCAAACATTTGGTCGAAGTACAATAAATATTTCATTACAAAGCGTTTTGCTTTTATCTTGGATTCTTGTGTCCTAACAAACATAAACTTTCTTTCTTTTTCATTTTATTTATTTTTTAACCATTCCTTGTTCCTTTAAGAAAACAAATTATAATGCACTTATTATATTGGTTGAAGTCCTGGGGAGGTAACAGATCGGATTTTCCATGTTTAACAAAATTACTTTCCTTTCTTTTATTTAGTTTCAGATATTTTCTGATCATTAAAAAAAAAAAAAGATCATGGCTTCTCTCTCTCTCTCTCTCTCTCTCTCTCTCTATATATATATATATATATATATATATTGTCTTGAAATGCACTTATAGTTAGAGGAATCTGTTGGATCTGACTCAAAAAGGTTTTTTTTTTTTTTTAATTACTGTAAAAAACTTCAAATTCCCCACGGACACAAAAACAAGCACATTATGTATACATCTGCGCATATTGCAAAATATGTGTCTATATACAAGGTAAGGTTATTTGTATTCTTTGTGTCACCTCCTTGTCATGATTATTTCCCATTTTCTATTTCCTTTTTTACATGCAGATGTTTCTGTCTGTGTGTCTAGGCCTGTATATGCGGTGTAGGTGTTCATTCAATTAATTTAAGTCTGAGTTATTTATTAGTTTCACTGTGCGAAGATTGCTGACACAAATAACAGAAATTATGTGTTTTACTCAAGATAGCTGTAATAATTATGTGGCTTTTCTAATGGCATGCTGCATTAAATTCATTGTATTGCTTTTTCTTTGTTTGTTAATTGCAAATAGTTCCTTTTTTTCAACAGTCATGATCTCATGAGTCTGTATATATATGGCCTATACCTTGTTGCAATTGAGTTTATCTTGTATGTGTCTCTGCAAATATTTTCTGGTTTGTTTATATTTTATTTTTGTGTGTTGTAGGCCATCAGCCATCCCTGGTCCTGTTCCTGATGAATTAATTCTTCCAGCCACAGATTCTATTGGTTTGTGTCAGTTAATTTGTGATAGCGTTTCTGTAACCAGAATACTTTATTCCCTGCCTAACTTTTAATGATTAGGTTTAAAATTGCTGCTGAAGATGGGTTGGCGACGAGGTCGTTCAATTAAGGATTCACATGCAGATTCTCTATATGGTATGTTTTCCCTATATTATTTTAAACTGATGTTCTTGCTTTTAGTTATTTCTAGTTAAAAAAAAAAAAAAAAAAATTCTAGCTTCTTATGTAGGAGGAGTGGTTCCGTTTTCACAAGAATGGGATGTTACAAACTAGAGTTGGCGTTTACATATATTTTGAAGACACAATGTTGAGGTTCCCAAAAACTTTTGGTGCATTTCCTCGCGTCTGTGAAACTTCTTACAACATTTTATTCAGCTTAGGAAATATGGATTATTCTGGGTTTAACTGTCTTAATAACTACTGCTAAGTTTTTCGCCATTTTCATATGTTAAAGACAAAGAATGTAGCAAATATAGAATCCTTTTTATTTATAACATCATTTTTATTCAAAATATTGTATTTCAATACGTTTAATTATAAGTTTGTTACATTCGGAATTATGAACATTTCTAAAGATTTTGTACCTCTTTAATTTTCCATTTCTGGATAATTTCTTTCTTTGAGATCTTTTTTCCTCGTTCACATTCTATCTACAGATGCTCGAAGAGAAGCTAGGAAAGCGCTTTTAGCATTTTCTTCTAATGATGCAAAAGCACATCTTGCTGATTCAGAGATTGTTGAGGGTCACTCTGAAAGTTTTCTTGAGCAGCCTGTTAGTGAGGATGTCCGGTCTTCTCAAAGCACACCTGTAGTGAATTTTTCCTAGCTAACTCATAACAATAAATCTTTAGTTACTTTACCTATGTCCTTTCAATAAATTGAATTGCATGACTTATGATTTATTGCAGCCGCATAGGTTTTAAACCTTACACGAAATCCTTGCAAGAGAGAATGATTGTGATTTTGATTACAAAATATTTAATTCACTTTTCAAGAAGGATGAATATTTGTGATCATAGAGAACTAAAATTTGGAATAGGGGGAGTATGAAATTATGATAGCAATATAAATATTGGATATACACTCTTGGTACTATTCTTTGTATCTATATGATATATTTATCCTGATTTTGGAAACTGAACTTTTGACTCTAAAAACACATCTGAAACATCCAGATAACTGCATCTATGTATTGGATGCATGTTGAATGTTTCAATATGGTCTTTTATAAAGTGGTATATAATATTAGAGGGAGTAAAGAAAAAGTTAATGAAAGCACTTGTATCTAATGAATAATATTATTGTGTCTCCATGCTCACAGGAGAGATTTTTATTTTATTTTATTTTAATTTAATCTGTGAAATTGTGTATCACATGTTTCCTTTCCTTTATTGCAGGTTTATGTACTTAATCCAAAGCAGGATTTGCATGGTTTAGGATATGATCCTTACAAGTATGCTCCTGAATTCAGGGGTATGTAGTTTCTCCAAATAAATCTGACTACAGCTAAATATTTGTCCCAGTGCAATTGTATTTTAACAATTTGTTTTACTTTCAGAAAAGAAAAGGTCACGATTATCTGATGATAGGGAGCCCAGATACAGGAAGGCATTGTCCATAAAAGATAGTCTTTTTGGTCTCAAGTGTAAGATGTAGAATTGGATGAATTACTTTTTGTGTCTCTATTTGATATATGATTCAATACTTCATCTGTCTGATTGGTTCCATTTGCTTGAATGGATTCACTTCTAAAGTGATGGTGATTTGACTAATTAGATGGGATTCATCAGCAGGAAAGGTTGCTGCTGGTTTTGGCATTGGTGCACTTGAAGAATATGACGCTGAAGACGAGGATGTCTATGGTCCGGGTTAGTACTCATATGTTTGCTAATATTATCATCTTTACTAAGCGTCTTTTAGTAGTTTCCTCGAGTGAGTGATACTATTCCCCTGACGAATTAGTAATGGCACAAGTGATGCTTTGATTAGAAACTGGCTGATGTTATAACTGTACAGTTATTGAGTTCCTTGTTTTTATTTAATTGTAATCATTGAAGATATTGCTCAAAATACTATAGCACATTTTATTATTATTATTATTATTAATTGTTTGGTCATTTTATACCATTAATCTGTGGGGTGATATTTTTGAAGTAGAGATACTAGACACTTCTACGCTTTATATACTTGATTTCTTTCTCATTGGATAACTGTTGGGTAAATTTATGTGCTTTTTGCTGGGTACGTTAAGCACCAGAAATTTTCTTGTTTGAATTTACATAATCGCCATTATAATTGTTTAGTTATCTGATTTGGTTTATCACCGATTGCATGCTAATCCATTTTATTAGGTTTAACTACAACACCATCTTGCTCAATTTTATAACCTTGTTATCATCATCAAGGCCTTCTTTATTTATTTATTTATTTATAAATTATTATTATCATCATCATCATCATCATCATTATCATTATTTTGCGGATTGATAGTTTTTTTAAGTAATCTTCCTTTTCATTGCACCTTTTTAATTGATAAAACTTAACAACTTATCCTCTGGCCATATGGTTCATTTATTTTGAAATGGATGCGTAAAATTTCGACTTAAAATTACAAAAGAACTTTTAGTTATTTGTTGCCCTACTAAAATGTTATGCCAATTTAACAATAGCACCATAATTGCATGATCCATAAAGTTTGTTACTGGATGTTTTTCAAGAGTTCTGAACCATATATGTTTCGTATTTTCTTTATAAGGGTTTTACTCTTCTTTTTCCTACTGATTTTTGTTTTCCTTCAGGTTATGACTTTGAGGATTCTTATGTTCAAGAAGTTGAAGAACCCTCCAGATTAAGCAGTGATAGTAGGCAGAAGTTGTTAGGAAGGGATGAGGGTGTTTTGCCTGGATTTTTAGTTGCATCGAAGTCTGACTACCAGCTTGAAAGGTAATTGGATACTAGCATACGATGCATATTGGATATTTGGTATGCAATGCATACAAGTCGGTACATTGCCGCATTCATTTTAGATATGCTACATCACTTTTGTACTTGATACCTGATGTGGTTACATTAAGTGTGTTGAGGATGAGGAAGTTCTCAAATTATTGACTTTAGTATAAATTTTATTGTCCTCTAATGTTTGGCCTGATTAAAGGTGAACCTTCTTAAATTGGTAGCTAAAGATGTAGGGTGGGTTTCTGATATGTTTCAAACTGAGTAAGTTCTCACACACCACACGCACACACACACACCAACACAAATTAGTAAACTTAGAGTAGAAATTTAGAAGACTGCTGAAGCAGCAGCTTGAATTTCATAGACTGTTTCTGGAAAAAAATCAGTACAACCCTGACTATGGTGGCTGAGCAGACTTTCGAGAGGTCTGCCAGCCCTCCTTTGAGCTCAGCTCGATTCTGTTTTTTTAAGTTTCTGGATTCCTCCCTCTCTCTTCCATTCCTTCCCCTTAATACTCTAACTAACTTACCTCTTTTCCAGCTCAGCAACAAAATAACTAACTTCCAGCTAATCAGGAAAAACCAAAATAACAGCAGTTGACTTCATCCTATCTTGTGCCATCTTTAAGTGATGTTTTAACTCATCCAAGATGGCATCCCGGTCTTTCAATAACTTTTCTACAGAGTAAACAGCAGTAGAGCCATCACTAAATCGGACTAGTGGAGGTGGATCCTGACCGTAAAGAAGTTTAAAAGGGGTGGATTTGGGTGAAGTATGGTACGTTGTGTTATACCAATACTCAGCCCAAGGAATCCATCTTGCCCACTATTTCGGTTTGTCAGCCACAAAGAACCTCAAATATGTCTCTAAGCACCTGTTGACCACCTCGGATTGCCCATCCAATTGTGGATGATAGGCAGTGCTTCGGTTGGGTGCTGTTTCATGCATCTTGAACAATTCCATCCAAAGCAAACTAAGGAACACACGATCCCTGTCCGTAATAATAGAACGGGGTATCCCATGGAGCCTGACTACCTCTTTTATAAACAAACTAGTAACTGATTGGGCAGTGACAGGATGTTTAAGAGGCAGAAAATGTCCAAATTTGCTTAGGTGATCCACAATGACAAGAATGGTGTCATACCCTTCTGACTTAGGCAGCCCCTCTATAAAATCCATTGTAATGTCTTCCCAGACCTGATTAGGAATAGGAATTGGCTGGAGTAGACCAGCTGGAGACAAGGCTAAATATTTATTCTGCTGACATATTACACAAGACTGCACATAACTTTTAATGTCATTTTTCATACCATTCCAATAAAATTCATGGGAAATTCTCTGTATTGTCTCCAACAGGCCAGAGTGCCTCCCTAATGGGCTGTCATGGAACTCCTTTAGTAGTTTAGGGATGAGTTGTGACCCCGGAACTAACACTAGTTTTCCCTTATAGAGCAGCTGATCTTGGACCATCGAAAAACCTTCTGAATTCACTGTTCCAGCCAAAATGGATTCTTTGATCTGTTTCAATTCCTCATTAGCTTCTACTTCCTTCCGTATTATACCACAATAATAAGCTGGAGATAAAGAAAGAGCAGTGAATTCTGGTCGGTGAGATAAGGCATCTGCAGCCCTATTTTCTAGACCGGGACGATACTATATTTCGAAATCGTAACCCATTAGTTTAGACAGCCATTTCTGATGTTCTGCAGCAACCAACCTTTGTTCAAGAAGGAGTTTGAGACTTTTTTGATCAGTTCTCACTAAAAATTTTCTGCCTAACAAGTAGGGTCTCCATTTTTGAACCGCCAAAGCAATAGCCATCAATTTCCTCTCGTATATCGATTTCAAGCGAGCTCGTTGGGAGAGTACATGGCTAAAGTAAGCAACTGGTCGCTGCCCCTGCATCAAGACAGCCCCTAATCCAGCTCTTGATGCATCGGTTTCAACTATGAATGGTTGGCTAAAATCCGGAAGAGCCAAAACCGGAACAGTAGTCATAGCCTTTTTTAACTTTTGAAAAGCTTTTTCAGCCTTGTCATTCCACCCAAAGCAGTCCTTTTTAAGCTGTTCTGTCATAGCAGATGCTATATTCCCATATCCCTTCACAAATTTCCGGTAATACCCTGTTAAGCCAAGGAATCCTCTTAACTCCCTCAAATTTCTAGGGGTGGGCCATTGTTGCATCACCTGCACCTTTGAATCATCAACAGCCACACCCTCCCCGGATATGATATGCCAAAGGTGTTCCAATCTGTCTTGAGTAAATATACATTTTTTGCGGTTGGCATATAACTTGTGCTGCCTAAGAGTCTCCAGCACTAGTCCCAAATGCTTTACATGTTCTCCCAAGCTTTTACTGTAGACTAAAATGTCATCAAAGAAGACCAATACAAATTTTCGCAAAAAAATGTCTAAAAACATCATTCATTAGAGCTTGAAACGTAGATGGCACATTAGTAAGGCCAAAAGGCATTACCAAAAATTCACAGGGGCTATTATGTGTTCGGAATGCTGTTTTGAAAACATCTTCTGCCCTTACTCTAATTTGATGATAATCAGACTTAAGATCTAGTTTAGAAAATATAACAGCTCCATACAACTTATCCAGAAGTTCATCAATGATAGGGATAGGATACTTATTTGGTACTGTGGCTTGATTTAAGGCCCGATAGTCGATGCAGAATCGCCAGCTACCATCCCTCTTCTTGACTAACAATACTGGACTGGAGAATGGGCTACTGCTAGCCCTTATCACACCGGCAGCTAACATCTCCTGTACGAGCTTTTCGATTTCATCCTTTGGAATCTATGGGTAGCGGTAAGGTCGCACACCAACCGGTTGTCTACCCTCTTTTAATACAATCGCGTGTTCATGGCCTCTGTTAGGAGGTAGTCTTTGGGGCATTTCAAATACTGACCTGAAATTGTGTAGCAACTCTTTCACCTCTTGAGGAACTTCTGGGTGTTCAAAGTCAGACACCACTGATAAGGAATTTACTTCCAGTAGCACTCCTTGACCTCCCTCTTTTACTGCCTTCATCAAATTCTTCAAGGAAGCCTGAATTTTACATAAGCCTGGATCCCCTTGTAACATCGCTTTGGTCCCGTCAACCTTGAATTCCATAGTTAAGGCTTTGCAGTTAAATTTGATTACCCCTAAGTTCTCCAACCACATCATGCCCAGGACAATATCCGATCCAGCCAACTCCAAGGGAAGGAATTCTTCCACAATTGTCAGGCCTTGCAGAGTAAGTTTTACATTTCTACAAACCCCCTCTCCTTTAACTGGAGTTCCAGTTCCCAATAATACTCCATACCCACCAGTGTTCTCCATGGGTAGTGAAAGCTGTTTGACCAAAGCTTGGGAGATAAAATTATGGGTTGCACTAGGATCAATTAGCACCACCACTTCCTTCCCATGAAGTTCCCTTGTCAGCTTAATGGTTTTAGGAGATGACAGCTCAACTACAGAGTTCATTGATAACTCTATCACTCCCAATTCATTTTCCTTGCGTTCACTGTCTTCAACAGAGGGTTCATCGTCTTCCTCTGCCTCCTCAACCTCTCCATGAACCACCATCACCCTTAATTCCTTCAACTTACAACGGTGGCCTGGAGAGAATTTCTCGTCGCACCGGTAGCAAAGACCCTTCTCACGTTTGGATTGCAGTTCTGCATCGAATAATCGACGAAATTGGGGCTCCGGACGTTTTGCAGGTACCCTCTCTGGTAACATGGTTTTCCTTCCTCCGTAAGAACTGGTGTTCTTCGTCATGTGGAACAGATCCAGTTCTCGTTTGCCTTGTGTATTAATTTTGTCTTCCATTGGGCCAAGCCCATTATGTGTTCCAACCCATTGGGCCTATAAGCCCTTATCTCAGCCCGTAAATCAGGCCTCAGCCCATGGATGAATTGCCCCTCCAATATATGCTCCGGCACTTCCTCCATCACCGATGCCACCTTCTCGTATTGGCGTCGGTACTCTCTGACCGTTCCCTCCTGTCGGAGGGCTAGGAACTGCTCAGAGATCTCCTCTCGGTTCTCTCGGAAGCGTTTCAGCAGTAAGGCCTTCAGCTCCTCCCACGATCGGAAGACTCGCCGTGAATCCTCCCACTGGTGCTAGGTGAAAGCCTCCCCCTCCATCGACACGGAGGCGACGATCAGCTTTTCCTTCTCCGTCATCTGGTTCAGCGAAAAATAGTGCTCCACACGGTAAACCCACTCGTCTGGATCTCCTCCGCTGAATATCGGCATCTCGATCCGACGAACTCTTAGGTCGCGTTGCCCTGCTTCGTCATTTCCACCTCCAGCATCTCCTGTCGATGATTTCTGTTTCAACGACGAAGGGGAGTGATGGGTACTCTCCTTTCAGTGTCTCCAGCCTCTCGAGAATCGCCGCCATGCTTTGCTCCAATAGCTGCACTTTGGCCAACCCATCCTTAACTGTGCTCAGACCGGCCTGCGTCAGCTGGACTTTCTCCTCGATTGTGTCCATTCTTCCTTCCCCTTTCTTTCCAGCCATAACCTAGGTGTGTGTGCTCTGATACCAGATTGATATGTTTCACACTGAGTAAGTTCTCACACACCACACGCACGCACACACACCAACACAAATTAGTAAACTTAGAGTAGAAATTTAGAAGACTGCTGAAGCAGCAGCTTGAATTTCATAGACTGTTTCTGGAAAAAAAAAATCAGTACAACCCTGACTATGGTGGCTGAGCAGACTTTCGAGAGGTCTGCCAGCCCTCCTATGAGCTCAGCTCAATTCTGTTTTTTTAAGTTTCTGGATTCCTCCCTCTCTCTTCCATTCCTTCCCCTTAATACTCTAACTAACTTACCTCTTTTCCGGTTCAGCAACAAAATAACTAACTTCCAGCTAATCAAGAAAAACCAAAATAACAGAAAACAAAATCTTCTTTCCCTCTCTGCCCCTTACTAAGGATTTATTTCTTACGCCTAGAATAAATAAACTTAATTGGAGGTTTAGTCCCGGCTCTATCAGTTTCTAACAAATTTTAAAGAAAGGTTGATATAACCTTCAAAACTTCAACAGAGTTTTCTGCTTATTTTTCAGACCAGTTGGTATGTTTGTAATTATATGCTGAGTCCGTATTCTTCTCTTGGGGTGTGGGGCATTTTAAGATATACTGACTCATTAAGTTCTGATGTCCTTTTAATTCCCAATTATTTGCCACTCAAATTATTTGTTTCATATGTTTATCCAGATTTGATCCGCCGGTTGTGCCAAAGGATTTTGTCCCCTACCATAAATTTCCAGGGCCACTTGAGACTGACGACAAGCTTTCTGTTCCCCTGCCCCTTGAGGTTCCTCCTCCAGAGGATAATACTTTGAAACTCTTGATTGAGGGGGTTGCGACTTTAGTAGCAAGATGTGGTAAATTGTTTGAGGATCTTTCTAGAGAGAAGAATCAATCAAATCCATTATTTAGTTTTCTCACCGGAGGAAACGGCCATGATTATTATGCGAGAAAGTTGTGGGAGGAGCGACAGAAACATGATGACCAAGCCAAGCTGGCAATGGATGGGAAACCATCTTCGAATCTGGAGAAGATGACAGCTGAAACTCGTGGCAAATTGTTAGGTGAAAGGCCTCTGGAGCGAAGTTCCAGAGATTCAGACTCATCTCTTGCTTCTGAAAATGTTGTTCACGTCCAATTAAATCTTTCAGATACTTTTACTGGGTCTGCATCATTTGTAAGTTGCATACTTCTTTCAGTACCTATGTTTTGTTTTTAAATTTATACATTGTGGCTATTGGGAAGATGACGAAGTTCAGATTGTAGTTTTTTAGAACTGTTTTTCTTTAATTCACTGCTTTGTCATACTTCATTGGCTTGTTTATAGAGAAAACTGAATTTGGGGGTACTTTTTTCTTTTCCTTTTCTGTGTGACACAGAATGAGTTGCCAGAATTTGCGAAGCCTTTCAAAGATGATCCTGCTAAGCAAGAAAGATTTGAGCGGTTTCTCAAGGAAAAGTATCAAGGAGGGCTTCGCACAACAGATTCTTGTGCAGCTAGTAATATGTCAGAAGCAGCCCGTGCTCGCGAGAGATTGGATTTTGAAGCGGCAGCTGAGGCAATAGAGAAAGCAAAAGGCAGTGACAAGAGCCTACTCTCTGCACAGCAGTTTTTGGGGTCTGGAGGGTTGCAGTTCACTTCTGGTGGACTAGAGGTATGTTTAATGTGCTGAGAGCTTAGTTTCTTAAGTTGTTGCCTTAGATTTTAGTCTCTTGACATTGAATTTCTGAAAACAGAAAGGTGAAGATTTGACGGCAAAGAAAATGTGCCCAAGAAGGGAAGAGTTTCAATGGCGTCCTTCACCTATTCTTTGCAAACGCTTTGATCTCATTGATCCTTATGTGGGGAAGGTACTAATAATTTCTTGAATCTACATCTTTTATTTTCTGGTTTCTAGCAGCCCAAAAAGACTAGGGAGATTTGTAATTTCTTGATTTTTTTGAAAGAGCTTTTTTCTTTTTTTGGCAGAATAGTCAGATGTCTTATATCTAGATTTTTGTATAATTAAAAGTGAGTTCTATTTTTAAAGAGGTCATTAAGATATTATGAAACCCTAAAGAGAGAGAACCAAATATAGATAGTTGTCCCAGACATTATTAATTCCTCTCTCTCTCTCTCTCTCTCTCTCTCTGGTTCATCTTTGCTACTTTTTATCTTCTTACAACTGTCATGGGAAAAGAGGGGGTGGGGGAGTGTGTTATTCCTCATCCTTGGTTCCCATATTGGGTTCATCATTTATTTGGAGGCCTATAAACAAGTACAAATTACTTCTTTCGATGGTTATTACTTATAAAGCTCATTTCAACATTATGTTAATTTGGGAACAAAATTCTGCCTCTTGTAGCCGCCATCGGCTCCAAAGTTGAAAAGCAAGATGGATTCTCTGATCTTCCTTCCACATTCCATCAAAGCCACAAAATTGGAAGAATCTGTTTCTAGAGATCCATATTCTGCACCTCAATCTGATGGTCAAGAAGTGAGTGTAGCTGACAAGGAAATTGAAGTAGAAGTTGAAAATGTTGAGAGGCCAGTTGACCTATACAAGGTACTATCTTCTTTTTAATCACACTATATAAGTAATATTGTTTTGCACCAGATGCATGAATTTCAGTTTTAGCCTCAGTTTATTAGTCTTGTTTTATTAATACCTGGACAGCAAGTAGAAATGGAATAACATTTATCCTTTATTATGTTTAATCGTGTTTCTCAATTGACAAGTTGAAAGTTTTTCTCAGATATGGATACACACAAACAGTCAGTTGTATTGTTAACTTGTTAAGCTTCTTGTTGTTAAATACTTAAAATGCAGTGTGGCTACAATGTTCTTACCATTCTGCTCCATTATTACCTTTTTTGTGAGCACTGTTGAAATTGAATGTCAACTGTTTAGTCATCCTTATCATTTGTTTATTTATTGTAAGGGCATTTTGTGATTAGGATATGCTCTGCTTTTGTTATTGGTAACGTTATTCATTTTTATGCAGGCTATTTTCTCTGATGATTCTGATGATGAAGTGGAAACCTTGATTCTCAACAAAGTGGAGAATCCAGAGAAGAAGATTGCTGTGGCTAATACAGCGTTAAACCATTTGATAGCAGGTGACTTTTTAGAATCCTTGGGAAAAGAACTAGGCTTGGAAGTTCCCCCTGAGTTACCCCACTCAAGTAAGGCTACGACTAATGCTCCTCAGAAAGAAGATACTGCTGTCGCTGGAAATGCTAATATCCTGACTGTTGAAAATAAGCCTTCTTCCGCTCCAAATGCTGCCGTTGGTGAAGCATACACAGATAGAGGGGTGCCACATCAGCAGGGAACTGCTCGTGAGGATGAATCTATAAAAACTGAATTCACTCCTAGTAATCCTCTGAATAGTGATGGCAAGTATTCAGAGACCAGTTTGTCTGAATATAGACCTGGTAAAGTTAGCTGGGAAAAGATAAAAGAGGAGCCAAAAGCTAAATCACCCACTGACCGCCATCGACGTCGGAGCAGCAATTCCTCATCAGAAGATGAAAGGAGTAAAGGACGATCTAGACGACAACGGTATAAAAGCAGTGACTCATATAGTGATTCGTCCAGCGATTACTGGGATCGGCATCGTTCTAGGTCCAAAGGGAGAAAGAAAGGATCCTCTCGAGAAAAGAGTAGTAGCAGAAGCAAACATAACAAGCGCAGAGGCAGAGACTCTTCTAGCAAATCTCGTTACAGTACTGAGAAAGAGTATGCCGAAAGTAAGAAAGAAAAAAGGAAATGGAGGGATTAAAAACTGATGTTCTTATTCCCACTAATTTCAGTTGAAGCTACCCAAGAAGAACAGGGCATGGATCTTTCATGGAAGAGCATACAAAAATCGAAGGCGATGATGCATAGTGCTGTTACAATTTTACCTACACCTTTGCGGTTGGAGCCACTGCCGGTGTACAGTTGATAAAGGATTCTTCATCATCAAGATTTGTACAGATGGTGGGGCTTGTCGTTTAAACCAGAGTTTTCTGCCTAGAGATGATTTTCATGATTTGTTTTCGGTTATTCTGTTGTAATGTTGCAATGCTTGCTTAACAGAGCAGGCCGTTACTGGTTATTTGTTTTTTTTTTTTTTTTTTCTCAAGTATAATGGCCATGGATTCTACTTACAAACATCAAATTTTGCTGCTGTTTTTTTTTTTAACTACATCTATTCAATTCTTAGCATTAAGTTTTATTTTGTTTTTTTTTTTTTTTTTGAAACACTATTAATTCCAAAAATGTGAATTGAGCCTTTTATATATACATTCTCTTTTGATTTTGCCTGACAAGTTTGTGGAATGTGAACCTAGTTTGTAGTTTAGCTTGCTTGGGAAGGAAAGGTGAAGGCCACTTACATATTCTGTTGTATGTTTAAGGATGTTCATGTGAAGCCCAAATAAAAATTCAGGAGAATAAATTAATATTAAAAATGATTGTACATTTAAAATTATTTAAATAAAAATATAGATGAATCTATGATGTAGGAATCTTTAACATTGAAAGAATAAAATATGATATATCAAATAAAATGAAAGTGGAATGATTTAATATTTAGAGCACAGTATTTTAATAAAATCTCATTGTTTAAAATATTTTTGATGTAATTTATATAAGAGAACAAAGACGTAATTCTGTAAATAGTCTACACTTGACTTAAATCTTAATTGATTTTTATTATAATATTTATGAGAAATAAAAAATTAAAAAAAATTAGAAGAATATCACCATTAAAAAAGAGTGAACAATAAAGCGGAACATATTTTCAGGTTTTATTAGTTTTAGATGAGCTGATAGTGGTACAAATGGAGATGATGAGAGTAAGAGCTACATGTTAAGTTGAATTTTACCTACATTATGATTATACATAACATTGGCGAGCAATATTATTCTTGATGGATGGTGGTATTTTATACCTTTGGAACACAAAATTAGAATATCAATTTTTTTGATAAAATTCTTCAATTCGGCTGGTGCCTTTTCGTCCTGCAAAATCAAGAGACATGAAACATCTATTTAACTTCATTTAACAGTCCGTTTCTTCAAAACAAATACGAGAGATTTGTATGGATGCTTTGTTGAATGAAGATTTTTTTGGAACCAACTAAAAAAAATGTCGGAATTGATTTAGAAGAAGAACAAGATATATTTACAAAGTAATTAAATTAAAGTGAAGGAAAATATGTGTACTTGACAAGTTTTATTAGCATTATAATGGGTCTAGAGGGTACTTTATTTATTTCTAAATTTTAGTAGTATGTGTATAACGTATGTATTTGAATGTAAATAAACTTATTGAATTTATAAGATTACTCGTATAAAAATATAAGATGAATGGAATTGGTCCGAAAAAATATTTGGCATAATTAAAGTAAAATTTATTGTTTTCAAATATTGTATTTATGGTCTATATTTTGCTTTATTTATTTTTAAGGAAGTTAGATCTAGAGGTGAAACCTCTCCTTGCGGGGATGAGCCTCCGCATTTTCCCAACCCATTTAGGTCGGAGACAAGGAGCAAAAAATAAAGAATGGGTCAGGGATTGGTATAGGAATGAAAATTTGTTCCAAAATTAGATGGAAATGGGGACGAGGATTGTGTTCCCTAGCTCGGCTTGCCAATTCATATATATATGTAGGGAGATGATATTTTAAAAAAAAAATTAATATAAATTTATAGTTATTGATCTCAAAAAATCCAGTGGTTGAGATTGAAAGTCAACAAGTTACATTTAACGCTATCAACTCATTAATCATCTTAACTATTGGATTTTGTAGATCAATAACTAAAAATTTATGTCTAATTTTATATCAAAAATCCCTTCCTATATGTAATTATGTCAATGAGTAATTCTGTTAGAATCCTATCTCGTCATTAAAGAGTCCCAATGTTCTTTTTAAATGGGGATAAAATTGTAATAAAAAATTAAATGTTGAAAGCTGCTTTAACTCGAAACTTATTATCCCCACCCGCTCTGCACCAAAAAACAATAATCTAACAATGAATTAACAACACAATACAACTTTTACATATTGTGATGGTCATCATAAATCTCCTCTCTTTTCATATATCAGAGTTGAATGCTTCATGGAATCCAGCTTCCCTCCCTCCAAGAATCACCAATGTTTTAAAACCATTATATTTGTTATAATTTTACCTTTTGCTTGGGATGATTGCTTTGGTTCGTGACAGGAGGTGGGGCGCATTAAGCCAGAGTTCACACGATGTTAAACTAATTATTTTAAAAAATAATATTAGCATTTTTTTTTTTAATGTTGGCAATTTTAAAACCGTTTGGTTGGGGGTAGGGGTGTTCAAAAATGCCCGATCCGACCCGACCCGATTGGGTTTTGTCGGGTTGATCGGGTTAAAATCGGGTTGGTAGGGTAAATAACCCGAAATTGGGTTGGATAATTCGGGTTTCATATAATCGGGTTTAAAATCGGGTTAAATCAAGAAAACCCGAAAAAACCTGACCCGATCAGTTACTGCACTCTTAAAATTGAATTTAACACGTGGCAGTACGTTATTGGATGTTGCACCTTATTATTATACAGATTACCTTACCAAATCACAACTATAAAAGGGAAAATTTCCCAATTCTAACCTAAAGAACCGTAATATGCAATCAAAATTGAATCTGGAATTTTAATTTGGGAAGAAAGAGACATCTCCAGCCCTCACGCATAGATGTCTCCACCGTTCCATCCACGGCTGCTAGCCCTCAAGCATAGAAATCTCCGGGCTTCAGCCTTCCGCTCCCTGGTCGACGACTTCCAACAACCAACGATCGTGCTCTGTAGCTCTTCCTCGTCCAAGAGTCACGACGATACGATACCTGCTCTGCTCACGCCGTTCGATGGCTGCTAGCCCTCAAGCATAGCATAGACGTCTCCAGGCTCCAGCCTTGCGCTCCCTGCTCGACGACTTCCAGCAACCAACGACCGTGCTCTATAGCTCTTCCTCATGTAGGAGTCACGACGATACGATACCTGCTCACGTTGACGCCTCTGTCACGTTGACTGCTCAAGCGAAGAGCTCATCCGATCCAGATCCAGCGACGATAGTCCTCTAGCCTCTAGGTTTGTTTTTCTATTTAATGAAAAACATGACTATTATTGGATCTTGGCTTGGCTGAGATTCGTGGATCTGGGTTTGAATGTGAGAAAGCTGCTAATTTAATTTTCTTAGTTTGTTGTTTTGTGGATTTGTATATTGGATTTATTGTCGATGTGGGTGTGTATATTGAATGGGAGAAAGTTTGCCTTCAGCTCCATTTTTTACTCGAAATTTGCATATGATATATTTAAATTTTATTGAATAGAACAGACAGAATTTCTGAGTAAGAATCCTGGTGATGAAAGTTGAAGATGATTAAAAGAATGAAATACTTTTCTGAGTAAAAAATCTGTATGAAGATTTTGTGTTATATATGTTCTGGAGAATTTACTTCCAGTTCCTGGACTTTTTCATGTTGAAGGAGGTTCAAATGATGATGACTATTAGTCGTGCCCAGCAAATCATAGTGAACCCATATCCTGTCAGCTTCTCAGTGCAAAAATATGGTTTTTATTTATTCGCGGTTCTTCAAAATTATTGAAAATATCATCTGTGTTTGAGAAAATGCCTCCTAAAGAGTACTAGGTTAGAACCAGCTTGTTCATCCCGTGTGAGGTGGAATGTTCTCATTGATTTTTTGGTTTTCTTCCCCCTCTACATTCCCCCTTCTTAAGTTCCTGGGACTACTTTACCTGATGACTTGCAGATGCTGCCTGCCAGCTGGTTTCTTTTAGTTTTTTACCTTGCATATTCCCTTTCCATTATGTGTCGTCTGTCCTTGAGCTTAGCTAGTTTCTGTCCTCTTAATGCCTTTTTATATATGGTCCCATTTTGTTGTTTTAAGTTCATTCCCTTTTGCATTGTTTAGCTTAGATAGGAGATATTGCTTGGGTTTATAATGTTTTATTTTTTGTTGTATTTATCTTTTAATTTCATTACTTTCATAAGTAATTAGTCTTAATTTGTATATGTATATGATATAGATTAATATATATTAATGGACCTTGTTTTATATATAGTATAGATTATTTTTTGTCAGTGGACCTTATTTTTCATATAATATAACTTTAAAAATATATATGGGCCTTAATAAATGTTGTCAAACAATTTGGGCTAAACTGTTAAATTAGCTCATCATCCGACCCGACCAACCCGACCAACCCGACCAACCCGATCATCCGGGTTGGTCCCGGGTTTCACATTTCATAAACCCGACTTCGGGTACAAAACTCCAAACCCGATCATGTTTCGGGTAGGGCAAAACCCGACCCGACCCGACCGGTGAACACCTCTAGTTGGGGGGATTCCAGTAGCCACTTGGATAATGGTAAACTAAGCGGGAATTTTAGAAACAGTTTCTTTTTTTTTTCATTACAAATTTGTCCCCATTCAAAAGGAACGTGGGGGCTCTTTAGTGAAGAGATGGGTTCAAATAGCATCACTTTATATCAACATGTGAGAGACATTTTAAGCCCAAAGCTTGAGGGCCTAACACTATTTGTTTGAAATCCCAAGCCCATTCCTAAGCCTAATTTTTTAAGTTTAAAATTTTTAATACTTGTGGTTTGTAATAACAAAAAATTACTATGATAGACTTAAAAAAAAATGAAATTGTTATTGGTTAGTGGGGATGGGATGAATTTTAATTTTGGGGATTCCCCATCCCCTTTTTAAAATTGGGGATTAGTAATGGATGGTGATTGATTTTAAAATTGGGGATGGAAATAAGGATAGAGATGGCATCCTCACCTGCACGGCTGCATCCTAGCCTGATTCTCACCCTAGTTAGATCTCCTATACTTGACATTTTAATACCTATTGAATAGTTTTCAATCTGTTGGTCTTTAGCATTTGAGATGTATAGATCTTTAGCACTCAAATAGTAATATATCCTATCGATGTGTCGGATTGTGGTCACGGCTTTTAGATTTTTTTAGTGCATGATTTTTTAAATTGTTGATGCACAAATTCTAGGGTGGTCAGAAGATGAGCGGTTAATAGATGGATGATCGTCTAAAGTAAATCATTAAACACAGTCAGGGGGGTTGGTGGTGGTTTCAATAGTAACCCTCTAATGCTCAAGTTAGATTCCAATCCATCAAGAATCTCTAGATAGAGAAACTATAAACTATATGAAAATTTAAAAGAAAAGACAGAAAGTAGAGAGGGCAAATCTGCATGCCTTAAATTGGAATATGAGGATTTATATAGACGAAAGGTCTACCTCGAGACTCGAGTAGCTTGAACTAGTTGTATACAGTTATAGGGTTCTTTTCGAGATGGCTGAGGTTGTCTGTTATAGTTAGATAGATTGTCCTGTGATGATCATTCGATAGAGGTTTGGTTTACATGGTCTTTGGGTAACCTCCTGCGAGGGTCACTAAGCGACCGAGACCTACTTAAAATGATCATAACATTGATAATTTAAAAAAAAATTTATTCTCATCTATGCGTAGCAAGATTTTTGAAGAGGGATAACAAGCGATCTTGTAGGGTTAGAGGTTTGTACGAACCGTCTCTACTTAAGTGGGTTTAAGATTGAAACTGGAAAAAAATAAAATAAAATGAAATGAAAAGTGGGTGAAGAATAAGGAAGGGCAGGGCGTCCCACCCTCCCGTTGCCTATGTCTGCTCCATCGTCATCCTTAATTTGAAGTCTTTTGAAGGCTTAGTGGTTGGAATTTTAAAAAGAAAATATGGTGAAATAAAGTCATGTGCTCAATTTTTTTCTCTTTTTTTTGGTTTTAGGGTTGAAAGCGTAACAAGCAAAGGATCGATCAATTAATACAAAGTATTGGTCAAAATGTGTAGGCCATACTCCACTTTTGATTTGAATCTTGTAAGCTACTATTATATCTAAAAATAACTATTATTATATCTTTTTAAATTAACTGTTATCACCCAGATCAATTTTATATTTTCAATGTTTAACTATAATACATTTTATATTATTTTCCAAAAAAAAGGAAACGGGAATTACTGAAATTTATTTTTTAAGTAGATCAGCACACATTATAATATATAATTAAAATACATATAGTAAAAAAAAAAAAAATTAACGCAACTCAAATGTGTTTCATTAGTTGCTTACTTTGACTTTCATAAATGATATAGAATAGTTTAATCTAATGATTTGTGAAAAGAACATGAGATTGATTACTATTGGAAACAACTAATGTCTTGTAACTCTTTTTTTTTCTTAAAAAAAAAAAAAAGCAATGAGAATCCATAAAGCAAAAGTTGCGATAAAAGCACTTTTTTCATATGTTTTCCAATTTCTATTACACGTTTCAAAGGAAAGTTTCATGGACATTGCTTTTTTGCTGATAGACCTAAAAATTCAGAACATTCTAAAGTTGGGTTAATGCCGATTTTACAACCTAAGTGAAGATCTAAATTATTCTATTGATAAAAATTAAAAAAAAAAGTATTGCTCAAATTGACACGAAAATGAGTATGGGAATTTGGATTTTTATTTTGATATGAGGAAACCAAGTATATAGATACTTGCTTTATTGTTTTGAAATTTATAATTGAAGAAATCAAAAAGGGTTTAGGGTTTAGGGGAGGGAGGGTTTAGGGTTTAGGGTTTAGGGAAAAATTTTCTCTCAACTTTCATCGCCAGAGTTACTGTTTACTCCGGTAAACTGTCGATCTAGCCTATGAAATTCACATATGTCATAGATCGGGATGTCCTGAATAATCTTTCCTTCTTATCGCTAATCAGATTCTGACCGGAAATTGCCCAAATTTTGAGAAAATATCAATCGGATTTACTATTCACCGCCCCACCGACCGGCAAGTGAGTTGTCACCGCCTCCATAATCAGCTTGTACTTGAGCCGATCTATCATTTCTCCTTCATCACCTTTGGCAGATTCCCACTGGAACACCTCCATCGCCCCCTTTAAAGTTCGCGGTGTCACTGTTCACCGCCGCCACTTACCGACAACCGGCAAGTGGCCAATCACCTCCTTCATTAGCTTATAGATCGGATGTCGCTGATCAATATTTCCTTCTTCGCCATCGTCCGATTCCGATCGTAGCTGCCTTAAATCGCCGTTTCTTCTTTTCGGTTGTCACTATTCACTGCCGGCGGTACTGTTCATCCGACAACTCTGTTCACCGATTTCACCAGATTGTTCGTCAGGTTAAACGACACAACTTTTATTCTCGACCGCCCCACTGATTCCTCACGGATAGTGGCATATACGAGTGCGACGACAGTTTGTGCCTTGGTGAACGGTTTGCATTTTCTTTCAATTTTGTTTACCATTGTGATTGATTGCCATCTATTGCAATTTCACATTATCTTCTTTAATTTGTCCTGGAATTGTTGAATTTGTGGCCTGGTTGTTTTGATTGTTGGTTGGTATTTTGGAGGTTTGGTTGATTTGATTTGTTGGTTGGTATTTTGGAATTTTGGAGTTGTTTGGGTTGACTGCTTTGGGTTGGAGTTAACCACTATTTTGGAGTTTTGGTTGATTTGATTGTTGATTGGTGATTTGGAACTTTGGAGTTGTTTGGATTGCTTGCTTCGGGCTTTGAGTTGTCCTTACCATGGCCACCTCCGCCCCTACCAAAATTAACCAGCCCTAACGCCCACCTCATACCACTCAAACACATCCACCGACTCAAAACACTACCCACACACAACCTTTACCCAAACAACCTGGCTCTTGGGCTGATAAGGTTCGGGTTACAGAGGCTAGCTCTAGATTTTCTCTTGACTCGATACCCCAAAAGGTCCCAGGTTCGATTCTTGAGCTCCCTGATGATATGGTTGATGATGCTGGGGCTGATTGGATGCGGTGTATTGTGGGATTTTTTCCAGGATATACTATGCCTTTCCATGCCGCACGCTCCATTGCTATGCGTGCATGGCAATCTAGTGGTTTGGAGGATGTCCGTTCTACTGGGACAGGTTTTTTGATATTCAGATTTAGAACTATAGAGGATGTCCATGGTATTTTAGAGAGGGGGCCTTGGATGTTTGGTGGGAAGCACATCATCCTCCAGCAGTGGAATCCTCATTTCTCTTTTGACCAGCGTAGGATTTCCAGGATTCCAGTATGGGTTCGGTTACATGGATTACCATTTCCACTGTGGTCAGCTAGAGCACTCAGTGCTGTTTCTAGTATGGTTGGCCGGCCATTATCATGTGACAGGATGACGTATGAGCACACCAGGTTATCCTATGCTAGGGTTTGTGTTGAGTTGGATGCGGAGCATCCCCCAGTGAAGGACTTTGAGATCCGGTGTAAGCTATCCTCTGAGCCTATCAAGATCAGAGTGGAATATGAGTGGAAACCGAAACGATGTTCCAAATGTTGCCTATTTGGCCATACCTGTCCCGTGCCTGTTGTGCATTCTTCATCTAGAGAGGCCGAGGCGCTGGATACCACTACAGCCATTATTTTGCATGAACATGGGATGATGGGTGACCCTGCTATTGCAGCATTAGAGGCTGGTCAGGATCTGAGTCATGATGCAGATGTAACCCCAGTTCTACAGGACAAAGGTAAAGGCATTGCTGCAGAATCCGCACCAGCTGGGCCTCTCGCTGCATTGACTTCGACTCCAGTAAATACGAAGTCAACTTCGATTGACAGGATCTTTGCTATGATGGGAAAGTTCTCTGCCACTGGTTCAGGTTCTGAGTCTGGATCTGATTCTGATTCACTATCTCCTATTGAGGACGACCAGGATCAGATATTGAAGTGCTCCTCCAACCCTATAGATGCTTTGACTGTTTCTTCAGGGATTGACCTTCCAGAGGGGTTTGTTGCCCCGGATCCTCCAAAATCTACTGTGACACATTTGGATAGTCGGCCACCTGCCACTGTTCCAAAATCCACTGTTGCTCCTCCTGCTGGTAAGAGTAACAAAGGCCAGAGTAAAAAGGGTGGTAATGGGGGTCGAGGGGGTAAACGCCCCCGATGATTTTTTCTTATTGAGTTCTGAGTTTTTCCAGTTTCCTATGATAGGAAGTTGGAATATTAGAGGCCTTAATGGCTTCACTACACAGCGAGCAGTTAGAAACTGGGTTTCTAAGTATTCTTTAGGTTTAATTGGTCTTTTAGAGACTAAGGTTGAACAGCAGCACCTTGCTTCAGTTGTTTCAGATACTTGTCCTTCTTGGAATTTCTTATCCAATGCCACTTTGTCCATTGCTTGTAGAATTTTGGTGTGTTGGGATCCTTCTTTGTACAGTTTGAGTGGTTTACAGTTTTCTCCACAGTGGATCGTTTGTCGGGTTACCAGATTATCAGATGGGGTTTCTTTTGGTTTGATCTTTGTTTATGGCTCTAACGATCCGGGTGTTCGTCGACAGTTGTGGGATTTTCTCAGAGCTCAGTCCATGGGGTTTGGTGACTTACCTTGGTTGGCATTGGGTGATTTCAATGCGATCTTGCGCTCTTCAGATAGAGTTGGTGGGGATCACGCATGGCATGGTTACATGGATGAGTTTGGTCAATGCCTTCATGACGCAGCGTTAATCAGGGTTCCATCCTTGGGCCTTCGGTATACTTGGCATAATGGGCAACAGGGAGATGGTGCTATTCTTCGGACTCTTGATTGGAGTTTTGGTAGTGCTTCATGGTTCTTAAATTGGCCTCACATAACTTCTGAGGTTCTTCCTCGGGATGTTTCTGATCACAGTGCTATGGTCATCAGATTTGGAGATCGGCGTCGGCAGATCTCTAGTCCTTTTAAATTTTTGAACTTTTGGGCTGACCGAGAGGATTTCTTGGAGATGGTTCAGCGAGTATGGTCTATGCATGTGGGAGGAGATCCTATGTTTCGAGTCACACAGAAATTGGGCCTTCTAAAGCGTGAGTTTAAGGCTTTGCATGCTAAGGATTCTAGTCATATTTCTAGCAGAGTCATTGAGGCTCGGGCTCAGTGGGCTGCAGCTCAGGCCGCTCTGGATGAGAACCCATATTCGCCAGAATGTATTCTGGCTGAGAGAGTTTATGCTAAGCAGTATTCCCAGTTGTGCAGGGATGAGGAGGCTTTTTTTCGGCAGAGGTCTAGGATCCAATGGCTCTCTTTGGGGGATCAGAATACCAAGTTCTTTCACAGGTCTCTGATCCATAGACAGGTCAGGAATCGGATCCATCAGCTTGAGGATGAGGATGGTACCATAGCTACAGATCGGGATGACTTGGGTCATCTAGCTGAAAGGTATTTTCAGAAATTACTTACAGCTCCTTCTCGACCTTCTCTTGTAGAGGCTTCTCGGTTTTTCTCTGGAAGAGTTTCTGCAGAAATGCTGCCTTCTTTGGTATGCCCTATTACCGACGATGAGATCAGGTCAGCTTTATTCTCGATTCCCGATGATAAAGCTCCAGGACCGGATGGGTACACTTCTTTGTTCTTTAAGAGGGCTTGGGACATTATTAGTGTGGATTTTATGGCTGCTGTGCGTTACTTCTTTGCGACTTGTCGGATGCCAAAGTGTGTTAATGCCACTAGGATTGCCTTGGTCCCCAAGGTTGAGACTCCGAGGACTATGAGTGATTTTCGACCAATCTCTTGTTGTAATGTACTTTACAAGTGCATCTCTAAAGTGATTGTGAACCGGTTCAAAGTAGTTTTACCTGATGTAATTGGGAGTTCCCAGTCAGCTTTTGTCCCAGGTCGAAGAATCTCTGATGCCATTCTTTTGACTCAAGAGCTTATGCATGATTACCATCTTGGGCATTCACCTCCCCGCTGCGCTTTAAAGGTGGATATTCGCAAAGCTTTTGATACTGTCAGTTGGGATTTCATCCTTTTGGGGTTAAGGACGATCGGTATTCCAGAGTGTATGGTTAGATGGATAGCGACCTGCATGTCTACTGCACACTTCTCGGTTGCTTTAAACGGAGAGCTTCATGGGTTCTTTCCCACCTCCAGAGGTGTTCGTCAGGGTGATCCGTTGTCGCCTTATCTTTTTGTGTTGGCCATGGAGGGTTTGAGTGGTATTCTTCGGAAGGCCTCTCAGCGACCTGGTTTTCGATACCATTGGCGATGCCAGCAGATTTCTCTTACTCATCTTTGTTTTGCAGATGATTTGATGATTTTTTGTCGGGCAGATGTGGGCTCTGTTAGGGTGGTTCATGCTGCTTTGCAGGAGTTTGCAGAGCTCTCTGGTCTCGTTACGAATTCAGCCAAGAGTCATGTCTTCTTTTCTGGAGTCAATGATGAGGATCAAATAGTGTTGCAGTCCATCTTGGGTTTTCATGTGGGGAGTTTGCCGGTCCGTTATTTGGGAGTGCCCCTGATCAGTACCAGATTGCGCCTTTCAGATTGTGCTCCTTTGATAGAACGGATTCTGTCAAGGGTCAGGTTGTGGACATCTGCTGTGCTGACTTATGCTGGTCGCCTCCAGTTGATTAAGTCGGTACTTTTTTCCATCCAAGTCTACTGGTCATCTATGTTCATTTTACCGGCGGCTGTGGTGCGAAAGATTGAGGGTATTCTAGCTGCTTTCCTCTGGAAAGGTACCTCTTTGTCTCGTTCTGGGGCCAAAGTAGCTTGGGATTCTGTTTGCTATCCGTTGAAAGAAGGAGGTTTAGGAATTAAGCGAGTGAAGGAGTGGAATCGTGCTGCTATTCTGAAGCATATTTGGAGACTTCTTTCTGACAAGTCTTCCACATGGTCTTCTTGGGTTCATAAGGTACTCCTTCGGGGTCGCTCGTTTTGGCAGGTTCGGGTTACTTCTGGAGCCTCCTGGTCTTGGAGAAAGATTTTGCACAGTCGGGATTGGTGCAGGGGTAAATTTGTCTCTTGTATTGGAGATGGACGTGATACCTCACTCTGGCAGGATTACTGGTTGCCGCAGGGTCGTCTTTGTGATTTGTTCTCTTTCAGGACTCTTTCATCTACAGGTCTTCCCTCAGATGCAAAGGTCTCAGCTATTATTCAGGATGGGGATTGGGCTTTTCCTGATGGTGGGTCGGTCCTAGGACGGATTTGGGACTCTGTCAACATCCGGCCTATGATGGGGACTCCCGATCATATTGTTTGGAAGGGCCACACCTCTGGTATTTTCTCTATTGCCTCAGCATGGGAATTATTACGGAGTAGACGTTCGGTGAACTCCTTTCATCACCTTTTATGGTTCCCTGGTCATGTTCCGAGGCACTCCTTTATTCTTTGGCTTGCCTCATTGGGTCGTCTTCGTACTATGGATCGACTTCGGCGTCATGGCATGTTATCTTCTTCGGGTTGTGTTCTTTGTACTTCAGCTAATGAGACTCATGAGCATCTTTTCTTTAGCTGTCCTTTCTCGGCTTCTGTATGGGGGGAGATTTCAGCTAAGACTCTCATTGTTTGGCCATCCTTTAATTGGCGCTCTCTACTTCATTGGGCTTCTCTTCATCTTCAGGGCAGGAAGAATTTTGGACATATCCTTGCACGTTTGGTTTTTTCTGCTACGGTTTATTTTCTATGGTATGGGAGGAATGATCGTGTGTATCAGCAGCGTCACAGGACTCGTCGTCAGGTGATTGATGAGATTTTTGCTTTGGTTCACTCTCGGCTTCAAACCATTGAGGCCAAGTATGTGATCACTCCTCAGCTTCGTGTCATATGGGGCCTTCATTGTTAGTTGATTATTTGAACTTTATTTTGTTTCATTGGGCACATGCGCCCTTTTGTTGTGTTGTTATGGTGATGCTAGTTTTCACTGTGGTTGGTTTTGGGCCTTTACGCCTTTTTCTGTTTTGTTTGGAGCTTTTAGCTCCATATCATGTTTGTTTTTCTGGGGTCTTTGGGTTTCCTTTTCCCATTCGGACTTGTGAGTACTAAGTACTCTTTTTGGGGTATATCCCTCGTATTTTGTACTATCTTTTTTCTTTTTATGTAAATAGTAATTTTTTCAAAAAAAAAAAAAGAAATCAAAAGTGGCTGTAACACATTAATTATTAGCATATTGATAGAGATAGAGATAGAGATTTGACTAAAACAAAAAATAAATGGAAGATGCCTGACATGACCCTTTCACACTAAACACATTTAAAATCTCATTCTTCAACTTTAGCTTTGATTTATCTCAAACTTAAACCTTCCAGCTTTGCTTTATTGGTTGGGCCATTTTCGTGAATAATTAATCCCAAGTCTCCACCAACTGGTCTTTACCTCTCCAACGTTATCCAACTAACAAAATTTCAGATTCCCTTAAAAAATATAAAAATACAACAACAATAATATTATTGGCCATTCTCTCACAACTTTCACCAACTCATTGGATAGATGGTCCGGGTGGAAAAATGGAGAAATTAAGAAAGTTCAAAAGTAAGGGGGCTTTTTGGAAATTCACCACTTTCCCAAAAATATGTCATGATCATGTCCATTATCCCAGCAATTCATCGCAAATATATTTTTTTTTTATTCTCAGATATCAACGGTTGATATCTCAATACCTGTTAAATATTTGTCGATTTGTTAGCCTCAAGCCTCGGCGCTATGATTGTCATTCTGTCGATCACTAACAATCGAAAAAAAAAATTATTGGTTTATCGGATGTGATTATGATATTTAAATTATAACTTTTAATTTTGATCATTGTTGGTAATTCTTTCATGGAAAATCATATTAGTGAATTATATTTGCACTATATCATATTAGTAACCCATTTAATAAATATGTTGTAATTATTTTCATATACAGCTTACCTAACTCATTTAACCAGCCTCTTTTGACCCATTTGCACATAATTAACACATGTTCAACATTTTTACATTAATTATAATTATCCTGTTGATATAAACAATTATAAGTATTAAAAAAATAGTTAAAATCATTATATCATCAAGACCATAAATACTTATATTTACAATCTTTACTTTTCTATTATATTACTAAACAGTTTACTGGATAATATTACTAATTCTTCAGGCTCAAATTATTACCATAAGTTTTTCTTAATTCTTTTTGGGCCTCGTTTAAATATATATATATATATATATATATATATATAGGGGTTATACTAAGAGTAATGAGTAAAAGAAAAATAAAAATTGCTATTTCAATTCTACTTTGTTATTAAACGTGCTATAAGTTAAAATGATAAATTAATTTTTCATGCCTTTAAACAAGTTTACAGATTATGAGTTGACATGACATATTTAATTATTTTTGTCCATGAATCGGTTGGTGATTTGAGTATCCTGTCACCAATACAATAAAAAATAAAATATAGAACACCAAACTTATAATATGTTATTAGATAATAATAATAATAATAATAATATTATTATTATAATGAAGTTCCTAAATTCCATATATTAAGACAATTTTATGGCATCATTATATTTTAGTAAAGAATATTGGATAGTTGAGCTTACCTAACAAAGTTATTAGATTGAGATTAGGATTTATATATTCTAATCGTTGTTGCTACCTAAACACTTATTAGACTTGACTTGTGATTAGTTGTTAATGCAGCAGCGAGTGTGGATAAAAAAAGTTGTAATATGATAAAAAAAACCCTTTCATTGAAATCAAAACCCCTTCATGCCAACTTTAGGAGAAAAACCGGTCATGTTATGTGGGTAAATTGAGGTTTTTTTTTAAGTTTTAATAAAATCCTTTTTTTTCTTGTAATTGTCAATCAAATTGAACTTTAAATGATAAAAAAATATCTTTTTCAATAAATTGTTAAACAACACTAAAATGATTTTATTGACTAGTTGAGTCCTAGTGAATAAATTTGTCAAGTTGGCGAATATCAAATACTACTCAACGCATCTATTGAATTGAAGACCACTTTCTCGATGTGCCTCTCAAATGTTTAATATTGTGTCTACTAATTTATCTTGATGGATAGGTATTCCAAAAGAACGATTAAATCACTATTCAATTATGTCATCTTATTTTTTTGTTAATTACTTATTTATCAAATCAAATGATTTTGTATTAAAATCCTAAAATATCTTTTACCGAGTTATGTGAATGACAATTTCTAATGAGTGGCTGCAAGTGGGCAAATAATGATTTGTATTTTTCTACTTTTTGAACAAGACAATGAGTATGAGGCTACCCATCATTCACTTACTATTAAAACAATATTTTCATATTCAAAAACATTTCATTTGACTAATGATAAAAGTAAACCCTGTAAAAATTGGGAAAAAAAAAAAAGAAAAGAAAGAAAAACAAAATAGAGCATGTGATCGTTGATGGGTTGTCTTGTTGACCCTTAAACGCAGCCTCATTCTTAGCAATTTGCCCAATTTTTAATTAAAAAAATTCATTAATTCATTATATGCATTTACATCTTCATCATCTCAAAAATTAATATAAAATTATTTTTAATATTCTGTTGGTCATTATAGATTTTTTTTAGCAAATTATGTAAAGTTTTTCTTTTCTAAAATTCAATGAAATTTATAAAAATCTCACTAGAATTAAAAATCTGAAAACTACTTTTTTGGGGTTTTATATGCCATCAAAATCGTTGCAATATCTTCAATTTTTTGGATAAAAAGATTTAAAAATTTACAAAGAGATTCTAGAAGATTCGATATTCCAACAAAAGAAAGTTCGCATAAAAAGATATTTTTAGGAAAATGTAAAAAAGAAAATAATAAAAATAAGTCATCCACCATCTAGGGGAGGCCAAATGTCAAAAAGCTGAGAGGCTGCCGCTGAATGATTAACTAATAGATCGTTGAAGTTTCAACCGTTCTCTTTCTTAACAGTCTGTCAAACCCTCTCTCTTTCTGACAAGCTTAAGCTATACTTTTCTTTCCACAAAGCGCATGTGCTTCACGTCTCCTAATAGATTCACTCACCTGCTGTCTCTGTTCCCATTTAACTCTTTTGGCCATTCCTACTGAAGCTTCAAACTTTGACATCTACATACAAAAATTATCAAACCCAGAAGACAACTCTTACAACTTGTTATGTATTCAATGAGCTAATCTAGACGCGTGGATAGATTGCCTTTGTTATTCTCTGCAGCTTTCAATTTTGACCTTCCAGAAGTCTTGCTCACCGCTCCAAATAATTCTTAAAGATTTGCATTTGATGGCTCTTCCTCTTCGTGGTCTTGGTCATGGTCTTTGTAGTTGAATGTATATATACACATAAAGCTGTTTAAGTTTCTACTTTTATGTGGTTTTGGCTTTTGAAAACAAGTGGGTTGGTTTTTGGTTTCCCATTTATTTTTACCGTTTTGGGTTTTAGATGAGTTGGTGTTAAGTAGTTGTGGTTTTTGTACAAGGAAGTAGACCAGAAGGCCTTGTGCACGTTTAAGTGTTTGTTGCTTCTAAGTTGTATCTACAAGTCAAACAAGGCATCCAAGTCAGGCCCGCAACTTCTACACATCACAAGAAAAATGCATTCAGGAACAAAAATTTGTTTTTTCAAGTTTAGATTAGATTAGTTAGTAGTTTTAAAGGTTTTAGCTTTGTGTCTTTTTTTTTTTTTTTGGGTCCAACTTTTTGCACCAGTGAGCACTTGGAATCTTTCAGATTAAAGTTGTCTCAAGAGCTTTTCTTATAGTTTTCTGCATAGTTAGTTAAGAGTTTTAAGTTCCCCTTTTAGATCTAATGTTTCTTTTGGCATAAATTTTTGCCGTGACTGATTTATGGTACTTATAATCATTGGTTGAGGAACCCCTCGAAAAGCTAACCTTTTCCTCTGGAGCAACTCTGCTTAATTGGCTTCTATTTTTCAAACAATTTGAGGGCAGAATTCTTCTTAGTTGCATAGATGGCTGGTCATAGTAATGGAAGAAAGAGGCATTTTAGCAAAATCCATGCATTCACATGTGGCAAAACATCATTCAGAGGTGAGCATTCACTGATTGGAGGGCCTGGATTCTCAAGGGTAGTTTATTGCAATGATCCTGAAGGCTTTGACGCTAGTCTTCTCAATTACGGTGGCAATTATGTTAGAACTACTAAGTATACGCTTGCAACATTCTTACCCAAATCGTTGTTTGAGCAATTCAGGAGGGTTGCCAATTTCTATTTCCTTCTTTGTGCAATACTGTCCTTCACTCCCCTCTCTCCTTACTCTGCTGTCAGCAATGTTCTTCCTCTTGTTGTTGTCATTGGAGCTACAATGGGGAAAGAGGTTCTTGAAGACTGGAGGCGAAAAAAGCAGGTAACCTTAAAAGCTCTCTGTTATCTTAGATTCAACTTTCTCAACTTTATTGTAAGCTTAAATCCTTAAAGCGTGTATATTAAGTGGAGGACTAGGCCTCATTTAAGGCTGATTTCGTTGAGAAAGATTCATGAATTTCCTGTGCTGAAAAGTTGGTTATAGCCAAGCTACAGATTGTTGGGAAATTGCTTTGATATGGGTTGTTGTAGTGGATATCAAATTGGTCTTTTGGTGGGTAAATTTTGCATAAATCCTAATAGTTGCTTATCCGTCTCACCTTTTGGTTTCATAAAGATCCTACTAGAATATAGGTGCAGGAAACTCTTCCTGTCAAATGTTGATGCTCTTGGTTACGGTTAGATTAGTTTATAGTGAGTTGTACTTCCTTTTACTTCACTTTAGAATGTGGAGTTTGATATTTGTAGCTTTGTTCTCTTCAATTCACCGTTTATTTTTATTTTTATTTTTATCTTTTTGTCTTAATGTTATTTAATTTTATCTTTCACACCCTGGTCCAGGATATTGAGGTAAACAACAGAAAGGTGAAAGTGCATTGTGGTGAGGGTGTTTTTAATCATAGAAAATGGATGGATTTGAAAGTTGGCGACATAGTGAAGGTAGAAAAGGATGAATTTTTTCCTGCTGATCTTATCTTACTAGCCTCAAGTTATGAGGAAGCAATCTGCTATGTTGAAACCACAAATCTTGATGGAGAAACCAATTTGAAACTGAAACAGTCACTTGATGCAACTTCGAATCTGATTGAGGACTCCAGCTTTGGAGATTTCAAGGCTATCATTAGGTGTGAAGATCCAAATCCGAGTCTGTACTCCTTTGTTGGCAGTATGGAGCTTGGAGAACAGCAGTACCCTCTTTCACCTCAGCAGCTTCTGCTTAGGGACTCAAAGCTGCGAAACACTGATTATATTTATGGGGTGGTTATCTTTACAGGTCATGATACAAAGGTTATGCAAAATTCAACAGCACCCCCCTCTAAGAGAAGCAAAATTGAGAGAAGGATGGATAAGATTATCTACTTCTTGTTTGGCCTTTTGGTTTTGATGTCTATTATAGGATCAATTTTCTTCGGGATTGCAACTCGGGAGGACCTGGAAGATGGAAGGATGAGAAGATGGTATCTTAGGCCAGATGATACTACCGTTTACTACGACCCAAATAGAGCAGCAGTTGCAGCAATTTTGCAATTTTTGACTGCCCTTATGCTGTATGGATATTTGATTCCCATTTCCTTGTATGTGTCAATAGAAATTGTCAAAATCCTTCAGAGCAGGTTTATCAACCAAGATATTCAGATGTACTATGAGGAAGCTGACAAGCCAGCACAAGCTCGTACCTCAAATTTAAATGAAGAGCTTGGTCAAGTTGACACTATACTTTCTGATAAAACAGGAACTTTAACTTGCAACTCTATGGAATTTATCAAGTGTTCTATTGCTGGGACCTCGTATGGCCGTGGAGTAACTGAAGTTGAGAGAGCAATGGCTAGGAGAAAGGGGTCGCCTTTACCACAAGAGGAGACAGAGGAAGGGGCCCATGTTGAGGAGCCTGCTGAAGAAAAGCCATCTGTTAAAGGGTATAATTTTGTGGATGAAAGGATCATGAATGGTAATTGGGTTAATGAGACTCGACCTGATGTAATCCAAAAGTTCTTTAGGCTGCTGGCAACTTGCCACACTGCACTGCCTGAAATTGATGAAGAAACTGGAAGAATTTCATATGAAGCTGAATCGCCAGATGAGGCAGCTTTTGTAATTGCTGCAAGAGAACTTGGTTTTGAATTTTATGAAAGGACTCAAACAAGTATCTCACTGCGTGAGTTAGATCCAGTCTCTGGCACAAAAGTTGAAAGGTTTCTTTCTTTCATTTAGTTTTCCTTTGGTTTTTATCATTAAATGATTTCTATAAAGTTTATCTGCTGTCATCCTTAGCTCTCTGTAGAACATTCTTAGTTTGAGCCGTTCAATTTTAACAGTTAATAACATTCTCAAGGAAGTAATTATGTTCGACTTTTTCTGCAGATCATACAAACTTTTGAATGTCTTGGAGTTTAGTAGCTCCAGAAAGCGGATGTCTGTTATTGTGAGAAATGACGAGGGGACCCTGCTACTACTTTCCAAAGGTGCTGACAGGTTTGTAATTTAAAAAGTTCATTGTAGCTTGCAAAAAATTTTGGAATTAGGATTTGGCTCTTATAAATGGGGTAGGTTTATCATCAGGAGATAGTGAATTCCATAATTTCATACAAGATATTGGTAGATGGACCGGCTCTTATTGTTGCTCGTGTAGCCAATAACAAGCACCAATTCAAAGGATCAAAACCAAGACTTCATTTCTTTTGTTCTCTTGAAAACGGTTGTTTTTTCCATCATAATTGTGGAAAGGATCCCTCTGTTGATTTATGTTGCTAACTTCACGTTTCTTGATGTTCATTTAACCGTCTTCACTTCCACAAGCAGTGTCATGTTTGAAAGACTTGCGGAGAATGGAAGAGAGTTTGAACAGCAGACGAAGGCACACATCAATGAGTATGCTGATGCTGGTTTGAGGACTTTAATACTTGCCTACCGTGAACTGAATGAGGAAGAATACAGTAGGTTTAATGAGGAATTTACTGAGGCCAAAAATTCAGTGAGTGCAGATCGCGACGACTTGATTGAGGAAGTGGCAGAAAAGATTGAAAAGGATTTAATTCTTCTTGGTGCTACAGCTGTTGAAGACAAACTTCAAAATGGGGTAAGTTTATAACTTTAACAGGAAAATTGGTGGTTGATGCCAGTGCATTTCGATTAGTCTTTTGTGGTATTTAGAGCACATATAGCTATAGAAGCCATTTAGAGGATGAATATTTAAGGGACTTGGTACATCCACAAAAATAATACCGAGTTATAAAGGCCTCTTCCCCACCCCCCCCTCCTTAAAGACATGATTTCTTGCATTCTATAGAACAAATTTCTTCTAGATTTTATGGGACAAGAATATGCTTGTTTCAAATGACTTATCTAATAGAACTGATAGTTTCTGTCATGTCCAGAAGCCAGTCGTTTAATTGACTTTCTTAAAGATTAGTTGTAGAGCTTGAGGGTGACCATTCATCTTGGGTGAGACAGGTTCCTGAATGCATTGACAAACTTGCACAAGCGGGAATCAAGTTATGGGTTTTAACTGGAGATAAAATGGAGACAGCAATAAATATTGGGTATGATTAGTTGACGTGAATTTTTCCATGAACATGTTAAAGTCCGATATGCTAACATTTCTGATGTTTTATTAAATTTGACAGCTTTGCCTGTAGTTTGCTTAGACAAGGAATGCAGCAAATAATAATCAACTCAGAGACACCAGAAAATAAAGCTCTGGAGAAATCCGAGGATAAATCAGCTGCTGCTGTGGTAATCCCTAATGTCATTGACTTTTCTCTTTGGGTGGGATTTAAAATTTTTAACTAGCATGGGTCAATTGCTTAATATAGGAGCATATTGAGAAGTTACAGCATAGGAGAAGTTACAGAGGCTCTACCCTTTCTAGATGAGTCAATTGTTTCAAAATCTATGTCTAAGATTATTAGAGAAATGTTCTATTTCCTCATTGTCCCTTCTTTGTTCTCCTTATGCTGGTAATTCATTGGAGTTCCAATGTTAGAAACTGACAGATTCCATAACACCATTGCAGTTTATACTTAATAGTCCTAAATGATTTAGGGAGTGCAGATCAAAGTATCAATTTAATTCCTTAAGCAGGTAATTCATTGTATTTTTCATTGAAATTCCTTTGGAATTTGACTAGTTAGACAAGTCGAGACATATGTTATTCAACTACTCCAGATGATAATAAAGATCAATTGAAAGTCCTCTCTGTTTAAAACCATTTGCTAAAGAGTCGTAAAACCAGTTCAAACTCAAACTTCCTACCATATTTGGGCGATTGAAGTCATTGATTTTGTCAGATAACTCTCAAACGTGATCATAGTCATAAAAGACAGACATCCAGAGGGCTATATTAACCAGAACAAAATGTAACAAAGAGGTCAGTGTGAGAAATGGTGACTGACAGTCTAGCATACTTTTTTTGGAATTACAAATAGTTCTAAAATAGGATGGTACGTGATTGATAATCCTTGTATATTTATAAGTATTATATCTTGGTTAATGTTTCATTAAGCCATGACTTTTCAGCTTGATGAGATCTTGTTGATTTTTAGGCATTGAAGGCAAGCGTTATCCAGCAGATAACTGAAGGAAAGGCATTGCTTACTGCTTCAAGCGAAAGCCCAGAGGCATTGGCATTGATCATTGATGGGAAGTCACTCACTTATGCTCTAGAAGATGATGTGAAGGACATGTTTCTAGAGATTGCCATTGGCTGTGCTTCGGTTATTTGCTGTCGTTCATCTCCAAAACAGAAAGCTCTTGTAAGTTAAACTATATTTTAGCTACTCTTTTGGGCACATATAATTGCTTTATTTGTTTTAGACTCGTGTATTTGAGATGTTTTTGGCTTGTTTTTGTATGATGCATGAGATGGTGTACCTTAACTACTCCTTGGCATTTCACTTTATATACAAGTTTTGACGAAAGTGTTAACATTCAGTTTAGGTTATCAGCTTAGTTACAAGCCATAATGTAACAATTTATGTTATAAAATACCATGAGACAACTGCTAGTCTGATTATGTGGGATTTTTTTAGAGTTCTGCCCTTCGGTCTTGTCTAAGAGATGTTATTTAAAAACTGCAGGTCACAAGACTAGTCAAAATTAAAACAGGTAGCACAACTTTAGCTATTGGTGATGGAGCAAACGATGTTGGAATGCTTCAAGAGGCAGATATTGGAGTGGGTATTAGTGGTGCAGAAGGAATGCAGGTAAATGCTTAACCACTAGCTTAAAGATTGTTCAGTGTTATGAGTTTATTGACTTATCCTGGTGGATTCTCATCTTTGCCCTCTGATGTCACCTCTAAAAATTTCAGGCAGTGATGTCAAGTGACATTGCAATTGCACAGTTTCGATTTTTGGAGCGCTTGCTGCTTGTACATGGGCATTGGTGTTATAGGAGGATCTCATCAATGGTAACAATAAATCTGAAAATTTAAATTTGTTAGCTTTTAAGCGATATCTTCCTTGAACCATGGTGAAACTAACTTGAAACTTTGCTAACTACAGCTAAACACCATGTCAAATTAATTGAATTTCTGATTGTTAACAAGTTTCCTTTGTTGTTTGGCAGATATGCTATTTCTTTTACAAGAACATTGCATTTGGCTTCACTCTTTTCTTCTTTGAGGCATATGCATCATTTTCCGGCCAACCTGTATACAATGACTGGTTTTTATCACTCTATAATGTCTTCTTCACATCACTTCCTGTGATTGCCCTGGGGGTTTTTGACCAGGATGTTTCCGCCCGTTTCTGTCTGAGGGTAGGCATCATATCTTTACTTTTTCTATATCTAAGCTAGATTTTATGGAAATGTGATAGTTTCAATTCCATTTATATTTACAGTTCCCACTGTTGTACCAAGAAGGCGTGCAAAATGTGCTATTTAGCTGGTACCGAATACTTGGGTGGGCATTCAACGGGGTTTCAAGTGCTACGATTGTCTTCTTCTTTTGCATCCATGCAACAGAGCAACAAGCCTTCCGTAAAGGTGGGGAAGTTGTTGGATTGGAAATCCTAGGTGCCACCATGTACACATGTGTTGTGTGGGTGGTGAACTGCCAGATGGCACTATCCATAAGTTATTTCACATATATACAACATCTCTTCATCTGGGGTGGCATTATATTCTGGTACATATTCCTCTTGGCATATGGAGCCATGGATCCTTACATATCAACAACTGCCTATAAGGTCTTTATTGAAGCCTGTGCACCAGCACCTTCTTTTTGGCTTATTACAGTTTTAGTGCTGTTCTCCTCCCTTCTTCCTTACTTCGCTTACTCAGCCATTCAAATGAGGTTTTTCCCCTTGTATCATCAAATGATACAATGGCTTAGATTTGATGGGCAAACAGAAGACCCCGAGTATTGTCATATCGTGCGACAGAGATCTCTACGACCAACAACGGTAGGTTACACTGCTCGTTTCGAAGCAAGTTCCAGAAACTTGAAAGCAGCATTAGAAGAAGAGTGACAGACATGCTCCATGTAGATTCGATTCCAAAATAGTTGGAAACTTGTTGCAAAGATAAGCTTCTTCTTGATGATGTACATATATAATACATTGATAAGTCTCTCAATGGCGCTGCTTAACAAGAAAGAATGTGCTGTAGAAAATGCTACTCATGTAAATTGATGCAGCCATGATCTACAAGAGTCTTGTTTCTGTGAACTCCAAAACTAGATTTTGTTGTTTTGGAAGCTTTGAGGCCTTATCAGATTTTGCAATCGTAAATGTATTATTTGTGTAATTTTGTAATTCTAAGAATTAAGATTTATTCATCTAATAATTTAAATTTGTAATCAAGTTTGTTCTCCAATGAAATACCACTCGGCCTTATGAAAGTATTTCTTGTTTCCCTTTTTTCCTCTCAAAATTTAAATGTAGAATGTTGTTGGCGACACTTGTTTGCATTTCTTGTTTGGCATTCTTTCTAGTTGGTTTCATTTCAGATGGGATAAGAAACGTTGTTATTGTGACCTCATGTACCTTAAGATGCTTGATATGATACCTAAGCTATGTGAAAATTTGAGAGCATTATCGCTGAGAAAAATAGTCCAGGGTTTCTCTATTTGGCTCCCTCCCTGAAACTAAAACATGCATGAGCACTGAGCATTAATGTTATTATTGCTTTGACAGGAGACGAAGAAATTCGAATCAAGAAGCCCAGGCTACAGCTCCCTGAGACCTGTAACTATATATGCAAGCAACAAGGTTGTTATCTCCATGGAAGTACTAGTCCATTCTTATCAATTTTCTTACCATAGCATTCTTGCCTTGCCAGGAAGCAATTTTCAAAGAAATCGAATGATCGTAACAGGCTTAAAAATCCATGAAAATATGTCAAATGAAACACCCTGCTAATCTTCGATCAGGGTTGCACCATTCAAAATTGGAATCATAACAGAAAATGCTAGAGCACAGAGAGAACATTAATACAAAAAACCAAATTATATATATATATATATATATATATATATATATTCTTTTAGTTTTTCTTTTTTTATGCAGGCCAATGTGAATATTAACAAAAATCGAAATTATGATACACCCAAAAATTTTTGATTGAATACAAAGAGTCTCCTTTGAAGAGTCCATTCTTCTGGTTATTTTCATCCATGAAGGACTCTTCTTCAATCATGGACATCAAGCTACTTGCACCAGGGCAGGTTCCAAAAAAATTATTATAAAAAAAAAAACCTATTCTACATGTCAATGTGTCCAACAGTCTAAAATTAGTCAGAGAAAGATGATAATAATGATGACGATACCATCAAATTTATTTTTGGTCAGAATAACGCGAAGCCGAAGAAATCAGAGGTTGATTTAGCCATTACAGTAGCAAATTCATTGAAGCTAATGACACCATCGCCATTTGTATCAGCCTCTTTGATCATTTCGTGAAGCTCTTTATACGTTAAAGGCTGTCCCATCTTGGCCATGGTCCCTGCAAGCTCAGCTGCTGTAATGTATCCGTTTCCATCACGATCAAATGCTCGAAAAACCTCTAAAAGTTGTTCTTGATTTATCAAAATGTTTTCATTCATGTCAGGCAAGATGGCATTGACCAATTCATCAAACTCCACAGAGCCATTGCCGTTAGAATCTATGTTGGCTAGCAGAACATGAATCTGGTCACCTGAGGGCTTCAGCCCTAGCGATCTTAACAATGCTGCAAGCTCCAGAATTGTCAGGCTCCCATCAGAGTCCATGTCAAACCTTGCAAATATGTCTCTTAATTGATTGAGCTGATCAACTTGTAACATGACCATGTTGAAATCAGAATATATTTTATATGATATGATATGATATATATATCTTTATATCAACCTATACAACACAGACACAGTTATGTGACAATTTGATGATGAAAATATTTGGAAGAGAATAACAGATTTCAAGAAACAAAACGGAGGAAAAATATTATTGTTGATGATGGTGAAGTCAAGAGGAGGAAGGAAGAGCAATATCTAATTTATTTCTGGTTTATTATTGTGGTGCAATGGGAGGTTACATTCTGGGTTTGATGGCTACCTTAAGATTATCTTAAATATAGAAACCGCGTCGGTGTTTTTATTATTTCTGAATTTCTGTTTTCAAAAGAATAATTTTTATTTTATTTTATTTTTTGTACTTTCAAGGAACCTTAGTGTCACTGCCGTGATTGTTGCATGAAATTATAATATGTTGATTAAGGATTGTCCTATGCTTAAAAGAGTACAGATAAGCAAAAACCTAGGATTTTGGGATGTTGCCAACACAACAATTTTTTATAAATTAACTATGTGCAATTTGCTATTAATGGTTCAGTGTTTGCTTGGTATACATCTAAGTAGTACATTTTCCGAGGTTTGAAATTTTCAAAGTTATTTTAAACCCCCTTTTTAATAATTTACGATTAGTTAAAAAAATAATAAAATCTTTTACAAGCACATTTTGAACTGATCAGTTAGAAAAATGTAATCATGAAATAAATCTAACAAACTAGAGGGATTAGAGTGATTGCCATTAGACCTCTATATTAGTGTTGGATTACAAATGTATAGTATAGTATAAATTCACGCTTTAAATTATGTGTAGTATCATATTCAAATTGATCTAAGGATTACAAGATCTCATAAGTTCAAAACTCAATAGAAAAAAAAATTATTAGTTATTTAACTCACTACGTAAGACCTAATTATGCATATGGAATTCAATATAAATGAATTCTTACAAGTAATGAAACTTTTAGATGAAGTGTTTCTTCATTATTTAAGAAGAATTGATAATCTTGCACATACTTTAAGGGCTTTTAGGTGAAATACTTAATTAACAATGATAAAAAGAGTATGAATTTAATTAAAAATGAGAAGGGTAACCATTTAATATATAATGCATCTAATTATAGGTAAATGTGCATTTATACATGCGGTGATTGTACATGTTTAGGCTCCGTAAGTGAGGTTCCTCCTATTTGATGCTGGTGGCAGATAGACGCACAGGGTGTCATTTTATTTTGCGAAAACGTAATATTACAGCTCAGATTCGGGTGGCTTTGTCTTTAGATTATTTAGGATAGCTTGGCTTTGGCAGAAGATACTAAAAAACAATGCACAAGCTTTTAGAATCCTTAACTTGGACTGCTACAAACTGTTCATCAAGGGGCACCATGTGCTTTTATGTACTCTCTTGAAAAACGATGAATTTTACAAGTTATATTTAATTACTTGTATAATCTATCAATTTTCCAACGCTTAATTGGATCTGTCTTCTCACCTCATTGATGGCTTAAATTATAATGTGCATGTTAATTGTTTTTCCATTATTAAATTTTCAGGCAGTAATGTTACAATTTCTTTTTTGGTTAAAAGTATATTGTTGAGGTCTACTATTGAGCAGCTCAAAATGTTTTTAATATCTTAAAAACAGTCTAATGTATCTACCACAATATATATAATATATTCATGATCAGATAATATTATATAAATATCTAAAAGCTCTTATAAGCAATATACTAATTAACATTAAACTAGCTAAATGGAACTTGATCTGGAATTAATACAAATTAATTATGATGTATGGATAGCTTCAAGGCTGAGGCTGAGGCTGAGGAGGATCTTGATCTTGAACGTCCTTACCATGTTTAACATTGTTGTTTCCATCTTCATCAATAGCCATAACTTTTGCTCCCACCTCAACTTCCCCTACCATGTCACGGCGGCGCCACCGTCGTCGCTTCATCACCCCCCACCACCCCAAACACCCTCTATGCTTCGCACTCTCCAATGGGGTACCATTCCCAGTCCACATCCTGCCCAACACGCATGAAATAATTGCAAGAACTGTTATCACAGACATCACCGCAAAAAATGGCCCAATAGAACCACCAGTCCTGCCCCCTGCTGCCGCTGCTGGCTGTTGCTGCTGGGGTAATGATGAAGCTTCAGATGCCATCTATACTATATATGTTGTTTGCAAACAACAAGCAGAAGCTAATTGAAGCGGCAATAATGTTAGTGTTACATAAACATGCATCAAATAGTGATGATATGAACACTTAGCTAAGCTACACTGTGGATGAAGGTGGGTGTTGATAATGAGGATATAGAAAAGTGGAAGCATGTGAATGAGTGGAAGACAACATGGAAAGCGTTAAAGCCATGAATTTTTTTAATTATTTAATTAATTTCATGAGACGAGATGAGCTAGCTAGCTTAGCTTCTGAAAGATGTTTTGCATGCATGCTTTGATGCTCCTGCAGATGCATGTATATGATATCAGAAAGATAGAAAGATGACACTTTTTCTTCGTAAAGAAATTAAGCAGAGATATTCCTGATTTAAAGTGACTACTCTTGGCCGTGTGCTTCCCCTTTTTCTCCTGTAAAACATCATCATATTTTTTAATTTGTACACACTTTTGTATATATTTTAATCTTCCACATGCGTAGGCTTTATTGAAAATGAGCTTAATATTACCTTTGCTCTCCTTAAACACGTTGGTTTCATTTAATTATTATTCTCCTCGTCTGTACCTATTTATTTATGTATTTAAATGGGTTAAGTTACTTAACAAGCTATGGATAATGATCAAGATCAACTACTTGTTACCCTTTACTATAAGATTCAAATTGGTTAATCCATTTAGTGAATGACCAAATTAACTGTACATATGTTATGAATTAATTAATAATACTAGAATTAAAACTTTATATGGAAATTGATGTATTATCCGTTGATGAGAAGTGAGTGTATATAAAACTCAACTCATTTAATGAGGGTGATAAAGTATTGAATAATTCTACATATACAATCAACCCATTCAACCATCTTATCCATATATACAACCTAATGTGTTATTATTTCATTGAATGTGTGATTAATTATTATCCCATTTATTGTTAATATTTCTCATTTGTTATTCTAGGAGTAATATTACATTTACAACTAATACAAATAACCTGATGTGACTAGATTAAATATAATAATAAAGGAGAAAATTAGTGATAAATGAGATAATAATTAATCACACATTTAATAAAATAATGACTCATAAGCTTAGGTGGAGATGGATACATGGGTTGTTTTTATATGTGAAATTATTCAGTATTTATAGGATAGGGCTATATGAACCCACAAAGTTCTCTCCACACCTCAACTCGAAGCACACCCAATAATGAATTTAAAAACAAAAGTCTAAAACGCATAGGTAATTTTATAAGATAGCATATATATTCACCACAACATTAATAGATTAATATTGGGATTATATAAAAATCATCTCTTATGGTTTGCTTTAACATCAAGTGAAAAACCTCAATTATGTTTATATCATTATGCCCTCTATAGTTGTAACTCTATATTATTCAAACCCATCCAATGAATTCCCTTTAATTTTAGGGAAAATTAAAAAAATAGACACAATCAGGGGTCCTAGTTGAAAGTTGGACACATCCCGAAAAATTTTCATGTTATAGACACTTTCTTAACAAAAAGACTCAATTACCCTTATATATTCAATTTTTTCCCAGAGCCTTATTCCCCTCTCTTCAGACGAAAATTACCGAAACCCATCTCCCTCTCTTCGGACGAAAATTACCGAAACCCATCGACACGGCTCGAAACGCAAACCAACACAAGCATCGATTGAGGATAGAAGCATCAAGTAAGATGACGCAGAGAGAAGCACCCATCGACACAGAGGGTTCCTAATTGTGATTTATTTGGTTGTTATTCGTTAGATTTGATTTAGTTTTTAGGGAATTTGAATTCGGGATTTGAGTTTCTGACAGATTTGTGAACTTATTTAGGGATAAATCGAGTGTTATAATGTGATTTTGTGGTTTGATGCGCGTGAAAACCGAAGAAACGAGTTGTGAATCCAGTGTTATATTGCGATGAAGAAGACACTCAACACTCGACACTCGACAACTACTTGTCGAGTCGTGTCGAGTTATGTAATGTCGAGTGTCGAGTGTCAAGTGTCGAGTGATGAAATGTCAAGTGTCGAGTGTTTATCGAGTAGTGGTGTAGTGACGAGTGGTGGTGTAGTGTCGAGTATCGGATAATTGTGGAGTGGTGTAGTGTCGAGTGGTGCAGTGTCGAGTGGTGCAGTGTCGAGTGTTGAAGTGTCGAGTGTCGAGTGTTTGTCGAGAGGTAGTGTAGTGACGAGTGGTTGTGTAGTGTCGAGTGTTGGATATTTGTCGAGTGTCGTGTATCGAATGGGGTAGTGTCGAGTGGTGTTGTGATGACACTTGACACAACACAACGTGACACTCGACAATACTCGACAATTATCCAACACTCGACTCGACACTACTCGACACTACACCACTCGACACTACATAATCACTCGTCACTATACCACCACTCGACAAACACTCGACACTCGACACTCGACACTCGACACTCGACACTTCAACACTCGACACTGCACCACTCGACACTACACCACTCCACAATTATCCGATACTCGACACTACACCACCACTCGTCACTACACCACCACTAGACAAACACTCAACACTCGACATTTCACCACTCAACAAACACTCGACACTCGACATTACACAACTCGACAGGTAGTTGTCGAGTGTCTTTTTCATCGCGATATAACACTTGATTCACAACTCGTTTAGTCGGTTTTCACACGCATCAAACCATAAAAATCATATTATAATACTCGATTTATCCCTAAATAAGTTCACAAATCCGTTGGAAACTCAAATACCGAATTCAAATTCCCTAAAAACTAAATAAAATCTAGCGAACAACAACCAAATAAATCACAATTAGGGACCCTCAGTGTCGATGGGTGCTTCTTTCTACGTCGTCTTACTTGATGCTTCTATCCTTAGGCGATGCTCGTGTTGGTTTACGTTTCGAGCATTGTCGATGGTTTCGGTAATTTTTGACTGAAGAGGGAAATAGGGGAAAGAAGGCTTTGGGAAAAAATTGAATACATAAGGGTAATTGAGTCTTTTTGTCAAGAAAGTGTCTATGGCATGAAAATTTTTTAGGATGTGTCCAAATTTCAACTAGTGTATCTATTTTTTCAATTTTCCCTTAATTTTAAATGGAAGATTGAAAAGACTATTTATGCTTATTTTTAAAGCATTTTCTTCCTCTTTTTCTTTACTACCAAAACCCTAAATCCCTCCACTCCTCACTCCTCTTATAAGTCTCTCTACTCTATAGTCGCCTCTCTTAACCCCACCATCTCTTCTGTTGCCACAAGACTATTTGAAACAATGCCATCTTCCTTAGCCCCCTCCTCTTCGATTAAAACGACTTTCTCCAATGACAATGATTATAGGATATTGAAATTCAAATCTGGCTATATGGATAATGCACTTAATTTGTTTGAGCAAATGCTTAACTTGGATAGTATTATTTGCAATGTTTTCACCGATAATGGTTTGTTTCGAGAAATGGTGGAGTTTTATTATAGAATTGAATGTGAAGGATTTTGAGTTGATCATTTTACTCATCCGTTTGTGATCAACGCGTGCACTAGTTTGTTATCTTTGTTTGAAGGAGAAAAGGTTCATTCAAGGTTGTCTAAGTGAGGATTGGATATGGATGTTTTCACTTACAGGTATGTGTATGAAGCTTGGATGGTGCTGAGTGTGCAGAGAAGGTGTTTGATGAAAAGTGCGTGAAAGACTTGGTTTCGTGGAATTTGATGATAAGTGGTACCTATATAGCAAGTGATAGTTGAATTTGAGCTCTTTGATATGTTTAAGGGAATGCAAAAATATGGTATGAAACAATTTAGGCTCAGTGTGATCCATGGTCTTGGTGCAAGTTCCAATGAGAATTATCCAAAAGCTAGCAAGGTAATTCATTACCAACTGATAAAAAGCAAGCTTAAAATGGATATATGGATTTTACGGTTTGTATTTAGGGTTTTAACAATGAAAGTTTTATTTACCCTTCTCCGTTTGTCATGAAATAAACATAATCTTTTAGTTGGGCTTGGATGGTACAAAAATTATAGCTGGAGGGGCATAACGATATAAGCCTAATTAGGCTTTTCGCTTGATATGAAGGCAAACCTTAAGGGATGTTTAATATAATCCTGATTAATAGTTATTACGTAAAAAAATATAATTAAAAATAAAACTTTTATTAAACATTGGTGAAACAAACAATATATCAAAAAATTATTTTATTGATAAATCATATAGTTTGTGAATAAAATTTTTATTTTGACAGTATTTTGCTGTTAATCACAATAATAAGCTATAAGATTTGCTTAGAAAATGCGGTATGGAGAGCATTTTTAAAGGGTTCATATAGTCCCACCATAACAAATAAGTAGTGCATCACATAAATTTTAAATATAAGAGTTTAGACCCAAAGTTGGTAAGCATAATATTACTCATATCTTTTTTTTTTTTCCTTATCTACTAGAATAATAAATGTGGTTAGTGGTTTTAGAAGTACTAGACACTTTGTGAATAAAAATTTTTATATACAAATGATACGTCATAAAATGAATGGAAAGAAGAATTAAAAAAATTAATATTGATGAATAGTTTGATACTAATTAAGATAAGTTATATAAGACAAACTTTGTAAGCATAACATTAAATAAAAAAATAATGAGATAAAATCAAAAACATCCCCAAAAGTTTGCCTTCATAAAAGTGGAAAGCCTCAATTGCATTTATATCAGTGTGCCCCATTCTGTTGTAATTTTTATATCATTTAGGTCCATCAAACATATTTCGTCTAATTATAAGATTGAAATGACATTTTTACCCCTATTTCTCTCATCACTTTCCTCCTCTTTTCTTTATCACACAAAACCTAAATCCAAAACTTCCAATCATGTCAAAACTTGCACGAATTAGATTATCATCCCATGAATCCCTTAGTTTTCTCATCCAATGGTGTAATTGGACCACTAATTCTCATCCCTTTTTTTTCTATCTTTAGGATCAAAAGGATGAATGGTGCTTCTTCTTCTTCTTTTTCCTTTAGCATTAGGTTTATGGTGCGGTCATGTTGGATTTTTTTTGTTTTTTATTTCATTTGAAGTTGATTTGTAAAGATTGGCAGTTGTATGCTAGTTATTTGGTTTGGTTGTAAGGGATTCATGGTGGCTAGTAGCTAGTCATAATGGTGGTTAGGGTTTATTGTAGTCATTGATGGTTATTGTTTACTTTGAAGGTTGGTAGTTATGTGGTGTTGGTGGTTTGTGTGACTTTTTTTCTTGTCAATTTTTTGGTGTTGATCAATCATGGTTTGTGGGTTTGCTTTGGCGATGGTGGTCATGATGAAGGGTGATTTGTGATGTGGTAGTGATTGTGATTCAGAGGTGATATGATTGTGGTGGTGCTATAGAGGCAATGTTATAATTACTTGATTTATTTCAAAAATGCTCATTGGGTGTCGATTTGTTTTAAGCAAGATAAGATTCTTATTAAATTTTGAATTATTAATTGACTTGGTTTTAACATACGAATGAGGTATAGACTAAGTCATCCTCAGGTTTTTGAACTTGAATGCACTATTAAAAGTAATTAAGATAAGATATTATGTGCATTCAAATTTAAATGTTAGATATGACTAATTTAACTCATTTTTCTAATATTGCGTTTAAAGCATATTTTTAGCAGATATCATGGGAGAAGCCATTCATCCACTATTTATATAAAGAGAGAAATAAAAACCTTTTGGGTACAATTTTTCTTCTTAATTTGCTCTCAAACTTTCTTACTAAAAAAATTAGAGAGATATATTGTTGTTCTAGTTCCTGTTTTAGAGTGCACTTAAACAGGAAGTATCACCATTGAAGCCTGGAGATCGAACCGCAAAACACCTCGTTGCATTGTTAGGGGTGGAATCGATATTTAAGCTAGTGCAATTGCATGCCTTGGTGTCTTTTGATCATTATCACTATTCATCATCATTGTAGTAGAAGCACAGTTCGTTGTATTGTAGCTACAATACTGTTCATCGACATGGTAGTAGCATGCACTATTCATTATACTGTAATGGAAGCATTATTCGCCATTATTGTGGCAGTGGATACTATTCACCATCACTATGGTAGTAACACTATTCACCATCACGTAGCAGTAACATTGTTCGCCTCACTGTAGCTGCAGCATTGTTTTTTGTCACTATAGCAGTAATACTATTCATCGTCAGTAGCACATTGTTCATTTGCACTACTTTGAGTTACTTAAATTCTTGGTTGAGTTTAATTCTGGGTTGATTAAATTAGTCTTCCTTGAAATTTCAATTTATTAAAGCATTCTAAAGATTGAGTCTTTAACCAAGATGAAGGCCCTGGTTGCTGCAAAATCACTTCTTAACATCTAGAAAGTTGAGTCATTTAGTGGAAGCACCTCAAGAGATGGCAAGAAGAAGTGTTTGACACATTAGATGTAATCAACCTTGCAATTTACCTCATCACTAAAGAATCTTCTAAACCAGCAGAAGGAAAATCACAAATATTGGAATAGTGCAAAAAGAAAGTAGAAGAATGGATAAAGGAAAATAAGGTTTGTCAATACACCATATTGAGCACTCTTTCAAATGAGTTGTATGATATGTACTATAGTTATAATACTGCACATGAAAATGGGAGACTCTTGGTAAAAAAATATATCACGGAGGATGTTGACTCTCAAAAGTATACTACAGGGAATTTCCTAGATTACAAAATGGTAAAAGAAAAAGATGTGACATGTCAAATATATGACTATCACATGCTAATAAATGATCCTAAAAATGAAGGCATTGAACTCCAAGAGGCATTTATAGTTAGGTGTTCAGTTGAAAAATTACTTGATTCTTGGAAAGATGATAAAAATAACATAAAAAATAAAACAAAGCAAATGAGTCTTGAAGATGTCATTATTCATATTAGAACTCAGGAGCAAAATAGAAATGGGGGATAAAGCTGAAAAGGTCAAGGAAATGAGTTCTAAGACTCATGTAGCGGAGAACATTTCTAAATCTCCTCATAAGAAGTCACAACACCCAAAACCCCTTAATAAGATTTCTGTCAATAAAAAGAATCCACCCTTTAAGAAAAAAGGAAAATGGTTTGTTTGTTAAAAGCCTCGTCATTATGCCAACCAAGGTAGGTATAGAAATTAGAAAAGAATAATAATAGAAAAGGAGACCAAAACCTTCCTACGACCAATTTGGCTAGAAGAGATGAAATTATTGATGCTGTTGTGGTCTCAAAAATTAATATGGTAGATGTAGAAAATAGAGAATGGATAATTGATTCTGGAGGTACCAAATATATATGTGGTAATAGAAATCAATTTTATGATTATAATCTAGTGAGAGAAGGAGAATAACAAATTTATCTTGGTGACTCATAATCTGCTCTAGTTTTGGGCAAAAGAAAGGTTCTTCTCAAACTTACTTTTGGCAAAATCCTCTTGTTAAGTAATGTATTGCATGTATATTAAATATAATCTTGTTTTTGTGTTTGTACTTGGGAATGCAGAGTTAAAAATGTCATTTGAAAGTGACAAAATTGTCATGTCAAAAGGTTTTTGTTGGAAAATTGTACAATAATGATGGATTCTTTAAGCTCAATATACTCAATGTAATTATTAATAAAAGAGCATCTTCTTCTTCTTCTTCTGCTTATAGTATTGACTCTGTTGATTTATGGTATGGTAGGTTAGGTCATGTGAGTGTTTTTTTATATTAAGAAAATGTGTGATTGTGGTTTTTTTATATTCTTCAAATTTTTCAAATATTGAAAAATGTGGTGTTTGTGTAAAATCTAAATCTACAAAGAAAATTTGTAAATCTATTCTTAATAGATAAACTGAACTTCTTAGCTTAATTGATAATGATCTAAGAGACTTAAAACAAACCATGACAAGAGGGGTTAAGAGGTTTTACATAACCTTTAGAGATTATTATTCTAGATATGTTAAGTTATATCTTTTGAAAAATAAAGATAAAGCATTTGATATGTTCTTAGTCTATAAAAATGAAGTTGAAAATCAACTTAAGAAAAAAAAATCAAAAGATTGAAACAGATAGAGAGGGTGAATATGAATCAAATTCCTTTAATAAATTTTGTGAGAATCATGAAATAATTCATGAAACAACACATTCCTATTCACCTGAATCAAATAGCGTGGCTGAAAGGAAAACTATAACACTTAAGAAATGATGAATACACTATTAATAACCTCTAAGGCTCCACATAACTTGTGAGAGGAAGCCATTCTTTCAGCTTATATATAAAATAGAATACCCTTTAGAAAACTAGTAAGATACCATATGAATTATGGAAAGATTATAAACCTAATGACAAATATTTTAAAGTTTAGAGGTGTCTTGTAAAAAGTCTTGGTACTTGAACAAAAAAGAAGTAGGTTAACTAAAGACTGTTGACTGTATGTTTATAAGGTATGCCTATAATAGTGTTTCTTATATATTCTTGGTCCTTAAAACTATTAGTAATTTGTTTGAAGCGAATACATTTATAGAATCCAAGAATACATATTTCTTTAAGTCTATTTTTCTTAATAAACCTAATGTTGAAAAATCTTTACCCATAAATGACCCACAGAGTGATTCTCCCAAGAGTTCAAATTTTGAATCAAGAAGAAGTGAGAGATTGAGAAAAGCTACCAATTTTGCTGATGATTGTGTATTTCTAGTAGACAATGATCCTCAGACCTTTCAAGAAGTTATGACTTCTTGTGATGCACCACTTTGGAGAGAGGCTCTAAACAATAAGATAGACTCAATTATGAGTAATCATACTTGATAGATCGTTGATTTAATTCTGGGAACTAAAAGAATAAGGTGCAAATGGATTTTTAAAAAGAAATTGAAGGCTAATGGATGGATTCATAAAATATAAAGCAAGATTAGTTGCCAAAAGATTTGCATAAAAGAAGAAATAAATTATTTTGATACTTATGCTCCTATTTCTAGAATTGCATCTATTAGAGTGTTGATTACCTTAGTTGCAATTAATAATTTATAGGGAATATTTCATAAATGACCCCATATTATGGTCTAATATCACACATAACCTCAACTTTTTACAAATAGGTAGAAATAACCCTACCTTTTACTAATCTGTTAAATTGAATAATGTTAAGGGTATATTAGTAAAATCGATAGTTTGATCAAATATTTGAAATTAATTAAAAAAATTAACCCCTGAAACTAAATTAACTTACACCAACATCCCTAAAAAGATTATACCCAGCCACCACCAAAACCCCAAAATCACACCTCCACCCCTCCACCACCACCACCACCAAACCCACCCACCACAATTCGGGGAAAAAAAAATCAACCTACAATTCATTTTACGCAGCTGCCAACCATTATCCAAATCCATTGCTCACCCTTAATTCTCGAAAATCCTCAAATCCATGCTCTATTGATCTAGAGAGAGAACACGAAATCAAAGAGAGAGAGACAACAAAAGGAGGATGTAAAGGAAGGGAGGGGGAAGGGGGTGGAGGAGGAGTAGGCGGTGGCTGTTTGTATAATTTAGAGATTACGAGTAGGAGAGAGAGAGAGGTAAGAGGAGGAGGAGGAATGAGAGGTGATGTTTGGTTTTTGAGGAAAAGGAGGAAGGCATGAGATGCTGCAAACGTTATGGATTTTTTTTCTCAAAATTAACATTGTAATAAATAACGAAGTTTGTACATGATAGATGCAACCAGCTGGTTGGTAAAGTGGCAAAGGCCGAAGGAAAAAGTTGCTTTTGGATGTTTTGGGTTCAAAGCAGGGGAAGGTAGTAGTGCATTTTTTACTTTGAAATAAATATTGACTACATATGTTAATGCGCTAATAATAGACAAATGTGTAGACTTGGTGTGGTGGCAATGTTGAATAGGAGGGTGGTAAGGTCGTGGGTTCGAATAGCCCCTTCGTTATGAATTTTCAAAAATTTATTCAAAGGGTAATAAAGTCATTTCATTATTATTCTATCCAAGCTAACAGAATTAAACAACGTCAGGGTCATTGCTGTCTATTTCTAAAAAGTTGAGGTTATGTGTGAGATTAGGTCATAACATGGGGCCATTTATGAAATATTCCCTAATTTATATGTTCATCAAATAGCTGCCAAGACTGCATTTTTATATGGTAAGCTGGATGAAGAAATTTATATGGATCAACTTGAGGGTTGTCTTATCCCAGGTAATGAGAATAAAGTGTGCAAGCTTGTTAATTATATGGATTAAAACAAGCACCAAAACAGTGGCATGAGAAGTTTGATCAAGTGTTAGTGTCAAATGGATTTTTGACCAATGGCTTTGATAAATGTGTATATTTTAAATTCATTGATAATAACACTTTTGTGATTATTTGCCTTTATGTTGATGACATGCTTTTTTTCAGTAAAGCATGGATTTGATAAATGAGATTTAAATGTTTCTTGCTTCTGATTTTGATATGTAAAATATGGGAGAAGCAAGTGTTATTCTTGGTATTAAACTGTTAAATTTGATTATGGTCTCTTGTTATCTCAAGAACACTATGTTGAAAAGCTTTTAAGGGTGTTTGGGTTATTTGATTATAAGCTAGTGGCTACTCCATAAGATTCAAATAATAATCTAAAAAAAAAAAACTTACAACATAGTGCTAATCAATCTGTGTATTCCCAAATCATTGGTAGCCTTATATATTTAATGAATTGTAGAAGACTTGACATTGCATACTCTATCGGCAAATTGAGTAGACAAACTCAAAATCCTAATAAGGATCATGGGGTTTCCTTAGAGAGAGTTGCAAATATCTAAAAGGCATCGTTGATTATAGACTTAAATATAGTAGAACTCTACCAATGTTAGAGGGTGACAGTGATGCTAACTAGATCACTAAAACAAATGAGGTGAAATGTAATAGTAGCTATGTATTTAACCCTGATGGAGGGGCAGTTTCTTGGAAGTCAGCCAAGTAAACCTGTATAGCTTGATCTACCATGGAGTATGAGCTAATTGTTTTAGAGAAGGCATGTTCTGAGGTTGAGTGGTTAAAGAACCTCTTAGCAAATCTTCCCATTAGTACTCACCCTCCTTACTCTATTTTTATTCATTTTGATTGTCAAGCTACCATAGCAAAAGCTAAGAGTAAAATTTATAATGGGAAAAGTAGTAGACATATTCGTAAAAGACATAGCATTATTAAGTTGCGATTAGAATCTGGGGTAGTGAGCCTAGATTTTGTAAGGTCAGAGTCAAATTTGGTCAATCCTCTGACAACCACTACATAGGAGGTCAATGGTTCACACATCAAGGAGGATGAGACTTATGCCTAGATCATAGGACAAAAGTAATGGTAACCCTACCTATCTGATTGAAGATCCCATAAAGTAGGTTTATAAGGGTAAGAACAATTTACTTGTTGTTTTGATAGTACAATCAACCTACACTTGTCTAAAGTAAGAAGTCATCCCTAGGGCAAGATAGTAATAATAGCAGTGGAAAAGGTTGAGTTGTAAACTCTTAACAAACTATATAGCCCAGTTAATGATTAGTGGTATGTTAAACTGTAGTGCACATTTGATAGAGGTTCACCTATATAAGTGTGGAATCAGATCGATTCTTGTAAGAATTAAGGCAAGTGTCTCTAAAGCACTCATGAATACTACGCAGGCACAAAGCCATTGAAGTGCCAAATCGCAAAACAGCTAACATAGAGAATTTAGTGTGGATAGCTAGTCCTGTGATTTAGATAAAAGGACTTTGGTTCGTAGAAATTTTGTATTTCACTAAGTTCCTTTATGACATGGTTAGTTATCCAATAGTTGGTTCATAGCTTGAACAACACCAGAACATATACATTAAATTCTAGAATCTCTCAAATTTTTTGTTGAGTATTTTGAAATAGAGGGGGATTATTATAATTATTTAATTTATTTAAAAAATACTCATTAAGTGTTGATGTGTTTTAAGTAAGATAAGATTTCTATTAAGTTTTGAAGTATTAGTTGACTTGGTTTTAACATACGGATAAGGTATAGAATAAGCCAGCTGCTGGTTTTAAATTTGAACGCACGATTGAGTGTAATTAAGATAAGACAGTACGTGCAATCAAATTTAAATGTTAGATATGACTGATTCAACTTTTGTTCTACTATTGCAACATTTAAATTTAAAGCAAATTAATGACAAAGATCACGAGGAAGTTGTTCATCCACTACCTATAAAAAGAGAGAAACAAAAGCCTTTTGGGTACAATTTTTCTTCTTAATCTGCTCTCAAAATTCTTACTAAACAAAAAACCAAAGAGTTATATTTTTGTTCCATTTCCCATTTTAGAGTTCACTTATATGGGAAACATCACCATTGAAGCTTGGAGATCGAATCGAAAAACACCTGATTGCACTATTAGGGGTGGAATCGGTCTTTAGGCTAGTGCAATTGCATGCCTTGGTGTTTCTTGATCATCGCCACTATTCACTATCATTGTAGCAAAAGCATTATTCATCTACTATAGCTGCAATATGTTTACCATTGCTATAGCAACGTGTACCATTCACTATACTGTAGTAGAAGCATTCTTGTTTGAGTTATTTATGGGTTGATTAACTTAAGTCCTGGTTGAAATTTCAATTTATTATAGCAAGCAATCATGCTATGGTGGTGGCGGTTGTAGTATGTGATGCTATTATGATGGTGATGGTGATAAAATAGAGGAATGGAATTTTAATGGTGATGCAATTGAGGATGATGCGATGATGATATTGTGGTGGGGATGGGGATGAAAGGCGATACCTCTATTTGGTTTGTAAAATTTTTGTTTTAATTAATTGATTTAATATAATTATATATTTCTATTAATGGTTTTAAGAAGAAAGTTCTATTTTACCCTTCTCTGTTTGTCAAAAAAGAAAATAAATGGAATCTTTTAGTTGGACTTGGATGATTCATAAATTACAACTAGAGAGTGATAGGTGTCTATTTATGTATTACTTTTATATCAATTCGTCCATGTTTCTTTGTTATATTCCTTGGTATTTTTATGTTTTTGTGTGATTTTGATGTTTGTAGGAGTTTTGGAGCAACTTGCACAAAAATGGAGTAAAACCCTTCATTTTCACCTCTGCTAGTCAGTGATCTTCTCGGATTTAATTGTATTGATATACAATGAACCCGACGACATATTATATACCGTTGGAAAGCTCTCGAAGTCTATTTTCTGGAGAAATTTACGGTTTATAAATCCATTCAGTGTACCAAAAGTTGTAATCAAAACAGTGTGAGATGTATAGAAATATAATTCCACAAGCACTGTAGCATGTATAATACGGGGCACTGTAGCAGTCACTGTAGCAGAGTATTTAAACACATTTTAGGGTTTTATTTTCATAACTTGAAGAGGGGAGAACGTGGAGGAGGCTGCATCTTTGGATTTCTCTCATCTCTTGGAGTTCTTGAAGGAGATTGAAGGCTTGGAAAGAGGAAGAACTACAAATCCTAATAGATTTCATCAAATTTGCTAAGTTTCCCTTTCCCTCTCATTTTCTGGAATGTCTCCATATTGTATTGTATTTGTATTCTATCTGAATATGTGTAACTAAATCTGAATTGGTTGAGGGTGATTTCAAAGCCCTTGATATGGTTTTTGTGAATTGATTGTGCAAGGAATTGTTATCCAATTCTCTAATTGAAGTTGCTTGTATTTTCCCATATTTAATGCTTATGATTGCTTGCTGGATTGTATTTGGGTGGCCAACTGAATATAATCTGGTTTGTCTATTGCTAGACTAGAAATCTTGATCCGTAATTGTCTTGAATTTCTAATCATTAGTAGCAAAATTGTGATCAGAGATTGCAATTGGAGAATACAACCTAAGTTAAATAATCCGAGCTTGTGTGTTTATTGCTTAGATCAACCTATCTTTCTTATCGTAATGCATCCATTGAATTAAATTTAGAGAGCTTGTTCTAGGTTGTTTAATGGATAGAGATTAAGTAAAGAGCCTGTTTTATTTAACAACAAAGTAAGGAAAGATTGGGATAACAGAGCTTGTTGTTATCTACGGTTGATAACTTCAATGCTGTAATTGGATGACAATTCTACGATTAATTCGCAAATCCATATCTTGTGGTAGAGAAGGATCCCTTAACCAGCTTTCTCTCATTGATTTTTCATTCGAATTAACTTTCTGTTTTGTTATTCTTCGTTTACATTATTATTTCACTTAGTTAATCAATCAACAAAACCCCCATTTACTCTGTTTTTTCTTTCGAATAACAAATTTAATTAGAATCAATCCTCGTGGGAACGATATCTTACTCATCACTTTATTACTTGTGCGACTAGTATACTTGCTAGTTTCGAACGCATCAGAGAGGAAGCAATGATATAAACATAATTAAGGTTTTCTGCTTGACATTAAGGTAAACCTTAAGAGATGTTTTTGATATTATCCCACAAAATAATATTAGGCTTAGAAATAATACGTATAAAAACTAAGTTTCACAAAATCAATGGAATAGTGAAATAAAAAGAAAATCAATTTAATAACTTACTAATCAATAAGGATAAATGATTTGTTAATTAGAAAGTCATATCACATTAGTTGTTATATTAAACAGTAGCACTATATTTACAATTCAAAATCTATAACCTGATGTGATAGTTTACATGGCAAAAATTTACTGGAGGAGGAAAACAAAAATGAATGAGGAAGGTTACATCTCTAGTAAGATTTTATCATATAAACTACTATAGCAGGTTATAGACTTAAGGTTATATTTGGATTTTAAGTATAACATTATCGTATATTAAATTTGTATATACAACTAGGAATTACAACTTCACTTAGCCATATCAAAGCCTTGTTATGCCCTATAGCGCTTGCCTTGTCTAGTGCTTGTTAGGATAAAGTTTTGGGCAAAATTTTACTACCTTGACTAAGGCAAGTCTAGGGTCGACTCCAACCTCTAGACCCTCTACCTCACCTTGGCCTGCACTATAGAGTGAGGGGTGTATCTACAAATTTTTAGAAGTTGGGGACTATAAAATTATAAGATTGTTTTTTAACTTTATAATATATATCATTCCTTATAAATTTTATGAATTATATAAAAAAATAGAAAATCAAATTATGAAATTTATTTCTTTTTATTTTAGAGTTTTAATGATTATTGGTTGATTGATTGTTAATCAAATTTTACATATGTAAGATTTTTTTATTTTAGATTTCTTAAATTTTGTTTTATGGGTGTCAAATAATTTTTATAGATATTTGTATATTTCATAATTTAAATATAAAATGACTAGTGTAAGTGAAAATCTTCCTTAAAATCATGTGTTCCTCGTTTACCTGTGTCGAGGCAAGTAGGGCCCAAAAAAAAAAATCAATGGGGTGGGGTTGGATAGGTGTTGCCTTGGCCTTACACACCTCATTGCCAATCCTATATGTAACATATACTTATTTATTATGATTTTATTAATTGATTATTGATGATTTGGTTCCTTTATTGTATCCTAAACTTTCTTTGACTATGAAGTCTAAAACTCTATTAGTCACTCAATGTGGACCCTTAATTAATTTCAATAGGTTATTAGTTTCCCTAAATTAATATTAAACTCACAATTAAATTATATATAAGTTATTATCACACTCTTCACCTAATTTTAAAAAAGTACAATATCTATCTTCCTCGTAATAACATCACATCATTGGAAGTGAGAACCTTAGATAAAATTTTGAGAAAAAAATATTATTGATAGTGTAATCTATAAATTTTGTATGATTTGAAATTCAAGAAAAAGATGCTTTTATCATCATCATCATCTATGAATGTCCCATAATATGAGTGCATTAATTTTAACCTACTTCAAATTTGATGGAAAAAGAAAATAATCTTCATTAAAAATTGTCCAGGTACATTTATGTTATACCTATTTTATTCTTAGCCCTTAGGCCCCCTTTGCAAGCAGGGCAGGCAGAGGATTGGACTAATTCTAAAGCCATCCTGATGTTTTGACTCATATTTGAGAGAGTGGCATGGGACAATTATTAGTCTGTACACCTTGCCACAATTCCACTTTCATGACCATGGGTCTCAGCACTCCCAAACTAGGACAACATTTAATTTTTTTAAGTTTTAATTAAATTAAAATATAAGAAGAAATAAAAATATAATATCATATCATATAATTTTGAATTTTGAATTATATTTAAATATTTAATTAATTTTATTTAAAATTAATCTTGATTATTTATTTATAAATATTAAGTAATAATATTATAACAAATAAACAATAATATTATATTCAAACTTAAAATTTATATAACAATTAATTTATAATTTAAGAAATATCATAATCTTTGTTATATGGAAATATAAAAAAAAGTATTAAATATTTTTAATCTAAATGTTCATATTTTAACAATTAATTTATGATTCAAGAAATATTTTACATGATTATTTTTATAAAAATATAAAAAAGTATTAAAACTTTTTTATCTTAATGTTAAATCAATTTTTATTCAAATTAAACTTGAAAAAAATTTAAATTAGTTTATATTTAAAATTAATTTCTTAAAAATTATTATATAATAACATAGTCCATCTTATACTACATCAAACACAGAATGAAACTATATATAATCCAATCCAATCTCAGTTTTAGTCTAATCTAATTCAATCCAGTCCCAATTGGTAAAGCCAAGATCGCATGATCACTTTCGCAATTAATATTTATGAATCGATTATGTGACTGATTTTACTAGCTTAGTTTAGTGTGATTAGTGGGCATGTGGACATTTGTGTAATTTAAAAGGCAAATGCTAAGGTGTAACAATGCCACCAATTCTTTTTTTTATTTTTTGTTCATCTTTCCCAACTTTTTAGGGATTGTTGCAATTTTTTTTTTGAGAGCATGTAGTACACTGTAGCTCAATCCAATCTAAATTGGGATTAATTTGTCAATACAAATTAATTCAACTGGTTGTTATTTTGGAATTATTTAAAAATTTTAACATCAAATACAACTCAAATCAATTCAATTGATATTAATTTGACTTGTATAAGTATACATAAAATGTTATTGATCATTTTTTGGTCACATTAGTATTCGAACCTTGTCATTTTTATCATGTATATAAATGGGTGATGGCCCGTGAACATATGATGGCTTATGCATGACAAATAGGATAAGAGCGTGACAAATTCTACCTGTCTATCATTGATGCAAAGCTAATAATTACAATCATAATTATAATAGTAAAAATTGATGTGATATGATAATAAAAAGATTAATAACGAATGCAATGATTGATCTTTTTACCTTATATAATGTTATTAATACTCACTCGTTAAACAAGGAGCCTTAACTGTATATTATTTTTAATAGGATATTATTAAAAATCTCTATTTTTACGTATTTTAATACCATTTAAAAAAATGTCTATAGATATATTAATATAGTTCTTAATATTTATATTTTTGTATCATTTAAATATATTTTTAATAAAAATAAAATTATATGTTTTTAATTGTTCAAAAATATATTGAATTATCAAATTAGTTTGTTAAATAATTATGATAGACAAACGTAAAAAAAGAATCGATAAAATAACATGTTATTTGATAATTAAGTGTCAAATCAATAAGGTATGAGTTTTGCTATGATATTGTTGTTGTATTGTACAATAACTTTACTGTAGCGTATAAAAAACGTAAATACATGTTTAAAAATCATAAGCGAATGAAAAAAAATCATATTTACGATTTTTACATTTTTTTTATTTACGACTTTTTTATATACAATTTTTATTCATTTATTTACGACTTTTATAACGTGTTTACGATTTATATACGTTACATTAAAATTATTATACGGTACAACAATAATACCGTATCAAAACTTATAAGGTATATAAGATACAAGGTTATCGAGTGAATTGTCAAGATGCCGAATATTTGTGGAGCTTGTTGGTGTCAAACATTCTTGATAAATTTTGAATACCTTATATTCGCATAGGTTGGGGTTGAGCTAATTTTTTTGATGACGACGGCGACGAAGAGGAGATGATAAATTTTTTTTTTCTTTAAAGAAAAAAAAAAAAGAAAAGAAGAGACAATGTTGATCAGCAGACGTTGGTCCAGGGCATTATGAGGCATGGGGTGGACCACAGTAATCAAAGATGAAAGAAGGCCACGTCATCAAGTACAAGACAGAAGATGTTTACCGACAATGTGGCCAAACTCCAATCCAAGCGTCCACATAATTAAGCCTCTCCTTTGTCCTTTTCCTTGATTCCATGATTTTGACATTTTTTTCTTTTAAATATCTTTCAATTATCTTCATATATTTATGTAAAGAAATTTAAAATTATTTTTATTTGATTAATCTTCTTTTTAAATGATAATAAAATGGGAGATTAGCTAGGAATCGTTGAGGATAACATTTATGAATTATATCCATTTTTAAATTCTAATTACCCTTATGTTATGATTGGTATCGCTGTCAAGAGATCATTGTCAATATCTTTTCTTGGGATTAATAATAAAAATAAAATGTTTGAGATTTTTGTTACCGCCTTGATGATCTAATTTAGAGAATAATTTGGTATTGAAATTTCGTTAGTATACAGCGCCATAATAGAAAAATTTAAAAATATTTCAAATTATAAGTTTTTTTATAAATAATAATATTTTAAAAATTTGTATATTATAAATCTGTTTAAATTGATATCTGATAATATATTATAAATATATCAAAAAATATTCAATTATATCAGATAAATATATTAATATTCGATAAAAAATTTTTAAAGATAACATGGTTTTAGTACCCTACGTCTAAATTTTGGGTATGCTATTAATTCTGCTGACATTATTCGGAAGGCGGAGGGGGAGGGGGAGTGAGAACGTAACGGTGGAGAGGATGGATGACGCTAAATGCAAAGAGTGAAAGCGAAGTGTGAGTTAATAGATGATAGAAGTAGGGGTAAATGAGTAAACTCAAAGAACACGTGACTGGGTGGGAACAGTAAAAAAAAGATTATCACTAAAATGTAGGCCAAAAATAAATGAAAGCTACAGTCTGTCTTCAACCTCTCACTCGGCCTCTCTTTTCAACAAAAACAAAACAAAACAAACAAACCAAAAACAAACAAACACTAAGAGAAGGGAAGGAAGAAAGAAAGAGAAGGGAGAGAGAGGCACGTACGGCAATGGTGACTTCTCTCCTCTTCCTTGCGATTCCTGGTTCAACCCCATTTCTATACAACTAAATCTTTTATTAAATATATATGTAAGGCTTCACATGCATGTAAGTTGTTATTTTGTGGTTGTGGTTGTGGGTTGACTTTACTGGCTGACATTGAAAGCTAAGCTGGACTTCTTCTTCTTTTTGTGTTGTGTTGCTGATTAGATTAGAGATCTGTTGCTGTCTCGAGTAATTGGGTTGTAGATCTTGTTTTTGGAATTAATGATATTTAATATAAGAGTGAAGTCACTGGAGGCAGCGGTTCATCGATCTCTTCCTGGGAATTTTGTTGTGAAAATAACGCAAGTACATGAATCGATCGATAAACCTCTGCATCCAGCGCTTACTCTTACTCTTTCTTCAAGTCAACTCTTTTATTTTATTTTATTTTTACCTGTCATATATATGTGTGCTTTGATTCGTTGGCTCAATCTTTCTTTCTTTTTACACTTATTGTTGATCCCGACGCATCACTTGGCTACCACAAGCTCTAGCCTTCAATTTCTCAAGATGGGGATTTCTGGTTTCCTATGAAAAGAGAATATATATACACATGTTCTGCTGGTATACCTTCAACTTTTCAAATTTCTGCTTTTGGGTTTGAAAAAGCAAGTAAATAAGAATCAAAATGTTTCTTCGTTTGTTCTTGTTATTTATTTATTTTGTTAGCTTAATTTATGAGGTGATTTTAGCTGCTTGCAGGCCGTTCTGTAGTTGATCCCACTTTACACAAAAAGCATCCTTCACTTTCAATTATGGTGATTGAGCAGCTTTAGCAATTGAAATTCGCTTGTAATTTAATCCTACCTTTGCCATACAAGTCCTTAGTTACACATTACATACTGGAGCCAGAGGCCTTGAGGTTTCTGGTCCGGGTTGTCAAATTCGATTTTTTTTTTTTTTAATTCTTATATGAGTCCTTTAGATATGAGATGAATGAATTCTCAGCAAGGGTTATTCTTACTTGTCTTTTGTGTTAATGAAAATGATGATGATGTCAAGATATTATTGCAAATTAATTAATTAATTGTACTGATCATTGCTTTGCTTTGCCTTGCCTTGCCTTGCCTTTGTAAAATCAAGGTTACGCAATGACTTTGCATGTTTGGAAGAAACGGAGATGAAACTGGAACTTTTCAAGTTTTAAACTGATTTGCTTTTGCTTCAAATGCTTGGGCAGTGGCTCATCTTTTTTAAAGCTAGAGTATTCATCTGAACTGATATTTTTGTTATTGTTGAGTTCATTTTATCGTCCTATTTGGACTGAAATTATATGTTCCTCGTTCGCTCAAGTGAACTGGATCAATTTCTCCTGCGTATTTGTGAAACTGCTTTTCTTCAGAGCGTTTCTGAGTATTTTTTTTTTTGGTATAAGCGCTTTCCTACTATTCATTGCTTTAACGGAAAAGGGTCCTTAAGATCCACCGAGCATTTTCTTATAAGGGTTGGAATTAAATAATTTTCCACAAAGCACTACAACCAAAAGCACTCAAGTGCTTCTACCTATCCAAGATTACTTTTGTCCGCTTCAATCACACAGTAGAAAATAAATACAATATCGTTTTTAACTTGTAATGATTCTAAAACGATTTTGATATTTTTTTTGCTTCAAAAACATTATTAGTGTGTTGAAGTTGTTGCCCACTTGACAGCTTGGTGCTAGTACAGTCACTAAGGCAGCTTGGCCTTGCTGCCGATGAGATTGCCAATAGCAGCAGTATGCAATTATGAAATATTTATGTTATGATTGATCGTATTAACAGTAAGTGTTGTGCTGTTGGGGTTTTCATTTACCGACCCCATTAGCTCCCATCTCAGTGAGTTGAAGAGAGTGTTGCCAAGTTTACCATTTTTACTCGGAAAAACATTTGCTTTGTGTTGTGGAACTTTTACCTGATAGGTATGGGAGCCAACTATCTGCCACAATATGTCATTTTCCTGGGCAGCCTCGTCAAAAGTAAGTGAGTTCACTTGTTACTTTCTCTTGGAATGGTAAAAAGTATCTTTGAGAACTAGTTTCCAAGTGGGAGACAATACTATGTCATTGTTTCGTGAGAGTGAGGTTAAAATACAGTTAACAAGAGTAACTTGTCAAGGGAATCTGCAATTTTGAGCTGTACTAATGGAATCTGGTATCAAATTCCTTGTACCAAAAACTTAAAGGAGTGAAATAAAATCAAATCAAAGTAGAAATATTCCAATGCTATCTAATATAAGGTGCCAAATTCTTGTTTTGGGAACCTTGAATAGTATTTTACTCCGAAACAAAAGGAAAGAATCCCAGCAAGCTATGCATATTCTTCAGTTCTGATTTTTTATTCCTTTTAATTGGGTGAAATTTGCAGCCTTTTCTTCTTCTTAATGACAGCTTTTAATTTCTATTCTTTGAAAATATTGCAAGTTTCTATGTTAGTACTAGTATTGGCATGAGATTGGTAACGTAATAAGATGTATCTATCGTACTAATAATCTCTTCTTCAACATTATTTAATTTTAGTATGATGTTATCAATTTTCTCTGTTTCATATTTTACGGCCTTTTCTTATGGCTCGTTAAAATAAAAAGTCGCACAAATGAAAACATTAAATTGTTGTAAGTTCCATAAATTCAGAAAATGGTTACTCCCGATTTAGACAACAATAAAATAAATGTTGCATGTAAGTTTAATAAGAGAACTAATAAAATAATCAAAATCAAACGGATGCAAAATATTAATAATGCTATATATATAAATGTAGCCCAAATTACTATTCCAATATTAAAGGTTATAGCATATTAATAATATAGGAGATTCAATGTCAACCAATTTAGTATGATATTCGAATTTTAGTAATTTTTGATAATTATGTAAAATATTGGAAAACACATTGACATCCTTAGAAGCTTGGGTAAGTAACATTCAGTGGCACAACCACAGCCACAAAATGACATTTGGGCCCCACTATTTTTTAAAACAACAGTGGTGTTTGGTGCACCTAGGGGTGGCAATTCGTGTTCGCGGGTCGTGTTCGTGTCGTGTCGAGCTATGACACGATAAGAATTGACCCAACATGAATACGACCCGTTTATTATTCGTGTCACTGTGACACGACACGAACATGACACGATTATTAAACGGGTAACACGACACGACACGCTAACACGAATAATAAACGGGTCGTAATCGTGTTAGATACGAACACGACCCGTTTAACACGATTAAGACACGTTTACATTATTGACACGATTATGACCCGTTAACACGATTATGACACGGTACATAATTAGATTTCTAATTTTTGTTAAATGACAAAAATATCCTAAGTTTTAAAATTTATTAGGTTTTTAAAATTCTGCTTTTATTTTAAAATTTGGATACATATAGGGACTAAAATGTCTAAAAAGTTTAGTATTTTTAAATTTAATATGTAATCGTGTCAATATTCGTGTTAATCGTGTTATCGTGTCAATCGTGTATAATATGTATTCGTGTTACTCGTGTCATAATCGTGTCCGTGTCAATATTCATGTTAATCGTGTTATCATGTCAATCGTGTATAATATGTATTCGTGTTACTTGTGTCATAATCGTGTTCGTGTCATAATCGTGTCGTGTCATAATCGTGTTCGCGTGTTGAAGACTCTCAACCCGAACACGACACGATTATTAAACAGGTTGAAATCTTCGACACGAACACGAATATGCCAAAACTCAAACCCGCTTAAACCCGTGTCGTGTCAAGTCGTGTTGAAAATTGCCACCCCTAGGTGCACCACACGATATATAGTACGTAAAATTGTATAAGATTACCAAATTATTTCTGTCCCGGATAGCGTTATATAAAATTAAATAAATTTTATATTACGTTTGATTTATTATTATATTATATAAATATAATACTATATTTAATAAAATATTAAATTAAACTGTATTAAATTTTTATAATAAATTAAAATATTTTAAAAATAATAAAATATAGATGTCAATAAAAAAATTTAAAAATTCATCTTTAAATAAAATTATATTTATTTTAGTATAAATAAAATTATCTTCATTTTTTAATTTATTTTTATTAAAATATAGTAATAATATAAAATATCAAATCAAAAATTTAAGCCATATTTTTAAAAAATAAATTTAGACTAAATACATAAAAATGAGGAAAAAATACATTATTTTTAATTTTAACCAATATAAAATCTAATTCTCCAAATATAGATAAAAAAGACAATTATACAAAAAAAATTCCAAAAAATAGAAAAATGCAACACGATTTCTTTCCTTTTCCTTCTTCCTCTTTCTTTCTCTTCCCTCTGATACTTTTCTTTCCCTTCTTTCTTCTTCCACTTTCTTTTCGTCCCTTTTTTTCCTCTTCTTTCTTCTCCCATAGCTGTGATTTTGCAGATTAACCAACACCCACAAAGGATTTTGCATCGGTGACTCCATACAACCCCGCCGCCACCAACACAAACAAGCAATAAAAATTAAAAAAAGGGAAAATAACAAATTCATGGCAGCCAAGCAAAAAAGGATTATGAAATTATATATCTTGGTTGTATTGGGTGCTAGAAGTTGGGTATTTGGATGCAGATTTCATATCCATAGCTGGTGGTTGTGGGGGAGTTGATGACAAGGGTGGGGAAGGAAGGGAGGAGTTCTTTGAGAGATGTGTAGGACTGAGAAGAAGAGTTGAGAGAGAGGAGTGATGATGCTATGGAGTTTTGGAAGGCTAGAGAGAGAAAAGAGATCGAAGAAAGAGTAGTGAGAGGCTGGAAGAAATTTTATACAAACAGTAGTTACGCGGCCTTAATCTAGGGTTCCCACGTGATAAGTTTTGTCGCCTTTATACACTCCTTATACGGTCTCTTGCAATCCTATCCCCACTTAAATTCCAGCTAAACACAACAAAAATCAAGCCTTCTACAAATAGGCCCCTTTTTACAATGCTATGCGGGTCGCAAACACGTCCTAATTGTCTTGGATTTGATAGTATGGAATGGAATCAAATATGTTTGGATAAAATGTAGTATTATATTATATTTGGTATAAGTCTGGATAAATAAGAACAATATATGATACTCAAATTTGATTTAGATTATCTTAAATAAATAATAACTTCAAATTAATAAATAATTTTCACTACAAGAAATTGGGGCTTATAACACACTCATTTACGTCGGTTTTTAAAAACCGCGATAAACAGAAGCTGCATCTATTGGTATGCGGCGGTTTTCGGAACCGCAGTGTAAGTGGCGTAAAAGGCCCCTCTCCCCAAATCAAGTTTACCTTAAGCGCTTCTTGTATCGAAATTCCTCTCATCTCTCTCACATTTTCTCTCGCATCCCGTTGTCGCCTCCCCACACCACCATCCCCTTCTGCCTTCCCTTCCACTCTCGATCTCCCTCTATGTCTCTCTCTCTCGCTCTCTGTCCCTGTCTCTCTTTCTCTCATCTCTCAAACTCTCCTGCCACCGCCATAACCAACACCATTGCCTTACATAGCCACCCTCCCTCCTGCTCTCAGTCTCCCTCCGTGTCTCTCTCTCTCGCCAGTTGGGTGAGACTTACAAGGACGAAGAAGATGAAGAACCAGCTTCCCGACAACAACCCACCGATTCCTCTCCCAAATCTCCCACCAATTCACCCTCTCGCTCTTGACCCCAAAACGACACCGCTTCAGGACCCAAAGACGATGTGGCTCCAGAACCAGCAAATGACGTCGCACCTGAACCCCAACAGGATGCCACAACCAGAATAGAACCCCAAAAAGACGCCATACCAGCTCCCCAAAATGACACTGCATCTGCAGTTGAATCAGAAGCCGAAACGCAACCAGAGCCGATGGTTTCCGATTCTCTCTCTGAAGTCTGAAGATAATCCCACTGCCTCTGACAACATGCAGAAGTCCCCAAAATGAAACGACAATGGCACCACCCAAAACGACGACAAAGAGGAGGAAGAAGATGACGACGACCTGCCGCTGAAGAAGCAAAAGTAGCTCTCTTCGTTAACGATGATGCAAGATGAACAGATGCGGAGCAATAAGAGGCGCAGCAAACCCCAGTTGGGAATAACGGCAATGACGCGAAAGCTAGCACGAAGGCATTGTCCACGACAGCAGGGACTGCGAAGAAATCGAAGAAGAAGAACCACAATGTGTGGGTTTCGAAGTCGACTAGGAAAGGGATGAAGAAGAACAAAACCAACAATCAGAACCAGGCTTCCAATAAGGATACTGTGTTGATAATGCCAGTTCCAAGATTTCTAGACAAAGAGGATGATAACCCGGATATGAAAATCTATTTATCCAAGGTTAGAAGCAACTGCCACGTTGTTGCTTTGTTTTATCCTTTGGGTTTAGGCGTTTATGTTGTTGGCATTGCTTTCTCTGTTCTGTTTTGAAGGTTTACAAAGCTGAGAAAGTGGAGTTGAGTGAAGATAGGATGAGTGCTGGAAGCACAAAAGGATATAGAATGGTGAGAGCTACTAGAGGAGTCGTACAGGTAGTGTGGTACTATGAAATTAATGTAATTGTTGTTGTTATTATTATTTTTAAATGTTTTTTTGATTCACTACATTGTGTGTGTGCTTTACTTATGTTATATGAAACCTTGAAATTCTTTACACGGTCTTGCTTCTCCCTCTCCTGTTCTTTTTGTCTTCTTTGTACATGATTTTGGGAGACTGTTGAATGAATGATATTGTTCTTGACCGCAAAATAGACAGTTATCTTATTTTCAGGTTTTGATTCAATTGGATATTAGGGGCAACTTTATAAGTGAAAACAAGCCAAAAAAAAAAAAAAAGAGTTTCTGAGAGAAAAATTTCTGTATCCCTATGATGAAAATTTTAGTAATATGAAAAAGTGCATGAAAATTGGTGCTCCCTTACATTGTGAAGGTTGAGGAACCATAGTCTCATGCCAGGTTGATACTAGGCATTTTGAGGGATATTTCATTTCAGTGAATTGGGATATTTCATTGAGTTAGATGTTGTCTAGATTTTACCATTTTTTTCGAATTCCAATCACTTATTCTTGCCTATTGATAGTGTTTGCGTATGTGTTTGTCCTTTCATTATGTTGTAATGCTTGGTTACTACTAGTGGTGGTTTATGTTGAATCATTCATCCTATTGCAATATTTCATATTCATATTATTGGAGTGGAACTGGTTCGTACTTCGCGGTTAGGATTTTTGCAGTGCGAGAACGATTTGAAGTTTGGAATTTTGGTGGTCATTTTCATCAAATACTGAGTTAGCAGGAACTAATGAGCCAGCGGAGGCAAAAAGTTGTCATTTGGGGCCTTATTGTTATCTAATAATCAAGTGTTCTATTTATGAAGAATCTGCATTTTAAAGTTGTGTTGATTTTGTTTTATGTTAAAGCTATACGCAGTTCATAAATTATTAGATTCTTCAAGGTGAAACCTGTCTATGAAAACATTGATTGTTCATGTGGACATTCCCACCCTTTTATTAGTTATTATGCCTCAATTGCAAATCAAGACTGACTGTTTAAGCCGGGTTGTGGAAGTTTTCTAGTATGACACAAATTAGTTTAATGGTAATGTTATGTATTCAAATGGTACTTGTAAAGCAGTGCCAAGAGAGGTTTATATTGTTTGTACCTTGGTAGCTTGTTATGCTGGGGTATTGCTAATGTTATCTGATATTAAAAGCAGCGAAAATAGAAATTGTTCACCACATAGTGAGGGTTATTTGCTATCAAATTAGCCTAGACAAGGACTGCAGATTTGTTCTATGGTAAAAGAAATATTGATCGTTCACAGGTAAAAGAAATAAAATCAGATTTGCTATTGAGTTCCTTGCATCATCCAAATGTTGTGTCTTTCTATGGTATAGTATGTGATGGTCCTGATGGATCTTTAACAACTGTGACAGAATTCATGGTTAATGGATATTTGAAACAATTCTTGCAGAAGAAGGACAGGTAATCATGTTGATGGCAGTACTGTGAATTGCTCTGATATATATGCTGTTTTCTGCTCTCAAGAATTCTTATAGTCTGCACAATGTGTGATTGAAGTTTTTTTAGAGCTAGACTTGATTGAAAGAAGTATAGAAATATGGTTCTTTTTGTGTAGAATATCTGATTTTATATTGTTGTTGAACAGAACTATTGATCGTCGTAAGAGACTTATCATAGCTATGGATGCAGCATTCAGCATGGAGTATTTGCATGGGAAGAACATAGTACATTTTGATCTAAAATGTGAAAATTTGTTAGTTAACATGAGAGATCCGCAGAGGCCAGTATGCAAGGTATTCTAAGTTAGATCTGTTATTGCAATTGACACTTTGAATTTTGTTCTTTTTTTTTTTTAAGGTATTCAATCATTATTTTCTTTCCTTTTTTTTAAAAATTTTTTGGGTGAAATTACTTGGAAGTTATGAATTCTGTGCATAGTTTCTCTCATTTTTAAGTTATATTCTGCAGAAAAAGCTTGTTATAATATCAGCTTCTGAAGGTTTCTTTGGTTTCCGACTTTGTCATACTTGTTCCTTTACTTTGTTGCTTCAAATTTTCTCTTGAGCTCACTAGTAATTGTCTCTATGTGCGGCCTTGATTTTGTGACTGACATAGCTTATGCCTGGATTTTGTGACTGATGTAACTTATGCGTGCTCTTCTAGATTGGTGATTTGGGCTTGTCAAAGGTAAAACAACACACTTTAGTGTCAGGAGGTGTTCGTGGAACTTTACCTTGGATAGCACCTGAACTCCTAAGTGGAAAAAGTCACATGGTAACAGAAAAGGTAATATTATTTTGTGTAAATACTATCATTTCAACTTAAATGGTTTTATGTATTAATTCTAGGGTATTTTGTTTTCCTTTTCTCTTTTTTTATTTCATGTTTTTGTTGATTTCTTTTATATAGATTGATGTATACTCATTTGGGATTGTAATGTGGGAACTACTGACGGGTGATGAACCTTATGCTGTTATGCATTGTGCTTCTATTATTGGTAAGCATAAAAATAATAGTGGACTCTATTTTAGTCCAAGTTGCATATGATATGCTTTTCCGCATTTTGACATATAATGTTGTTGTTTGCCAACCCCAAGGGTTGGCTAAACAGAATTAAGCAAACCTTCTTGGGATTTGGGATATATAAATCTCACAAGTTTCCTAAGTACCAAGATCATAGGTTGAAGTTACCCTTTGTCTTATTAATTTCCATTATATATATATATATATATATATATTCTACATTGATGTGGAGATTCTGATTGCCTGGGTTTGCAAAAGTAGCTGCTTTCAGTTTGCCCTTTGGGGTTATATTTGATATCTCTTAGAACTATCATCTAGTAGGATAGTCCTGTTCTATTGTGGATTTAGCTCGAATATCTGGTTTCTGAATTTTGTCAATTATACTTGATGCCTTATCTCTTTGGAATAATTTGAATGGTGAAGTTTTGATTAGTTTGTTACCTGGTGTTTTCTGTAGTTGGATCATCTATTTGAATGTTGCTTGTGTCATACTCAACTTCTAATTGAATTCTGGTATTGTTGTATCAAAGATTGATCGATTTAGAATTTTGCAGAAAACTTAAACCTCGCAAAATCGTATTATTTTAACCAAGTTTTAACATTTTTTATTGTCTCGCTTAAAACATTTTAATCGTATGATTAGCAATTATAGTATATCTGCTTTTGCTTGGAAGATCCTCGGACACGTTCTTTATTTTTGGTATGATCTTTAATATCTTAGAAATTATTTTATAAACATTTATGACCTTTGGCCTTCCTGTTTGAGAATGACTGTTTGATGATGGCATTTTGGCACTCAATGAGAGTAGATCTAGCAGTTTGTGGAGTATAACGTTCCCTCTCTTGCCCCCAGGGGGTGGTTCATATGGCAAAGCTTGGGCAATGGCAAAGCCATTAGAGGTATGTTTTTGCAAGTCACCAGCTAAGAGAACAATGGGTTATTTACTTTTGCGTTCTGATGTTAATATGTAATTGGTTTCTCAGGGTGGTGATCTTGCAAAACCTGCTCTATTAGCTAATGGAGTTTTTAAAGATGGTGCTAAGGTCAATAAATATCATGAAGAATCTATTGGGCACTCCAAAATTGAAAAAGAAGAGGGTGAGTTATCACCCAATGGAGATTCTGAAGAGTATAATTTTAGAGTTTATAAGGATGCTGGCATGAAGGCTACGTTATCACCCAATGGAGATTCTGAAGAGTATAATTTTAGAGTTTATAAGGATGCTGGCATGAAGGCTACGTCTAAGGCAAAACATGGATAATTTTGTTTATCAAGTTTTGTGTAAATTTACTTATCAGATGATTAAACCATGTGAAGTGTTAAACTATCTAACTGACATGTTGTTTAACTGTTTGATTATAACATATTAAATAGTGTGGATGATGATTGCATTACATTTGATTTTCTTGGATTATGGTTGAACCATTATATGAAATATAAATGTATTTGATTTGATTTCGTTATATTCATTGAATAAATGATTACAAAATTATCAAAACATTTTTTTGAGATAGGTTAATTATTTTGTACACAGCAAATAAATATAGAATAGCACAACCAGCGAAACATTGAAAAATTTTTGCTAACTATTTACGGCGGTTTCTTGGTCGACGCAAAAAATTTTTCTAATTATTTACAACGGTTTCACAACAGTTGAATAAAAATTGTATAAAAACTTTTTACGGTGGTTTTATGTTAGTCGCAAATATGACTTTTTATGGCGGTTCTATGTTCGTCTCAAATATGACTTTTTACGGCGGACATAAAACCGCCGTAAAAAGGTGTGGTACTTGACCATCCTGCTTCGTCGTTTGTTTTTATGTCGAACAACTAAATCGCCGTAAAAGACTATTTACGTCGGGCCAAAACCGCCGTAAAAGCTTTTACTGCAGTTGTTTTTGTGGCAGTCAAGAACCGCCGCATAACCGCCGTAAATGTGTTTTTACGGCGGTTTTAGCCCGCCGTAAATAGTCTTTTTTGTTGTAGAATTTTATTTGTAATTAACAAGTTAAATATTTTATTATTATTATAAATTTATATCATTTGTATTTGTAAAATTAAACTCAATTAAATTTTTATTTAACACTTTTATATATAATTAATAAATAAAAATTTTAATTTGTTTTTTTAAGAATATTTGATATTTAAGAAAATTAATAAAACCTTAATAGTTGGCCAGTTCCTTAACACGTGGATGTTGGCGCCTTAAATTTGCTAAAATAACACCCTTGTATGTAGCCTAATGTTATCTCTCTAAGCATTGAATTTTTGCTGCAGTTTTAAAGCCCAATGATGGTATATGGATGACGTTGAGCAAAGAAAATGTCAGAACAAATCCTCGAGTGAAAAAGAGTGTGAAACACCAAAGAGCCCAAAATCTAGAAAAATCAACTTCTTGCAATAGCCTACTTTAATCTACGATGAACCAAGCGACGAGTCATATGCCATTGAAAAGCTCTAAAAGTCTAGTTTTCGAAAAATTTTACAGTTTGTGAAACAGAGTTGTACATGAAAATTTATGGCCGAACGAACACAAAAGACTCAAAACGGACTACATGTAAAACTAAGGTTTTGTACTTTTCTACAAAGCCAACTGGCTTGGCTACAAGGACAACTGGTAGGCTATGTCCACCACTAGCCGGTGGTGCTCCACAATTCGATCGGTGCTATCCACCACCAATCGGTGGTCTTCCATAGTCGACCAGTGGTTGGTCCAAGTTTATTTCCTTTTTTGACATTCCTTCCAAATTCAAACAGATAAAAGCTCTAAAACCACCTCTTTGGCACACTTTTCAATTTATTTGGAAATCAACTACAAAGCCTTCCATTAGACTGTTGGAACCTGAACTCAGATTTGATCAGATCAACATAGTAGAAATAGCTCCGGGACTAGGATTTAGCGAATACAAGTTTTCAAAATTTTTCATGCTTTGTCACAATTTTGATTCCCAAGTATGGCTGTAAATCAACTCAACAACATTTGTAGGGGTGTCTCCTGACTAGATTGAATTTTAGAACACAATGGAAACAACTTTAGGAGGCCAAGGCAGCTCAAACATGATCCCAAGGGTGCCCTTGAAGTTTTCTGCATTTTTGGCTCAGGGTATGAGGCCTAAGAGATGGCACAATATTTTAGGGTAGAGTTGCTTTCACCATTTTGTCCTATAGCTCTTGAGGGGTTTTGATTGACATCCTAGTTTGTTATATACCTCCATTATTTCCTTGGTAAACTGTAATTGTGGACTTCTAATTTATTTAGGATACTTTTAATTCTTAATATAAATCTAAGTGGACTTATATTTTAATAAGGTTTCTACAAACCTAATATAACTTTAATTGGACTCATATATATTTGAATCTAACTCAAATAACTATAAGGCCTCTTTAATTCCAAATCAAACTCTTAATTAATTAAATATGATTTAATTAATTAATAAGCCCAATAGCTTTATAGCCCAATCTTTATTTAATTGATCTTATTAATTAAATATCAAGCCCACTAGCTTATTTATTTAATTGAACTTTTTTAATTAAATAACAAACCTATTTACAATTTACATATTTAATTTAATATTTGAAATTTTATTTTCAATAAAATCTCAATTAAATTAAATAATTATTTCTCATATTTTAGCCTCATATTTAGATGATTTAATCAGTTACTCAAGAGACCTTGATAGATTTTTAATTACAAGCTCCAATAAGTTTGATATAGTACCCTGTTATCTCAAAACTGTAGTAGGTCCTACTTATTAACTTTGGTCTACTCCACTATAGGTTCAAAGCTGCACTCTTGAATTAAATATTCTTTACAGAAAACTTAATAATTTAATCTGATTAAATTATTTCATTTAACCCCCATCCATTGAGTAGCGCGTTTACAAAAATACCTTTCATGGAATACCAATAATTAGAGCTAGGTGTAAGTTATTGTTTTACCCTCCAATTACATCTTGAACTCGTAATACCAGTTTTACACCATTTAAGTGTTTTAAGATTTATTCAAATAAATCTTATTTTAATAAATAACTTTTCATTAAACACTTGACTAAGATTCTATCACTTAAAACCTTGTAAAACCATCAAGGTGGCATTCTGTAATCCTTTAAGAGTCAAGAATTCCATTTTGATAGTATAATGTCTACTAATGTACTGATCTTACAATCCCAACTAGCCAAATTATCGACCTTTATTTAGATCTCACTTTTATTCTAATCAAAGACCATAGCCTATATACTAGAGGTACATGCTCACTTAGGATTAAGGTAGGAATGCTTTTAGTGCTCAGTTGTGGTAATTTACATTCGATCATAGTATTTTGATGCGTTCGAAACTAGCAAGTATACTAGTCGCACAAGTAATAAAGTGATAAGTAAGATATCGTTCCCACGAGGATTGATTCTAATTGAATTTGTTATTCGAAAGCAACAATAAACTAAATGAGGGGGGTTTTGTTGATTGATTAACTAGATGAATTATTAATGCAAGTAAAGGATAACAAAACAGAAAGTTAATTTGAGTGAAAACTCAATGAGAGAAACCTGGTTAAGGGATCCTTCTCTGCCACAAGATATGGATTTGCTAATTAATCATAGAATTGTCATCCAATTACACCATTGAAATTATCAACCGTAGATAACAACAAGCTCTGTTATCCCAATCTTTCCTTACTTTGTTGTTAAATAAAACAGGCTCTTTATTTAATCTCTATCCATTAAACAACCTAGAACAAGCTCTCTAAATTTAATTCAATGGATGCATTACGATAAGAAAGATAGGTTGATCTAAGCAATAAACACACAAGCTCGGATTATTTAACTTAGGTTGTATTCTCCAATTGCAATCTCTGATCACAATTTTGCTACTAAGGATTAGAAATTCAAGACAATTACGGATCAAGATTTCTAGTCTAGCAATAGACAATATCCAGATTATATTCAGTTGGCCACCCAAATACAATCCAGCAAGCAATCATAAGCATTAAACATGGGAAAATACAAGCAACTTCAATTAGAGAATTGGATAACAATTCCTTGCACAATCAACTCACAAAATCCATATCAAGGGCTTTGAAATCACCCTCAACCAATTCAGATTTAGTTACACATATTCAATCAGAATAACAAATACAATACAGAGAAATTCCAGAATTGAAAAGGAAAGAAAGAACTTAGCAAATTCTTTGAAAATCTTCTTTGTAGATGAATCTTCTTGGAATTGTAGTTTCTCCTCTTTCAAAATCTTCTTTCTCCTTCAAGAACTCCAAGGGATGAGAGAAATCCAGAAATGCAGCCTCCTCCCACGTTTTCCCCTCTTCCAGTTATGAAAATAAAACCCTAAAATGTGTTTAAATACTCTGCTACAGTAACTTGCTACAGTGCCCCGTATTTAATAACATGCTACAGTGATATATGGAATTACAAATATACACTTCTCATACCATTTTTATCACAACTTTCGGTACACTACATAAATTCGTGAACCGTTAATTTCTCCAAAAAATAGACTTCGAGAGCTTTTCAATGGTATATAGCATGTTATCCGGTTAATTGTATATCGATACAATCAACTACAAGAAATTGGTTGACTAGCAGAGGTGAAAATGAAGGGTTTTACTCCAATTTTGTGTAAGTTCCTCCAAAACTCCTACAAACATCAAAAACCACACAAAAACATAAAAATACCAAGGAATATAGCAAAGAAACATGGACGAATTGATATGAAAATGATATATAAATAGACACTTATCATATTTCCACCAAATGATACAATTTCGCGTGGTCATGTTCAATGCATTCATAATGCATAAGCATCTTGGTTCTGAAGTCTCCACTTTAAATGGTTAGAGACTTACCATTTTCCCATTGAAGACAAACTAGGCAACAACCTTGTCCAAACAAAAAGCAGGGCAATTGTTTATAGGTTGTGAACTAGTTTTGAGCTATGATAAAATTCTGTCTCATATATAACTCATATGTAGAAATTTATCTATAGATAAGCTTTGAAGCCTTTAGTCATTGACACAATCATATTTGGGTAAAATAAATAATAACAACTTTATTTATTAATTATGTTTCTTCAAATTCAAAAAGTATCCATCACTCTTAGGGCACATATGTAACAATCTCCTGCTTGCTCATAGAGTAGATGTGGCAGTTTACAATCCCCATGCTCTTTAGGTGACCCTTAAAGACCTTAGTTGCTAGACTTTTGGTGAATTGATAAGCTAGATTCTTCGTAGTAGGAATTTTACATACTTCTACATCTCCACACTGCACCATCTCTTATATGAGGTGGTACTTTCGTTCTATGTATTTTCCCATTTTATGGTTTCTTGGTTCCTTAGAATTGGCCATTGCCCCATTATTATCACAATAAAGTGTAATGGTCTTTTCTCCATTTGGAACAACTTCTAAATTAGTAAGGAATTTATAGAGCCAAATAGCCTTTTTAGCTACTTCACAAGTTGCTACATACTTGGCTTCCATTGTGGAGTCAACAATTCATGATTTCTTTATACTTCTCCATACTATGACTTTGCCATCTAATGTAAAAACATATCCTAGGGTTGACTTTCTAAAATATGGATCAAATTGAAAATCTGAATCCGTATATCCAATTGGCGTTAGATTGTTTCCAAAATATACAAGCATATATCCCTTCGTCATACGAAGATATTTCAATATATGCTTTACAGCAACCCAATGCTCTTTTCCAAGGTTTGACTAGAATCTACTAACTACTCTCACTACATAGCAGATATCCGACCTAGTGCACAGTATTGCATACATGAGACTCCTAATAGTAGAGGCGTATGGGACTTGTCTCATCTCTTTTTCTTCTTAAGGAGTCTTAGGAGACTGCTCTCGAGAAAGTTTAATTCCATGTCTGAAAGATAACAATACTTTCTTGGAATTTTGCATTAAAAACTTGGCTAGAATCTTGTCTTATAGGAAGCTTGAGACAATGCTAGTTTCTTGTTCTTCCTATCCCTAACTAGTTGGATACCAAGAACATAACTAGCCTGTCCTAAATCTTTCATTTGGAACTACTTAGCTAGCCAAAGTTTTACTGATGATAGTATTTATAGGCACTATATTTTTGAGGCTTGATTATGAAAAATGAACGTGTGATGAGCAATGGGAATAACCTAAGTGGCCTTGGAAGCAAAAAGAAGAGAGTTGAGAAGAAATTGACCAAAAGCTTTGAGAATTAACACATGATTTTGAAAAATTACATAAATTAATCTAGAAGGAATATGATGATGAGTCATATATAGTTACGAAGCTACAGGTGTCTAATTTTCATTGAATTTTACGGATCACAAATCCGAGTTGAAATCGAAGAGTTACACATAATCGAATAGCTGAAGGTCAGAAGAGACTACACCCAAAAAAACAAAACTAAAGGGTTCGGTGGGCTACCACCGGCCGGTAGTGGGAGAACAATTGGCCAATTGTCCCAACACTGGCTGCCAGTCCTGCCATAGCCTATTGACAATCCTAACATCGATCGACAGTCCCCTCATAGTCGGCTAGCTATTCCTCTTTCATTTTGGCAAATTTCATTGGAAAACTTCCTTTTTTGCATTTTCCATCCTTTTTCAACTTAACCCTCCACTATCAAAAGCCGCCCTCTGCTCACTTTTCAAGGCATCAAAAATCTTCTCTTCTTCCTCTTGAACACACACCTTAGAATTCAAGGAGTCTTTTCTAGTTTAAATATTTTTTGAGACATTTTATATTACTATAAACCTAGCAAAGGTATGTCTTCAAAGCAGTTCTCTCTTCTCTCTCCTCTTTTCTTATTTATTTTATTTCTTTAGAATAAACATGTCTAGGTTTTATTTTGCTTAGAATAATCATGAATAGGTTTTATTTTAATGCTTAGAAGAGGGGTTTTATGAATTGTTTAACCATTTTTTGTCTTGTAAGGTAGAAATGCTTGTCATGGTAAGTCATCGATCTCTTCTTTATTTAGAATCATTGATCTCTTCTTTATTTAGAATCATGCTAGCAGTTTATTTTCTTTGTGAATGCTTGGAAATATATTTAAGAATACATGTTTAGAATCATGGTTGAGAGCACATGATTAGAATTATAATTAGGAATTAAACTTATTTTTTAAAGTATGCTAGGAAAAAGCATAGAATTAGGTAAGAATTACCTTGATTGGTTGCAATTGCTATGCTTGCTTTGATTGCTTGAATTAGGCTAGAACAACCATCTTTTACTATGATAACCATGATTAGACTAGAATATGCCATGATTGGGCTAGAATAGGCTTGTATTGCCATGTCTAGGCTAGAATTGCCACAATTTATAAGAATTGCTATGAGTAGGCTAGAATTGTCATGTTTAGAGTGCCATGATAGAATTATTGAACCAGGTTAGAATGCCATGATAGAATTATGAACAAGGTAGAATTACTAATGCCAATGCCATGACTAAGTTGATGGCTTCGTCTTGAATTATTTATTGAATGATTATAAATGTATGGATGAATACGTATGTATGAATGATGCCATGAAGAGGCTTGATAAACACTAAATAGACTCACATATGGTGGTGAGGAATTCATTATTTATCCAGTCTCGAATTGATTGTTTACTTGACATTTGAACATATGATTTATATGAATGAATAAATGGATATTTGAAGTGTTAGAAGTCGTTTATCTTTATTGTTGAAGAAGAATTGATGTAATCCTATCCCCTATCCCTCATGTTTGAAAAGGAATATAATTCAATTCTCCTCTCTCTTTCTTTGTATGAATATACAACTGTATTGATTGAAAATCACCTTACATGTCTTTAAAAAGATAAAATGAATAATGTGTGTATAAAATGAACAACGTAGGAAACTATATAACAATATAAACTATATCTAGTATACCCTAGTGGAGGCCAGATTTAGATCCGAGTGAGTCGAGTAGCTCATACCTAACTTCTCGAACCTGTCTCTGAAGGAATGAACATAGTTTAGGTCCTGAAGCAAGGGATCAGATTGCGCTCATTCATACCCAACTGAATAATTGGGTGGTGACTCCATTCTTTAGATGTACCTATGGCTTGTTTGTGTTCCCTTAAGTCTTGAAAGAGGTTTCGATGTAATGTCATGGTCGCAAACATTTTGGCAGGATGAAACCTCCATTCTTAGTGGTGATTAGTTGATTCCAATTGGAATACCAAATTCTAATAGCTTATTTTGTTGTTTCGAGTCATCGCTACACATCGCACATAACAAGCATGAATTACCTAAACTAGTTGTGTGGCATTGGCATAGGAAGTCTTTGGCTACATTCGATCATCAAGATGACTTATGGTGGTGTCACCACTTTTGACCATGTACCATTGATTTGGTATAAAAAGAGACCAGTCCAAGAGAGCATCTCTCGCTCGAAGGAGATTAGATTATTGAACCCTTGAGACTCAAGCTCATGTAGACGAATCTAGAAATTTTCAATAGGTTGAATATTGAAAACCCATGTTGCAATACATGTCCATGAATGTAAATTTCACATGATTAGAATAACATTGACTCAAATATCATCGAACCATGAACGAATGTCACATGTCAAATCACCCATAAGAACAAAATGGAGGCATATGCCATGAGTTAAGATTATCATCATATATAGAGTCGTGTTATGATAATCATGAAGTATCCAACATCAAATTGAATGATAGAATTAGAAGAGAGAATCACGCATTCCCACATCCCATGATGATGACTTAAGAATGAGACCAAAAGACCTAGGAAAGAGGCTTGACCTCACATGTGTGGGAGGAATAAGATTAGAAGGTTGAAAGTTTTTCTATTCCCTTGTATGAGCATGCATTATATCATACATACATGCATGCATGCATGACATTAACATATTTGTTTTGCAGCCATCATAGGTTAGGTTAGACGAGATAGTTGTTTAACAAGACAAGAATAATTAGTTACTGAAATGGCTGTGCTAAACAACAATGCTGAGATGGCTCAAGTGTGAGCTGACAAACAACTGATAGCCCAACTTGTAAAAGCCATGCAACATGGGCATAACTAACCAAATCAATGGTTTTTAGGTGGGCATGGTGGTGATGAGGTTGAGAATAGCCAAGGCAGAGATACGGGGAAAAGCCTAGCCATCTAAGATGAACTCGATTCAGTTAAGCGATTGGCTAAGGACATGGAGAAGGTCTAGTATCTCTTGAAGAAAAAGGGGTTGCAAGGGGTCGAAGACTGATAGGTGTCTATTTATGTATTACTTTCATATCAATTTGTCCATGTTTCTTTGCTATATTCCTTGGTATTTTTATGTTTTTGTGTGTTTTTGATGTTTGTAGGAGTTTTGGAGCAACTTGCACAAAAATGGAGTAAAACCCTTCATTTTCACCTCTGCTAGTCAGTGATCTTCTCGGATTTAATTGTATTGATATACAATGAACCCGATGACATGTTATATACCGTTGGAAAGCTCTCGAAGTCTATTTTTGGAGAAATTTACGGTTTATAAACCCATTCAGTGTACCAAAAGTTGTAATCAAAACAGTGTGAGATGTATAGAAATATAATTCCACAAGCCACTGTAGCATGTATAATACGGGGCACTGTAGCAAGTCACTGTAGCAGAGTATTTAAACACATTTTAGGGTTTTATTTTGATAACCTGAAGAGGGGAGAACGTGGTGGAGGCTGCAGCTCTGGAATTCTTTCATCTCCTGGAGTTCTTGAAGGAGAAAGGAAGCTTGGAAAGAGGAAGAAATACAATCCAAAGAGAATTACATCAAATTTGCTAAGTTTTTCCCTTCCCTTTCATTTTCTGGAATGTCTCCATGTTGTATTGTATTTCCCCCGTTCTTAAACATGTGTAACTGAATCTGAATTGGTTGAGGGTGATTTCAAAGCCCCTGATATGGTTTTTTGTAAGTTGATTGTGTAAGGAATTGTTATCCAATTCTCTAATTGAAGTTGCTTGTATTCTCCCATATTTAATGCTTATGATTGCTTGCTGATTGTATTTGAGTGGCCAATGAATATAATCTGGTTGTGATTTATTGCTAGACTAGAAATCTTGATCCGTAATTGTCTTGAATTTCTAATCATTAGTAGCAAAATTGTGATCAGAGATTACAATTGGAGAATATAACCTAAGTTAAATAATCTGAGCTTGTGTGTTTATTGCTTAGATTAACCTATCTTTCTTATCGTAATGCATCCATTGAATAAAATTTAGAGGGCTTGTTCTAGGTTGTTTAATGGATATAGATTAAATAAAGAGCATGTTTTATTTAACAACAAAGTAAGGAAAGATTGGGATAACAGAGCTTGTTGTTATCTACGGTTGATAATTTCAATGGTGTAATTGGATGACAATTCAACAATTAATTTGCAAATCCATATCTTGTGGTAGAGAAGGATCCCTTAACCAGGTTTCTCTCATTGATTTTTCAATCTTTTTAAATTTGCATTGTGTTATTCTTTACTTGTATTAATATTTCATCTAGTTAATCAATCAACAAAACCCCCTCATTTAGTTTATTGTTGCTTTCGAATAACAAATTCAATTAGAATCAATCCTCGTGGGAACGATATCTTACTCATCACTTTATTACTTGTGAGACTAGTATACTTGCTAGTTTCGAACGCATCAAGTTTTTGGCGCCGTTGCCGGGGATTGATTTTCTAATCGATTTGTTGTTTTGTTTTTATTGTTAATTCTTATTTTTGTTTGTTTTTTCTTTTTTGATTGTTTGTGTTTAGACGACATGGCAGTAAACTTCCATCAATTCAGTGGCGGATTTGAGCCACAACTACCATGGAGAGTAAATTAGGTAAGCACTCCGAACATTGAACAACAACTTTTTGAGTTAACTTCTCTTGTGGAAAACATGGTTGTAGGACATATACAAAAATCTTATGCATGTGAGTATATTCTACCATGGAGCATCCAATCGACATATATCCAACTTTGCAAGGAGATATGGAACAAGCCAATGCCATGGGTGGATTTCCAGGACAAACAAGGCAATGGTATGATCCCTTCTCTAACACTTACAATGCTGGATGGGAAGATCACCCTAATTTCAGTTACTGGAATCATCAACTAATCGTCCCAAATGCCATACCAAATCAACTACAAGGTTTTAATCAACCTAGAGTGTAGCAACCATTTCAAATGCAACCACCACCAATGCCACAACCAGCACCACAACCAGATCCAGAAAACTCAGGTATGTCACTCCAAGATATTGTTAATGCACTTGCCACTAACACAATGCAATTCTAGCAGGAAACTGGGGCAAGTATCCAAAACCTGGCAAATCAAATGGGACAATTGGCCACTAGCATGAGCAAATTCGAGGGCCAAGGCTCAGAAGAATTATCTTGTCAAATGGGGATCAATCCAAGAGAGAATTCTTGTGCGATAACTTTGCAAAATGAAGAGCAATTAGATGTCCTGCCAAAGAAATCACAAAATGATGAAGGAGATGACACCACTTCCACCATGAACAAAACACTGACTTCTCAGGTAAATCCTATAACTCCCATTCCTTCATATGTTTCTTCTCCACTTTTTCCTAGTAGATTTGCAAAATCGAAGAAGGAGAGGAACACGAATAGAAAATCCTGGGGAAAAACTTTTTGCAAAATCGAGGAAATAAGCCACTCTCGGACATTCTACCGAAGCACAAGTACCTTATCGTTATACAAAATGTCTCAAGGAGTTTATTGCCACCACAGCAAGAAAAAGTTAAAAGGGAATAGAGAAAGTAAGGGTGGAGAAAAAAATGTTTCAGCTGTAGATTGCAAAGAAAGACAAAATTTCCTTATCGAAACATGCAATAGATGATAGGATGAATGCGGAGTATTCACATTTCTGCACCATCTGGTACAATTCGAGTTTGTAAAGAGCTATGTAGATTTAGCAAGCATCTATAATGTCATGCCATTTATTTATGCTTCTTTAAATCTTGGACCTTTGCGAAAACTGGTATTACCATTCAGTTTGCTGATCATTTTAATGCATATCCCAAAAGAGTTGTGGAAGATGTGCTTGTGCAGGTGAATCAATTGGTTTTCCCAGCAAACTTCTATGTTCTTGAAATAGAGGATGAGACATCTCCTAATCCAACTCCGATTCTTTTCGGGAGACCATTCTCGAAAACTGTTAGAACCAAGATTGATGTTCACGATGGCACTCTCATCATAGAGTTTGATGGCAAGGTGATATGTTTCACTATTTTTGAGGCAATGAGGTACTCTAGTAACTTACATTCTGTTTTTGCAGTTGACGTTGTTGATTCTTTTCCACAACAATATTTTGAGTTAACTCGCAAGAATGGATTGGATGTAGCTATTAGTGAGCATATAGGGATAGAAAATTCCAATGAGTTAGGAATTTTGATACAAGTGTGCAAAGAAATGGAGGAAGCTGTGGCAAGCTTAGATGAGACATAGCAATAACCACAAATAGGTATGATGTTTCGTACATTCAATTTACTTTATCTAATGAGAAACTTCTTCCTTACTGTGACGAAAGCAATACCTTGGAGGCTTAAGTCACTGCCAGCTCATTATGAAATCATGGGTTCTTGGGTGAGAATGATACTTTGCCAATCAATAGGAAATGGGCCCTGCACGAATAAAGAAAGAGAAACTCGTTCCGAATACATACAGATCACAAAATTAGCTATTGGGTGGACGATTGCTAACATCCAAGGCCCAGATCATATGCATGCAACAAATTCTTGTTGGAAAAAAGGATCAGGCATTACTATAGAAGCACAAAGGAGATTGGGACCCTCCCATGATGGAAACCAACGTGGGATTTGAGGACGGTTTAAACAAGCGATTATTTGGAGGCACCCAATGTTTGTTGAAACATTAAATGTAAAAAGAGATCAAAGAAAAGAAGGTAGTAATGATCAATTTTTGTGTTTCGAGGAGATTCCTCCCATGGGCTATTATAATTGCTCAGGTTTTATCTCTCTTTGCCATTTGTCTTATTTGCTTTGTTGTTTGTTTTTGACTTTCATTTGCTCTTGTGTTTTTATTTCTTTTATGTGTCTCTATTTTCTTTTCTTTTCTTTTCTTGTCTTGTGTTTAATTTGATTATTCCGTGCTTCGAGTTCAGTTGTGCAACAGCTTGAGGAAACATTCAAACGGGAGTTGAAGCCATTGTTCAAAGGCTGTCTCTTATACACATCTAGATGTGTATAAGAGACAGGTATTATCGGTAATATCTCTCCTTTTCTCTTCTCCAATGGATGCCGATATCTTTCTGTCAAACCTTCGTAAATATTTCCCTTCACTTCCTCAAAATGCTGTGTTTAAAATTTATAAAGTACGGATGACTAGACTTTGGGTATTGATGCTCTTAAATCTGCCTGCGGATATTCGATGGCTTATCGAAGCCAAGGTGAGATTGTCTGGTGAGCCGGACATTAATCTCGCAAAATACATGCCTGGTCTAGGAAAAAGCTACTACGCCAAAAGGTGAAGAGCGAAAAGGTTGCAAGTATGTTATAAATGTGCTAGATAGAATTGTAACAAGACTTGTCGTTCATTAGGTTTTGTGTCTAGGAACAAAGAACATAAACTTTCATTTATTAAGAATGTTTTGAGTAATGAGTCATTGGATAATGTTTTGTTAACTCTCGAGTCACATTCTTGTGGACTTGTTCAGCGAGAATTGCTTAATCTATGGACACAATTTCGTGATGAATTGCAGTGTTATAGTCTAGGGAATCTGACTAAAAACGACCCTGTTTGCCAGTTTATAAGAAAACTGATGGGAAGCAAATCCCTGACTCATAGAAGGCGTTTCAGCCGTTACTGGACATAAAACCAGAGGAACATGTGAGCCACAATCACAACTACTTGTATATTTGAATGTGTGTTGTTGTTATCGAATTTTATTTATTTTTCTTTTTTTCTTGTTTCGTTTGATCTGATTATCAATGTTGTTTTTGTGTTCTTGTTGTTTGTTGATTTCGTGATGAACACTTAAATATGCATGTTTAATAAGAGTTTAATTCATCATATTGCATTAATAGTGTCATTAAATTCCTCAACTTAAGCATATTTGTAGCATTTGCATCTTTGGAATTAATTCCTCTTAATTTTGGTTTTGTTACAGGTTAGGTAAAATAGGCATAACTCTCTATTTATAGATCTATAATGGTGTGCAATTCTTAATGTTTGGAAAGCGATTCAATGTCCTACAAGATCTGCATTCACAAGCATAATCAATATTCGGGCTTTTAGTGGACCAAAATTGGGCTTGAAGTGAACCCATCTACAGACTCGGCCCAGTCTGACCAGGCCTCAGTATTTGGACCGTATCTCTCAAAATACGTATCCAAATTGTGCAAATCAATATGGTCTAGAAAGCTGAGAGAAATATCTACAACTTTAATGAAGACATGTGATTAAAATTCTCAACATTTCAATGTCAAAATTAATGGTCAAAATCGGTGCCTAATGATCCCAATTGTCAAAGATATTACAACTAATATTTGACAATTATGCCCTTATAATTTGACAAGTTTGCCCCTAGATGTATCTATAAATAGAGTTGCCTTGTGACCCATTAGGGCATCTTGGCCTTGGCTGGAACATTTTGGCTTTGGCTAGGATCTTGTATTGTGTTTTGTGTGTTTAGGTTATTAATGAATTTCCTTTTTCTTGCATTTTATTTTCTTTCTATTATAACGTTCTTCTAATCTATCTTGTAAGGCGAGACAGGGTGAATACCTTGATATGAGAATAAGGATATCTCTAACCCTTATATATGTGCTTAAAATAGTAATCTTATAATGTTTATTCAATATGATTTATATTTAATTTCTTAATCAATCTTGACACCACTCGTAAAGTGGAGGTCTTGATCCATTGTCGACAATCCTTGGCACATCAAATGCTTGGCTCCTTTCTAGATGATGTATGGTTCTTCCTTACCGACACGAATCTAGTTAGGAACCTTGATTTGTTGTAGACATATGGAGATTGGCACATTGGATGCTTGAACCCATTTACAAGAAGTGGCATAAATATTGGTAACGAAACAAATATAATTCATATAACTAAAATGGGTTAATTATCCTTATTTGAAATATCAAGGGCGGATCCCCTAACCTTAGCCTTCATTGTTATTGTGTTAATTCCTCTTGTATTTTAGTTATTCTATTGTTTATGAACTTTTTATTTTATTTACTATGGTAGGTTCTACCACCTTATGAAATTGTTCTTTAATTTACTATGGTTGGTTATACCACATATTTCCATGGATGGTTTTACCTCCTCTTGCTTTTTGTTTTATATTTGAATGGTCGGTAATATCACCTACCATCTTACATACTTGTTGATATTATCATGTCACCTCTTTGAATCATCCATATCACATTTGTTTAGCTTATAATTTGTAACGCTTAAATTCCCTTCCTCGTGGATCGACCCCGGTTTCACCGGGTTTTATTACTTCGACACTCCTATACTTGGGAGACAATCCTTTTTCGGATGTGTCAAGTTTTTGGAGCCGTTGCTGGGGAAGGTAAAATTTGGCATACAAAATTGTAAGTATTTTCTTTTCCCATTTCTATTTTATTTGCATACGTTCATCTCTTCTCTCCTCATTTCTATTTTTATTTTTTCTTGCATGTGTTCATCTTTTCTTTCTCTTTGCATTAATTGGTAGAATTGTTAATAGCCACTCATCTTGTCTTAAAAAAAAAAAAAAATCATGCTCATGCCCAACTAAGGACATTAATGGATTACATAAGAACTCATGCACAATCATGCATAGTCGTCCCTCATGATGCAAAATATTTCAACCATGAATCGGATTTCATTCAATTCTTACCCCACTTTCATGGCCTAGATGTTGAAAACCCATTTTTGCATTTGAGAGAATTTAAAGATTTTTGCAATATCTATTGTGACCTAAATTGTAGCATAAACATCTTTAGATTAAAGCTTTTTCTGTTTTCTTTAAAAGATAAAGCTAAAACATGGCTACAAAATCTTAGGTCAGGATCCATTAGCTCATGGGATGAAATGCAACAACAATTTCTTAAAGAATTCTTTCCTCCCTATAGAACAAATTCTCTCAAAAATCAAATCATCAATTTCACTCAAAAACAAGGAGAGACCTTTTACCAATGTTGGGATAGGTATAAAGCATTTCTTAATACTTGTCCTCATCATGGTTTGGAAACATGGGAACTAGTTTTAATTTTCTATGAAGGTCTTACACATCAAGCTAGGCAAATGATAGAATTATTGTGTGATGGACAATTTGAAGATAAAAACCCAGATGAAGCCATGGATTTCCTAGACTTAATAGCGAAAAATGCCCAAAATTGGAATAATGTTGACACCTATAAGGTGCCAAGAACATCTAGTAGAGGTATTTATAACTTTAGGGAGAATCATGATCTTCATGCTAAATTTACATCCCTAGCTAGAAAAATCGAGGATTCAGAAATGTGGTCTATGCAAGAAATTGTTTGTCACACTTGTAATTCTAGTGATCATCCAACGGATGATTGCCCAATTGTGCCTACCTTTAAGAAAAGTCTTTATGAACAAACCAATGATTTAAACACTTTTCAAAGGTCAAATCCTAATCCTTACTCACAAAATATTGGATGAAAAAATCACTTGAATTTTGATTGGAGGAATGATAATCATGCACAATCTTACCAACCTCCCTTTCAATCATATCAAAAATTTCAAAAATCTCATGATCATGCATCTTATGAGGATCTCGAAGAAACATTGAATTCATTCATTACAAAGCAAGAGTCTTTTAATAGTCAAATTGCCCATACTATGGCAAACTTGAATGATGCCCTTGAAAAGTTTGCATTTGCACTTAGTCCTCATGAGAAAGGTGAGTTTCCATCTCAACTAGAGCCAAACTCCATCAATCCACATGTGAGTAATCCAAGTGGCCAACATCTAGATGAAGATTCGGTAAGTACTCTTCACGATGGTAAGGTTAAACATATTCTTAACCCTTATGAGAAAGATGATGAATCAATCTTAAAGGGTAAGGAAGAGGTTAATAAACCTACACCTAACAAGGAAGAGATCGAACCCTCATTTATGCCCTCATGTCATCATGCAAAGGAACACAACCAAAATTTTGACAATAATGAATTTTTCAAGCATGATGAATGTGAGGAAGCTAATAAGATTAACGTGGAAGACTATATCCAAAATGAGAATTTTTCAAGTCCTTCAGAAATTGGGTTAATTAGTTCATTTGAAGTAAATTTGCAACTAGTGCCTATTGTTTCTAAAGAATTTTCATTGCTTGATTTTGTACAGGTGAAAGAGATTAAGAGTTGGGAGCCATGTTTTGAACAAAGGTAGGAAGAAACATCCACACTCAAGATTGCATGCCTCAAGGACAAACAAATTCAACTAGTAGTAATCTCTTCCATTCTTACAAATAAAGGAAAAAGAAAGGTACCACTTCAATGGCATATTTTTGACCATGGTAAATTACTTTCGAAGAAATTCCTCTTTTGGTTTTTTTTTTTTACGATTGTTCAAATTTCATCCATCGATGCCATATTTTTATTTTTATTCTTCATTTTTGCTATCATTTTTAGTTTTTTCTCATTTTATTTTATGTGCTTTTATTTTATTTGTGTGTTTGCATTTTGTTTCCCGGTCAAATGGCAGATACGGTACTCCGTGACTTTTAAAGTCGGTTTTTCAGTTCCCTAAAAACTGTTGCTCACCTTGCATCAATTTTCTTTTCTTCTCTCTCATTTTCTTCATAGTCTTGGGAATCTGACTCAAAACGACCCTGTTTGCCAGTTTATAAGAAAACTGGATGGGAAGCATATCCCCAACTCATAGAAGGTGTTTAAGCCGTTTCTGGACGTAAAACCAGAGGAAGATGTGAGCCACAGTCACAACTACCTATACATGTGTGCCATCAATTTTTAAGTTTCTTGTCTTTTATTTCATTTTTAGCATTTTATTTTATGAGTCTTTCAGGTCATTTCTCTTGAATAACAGAAGCTTCAGGTAATGTCTCCTATACTTTATCTCTCTACATTTAAACATTGAGGACAATGTTTCATTTGGTTGGGGGGGAAGGATAGTAGACATAAGTGTGTCTTGAATTTTCTTTTTTCTTACAAAAAAAAAAAGCGAGTTAGTAATTAGATTCAGAGTGCGGTGTAAGGAGTTCAAATCCTCTTGAGACGCATTCTGGGTCAGGAATGGTAGAGTAAAGAGGACTAGTTTGAACCCTTGAAACCCATTCCAACCAATTTGTCATTTTATTTTGATCTTGTGAACTCATTTTAGCTAACTTGATATTATTTAGTCTTGATTTTTGAATTTTATAACAAGAGGTCTTATTCATTTCACTTTGAATTATTCAAATCTATGAACTCTCATAACCTTATCATTTAAAAATTGTGTGCTTATGTACTCATTAAGCAAGTATTCATGAACCTTTCTTCACACACACACACATACCTTGATGCATGATTGTGGATGGCAAAATGAAATGTTGTAATATTGAGTTCTTTTGTTTTGTTTAGGATAACAACAAAAGGAAGGGGAAAGTTAAAAAAAAAAAAAAAAAAGTGAAAGCAAAAAAAAAGAAAAAAGAGAGCAATTGTGGATAAGTTTGGTCTCGTAGCCTCCTTAATTCGAGCAATTAAGCCCGAGGGGTGCCTCAACACCTAATACCCTAAGACCAATTGGTTTGGGAGCTATTGGCCCAAAGCTCGCTACATGGATTAAGGAGAAAGCTTAATGGGATTGAACATTGCACTATCCATAAGTTTCTAAGCAAAAATAAAGCATCGGCAACCCGAGTCGTTAAGCTCGAAGGGGTGTCTTAACACCTAATGCCCTAAGGCCAACTGGTTTGGGAGTCATTAGCCTAAGGCTCGCTACATGGGTTAAAGATGCATTCCTTCAAAAAAAAAAGAGAAAAAAAATATATATAAAATGAATAAATGCCCCTTACCTAAGGTTGTTAGCCTTAACAAATATTAGAACCGATATGGCTTCTTTCTAATAAGCCCCATATCATGTGTTGACTGAGCACAAAAAGGAGGTTTATTGATATCTTGACTGAAGGGTACGTGAGTCATAAAAAAAAAATCAGTTGAGAGTTTGTTTATTTGGATAAAATCAAGGAGAGTGCAATAATGACCACCTTGGATGTAAAATTCTATAAATCACTTCTAAATAATAACGCTTTAATTGCTAGGGACTAGCAATAAGCTAGTTGGGGGGTGTGATGAACACTTAAATATGCATGTTTAATAAGAGTTTAGTTCATCATATTGCATTAATAGTGTCATTAAATTCCTCAACTTAAGCATATTTGTAGCATTTGCATCTTTGGAATTAATTCCTCTTAATTTTGGTTTTGTTACAAGTTCGGTTAAATGGGCATAACTCTCTATTTATAGATCAGAATGGTGCAATTCTTAATGTTTTGGAAAGCTGATTCAATTGTCTACAAGATTGCATTCACAAGCATAATCAAATTTGGGCTTTTAGTGGACCAAAATTGGGCTTAAAGTGAACCCATCTACAGTCTCGGCCCAGTGTGACCAGGCCTAAGTATTTGGACCATATCTCTCAAAATACGTATCCAAATTGTGCAAATCAATATGTTCTAGAAAGCTGAGAGAAATATATACAACTTTGATTGAGACATGTGATTAAAATTCACAACATTTCGATGTCAAAATTGATGGTCAAAATCGGTGCCTAATGATCCCGATTGTCAAAGATATTTACAATTAATATTTGACAATTATGCCCTTGTAATTTGACAAGTTTGCCCCTGGATGTATCTATAAATAGAGGTGCCTTGTGACCCATTAGGGCATCTTGGACTTGGCTGGAACATTTTGGCTTTGGCTAGGATCTTGTATTGTGTTTTGTGTGTTTATGTTATTAATGAATTTCCTTTTTCTTGCATTTTATTTTCTTTCTATTATAACGTTCTTCTAATTTATCTTTTGCTAAGGCGAAAGGGTGAAACCCTTGATATGAGAATAAGGATTCTCTAACCCTTAATATGTGCTTAATAATATTAATCTTATAATGTTTATTTAATATGATTTATATTTAATTTCTTAATCAATCTTGATTCCACTCGTAAAGTGGAGGTCTTGATCCATTGTCGACAATCCTTGGCACATCAAATGCTTGGATCCTTTCTAGATAATGTATGGTTCTTCTTTACCGACACGAATCTAGTTAGGAACCTTGATTTGTTGTAGACATATGGTGATTGACACATTAGATGCTTGAACCCCTTTACAAGAAGTGGTATAAATATTGATAATAAAACAAATATAATTCATATAACTAAAATGGGTTAATTATCCTTATTTGAAATATCAAGGGCGGATCCCCTAACCTTAGCCTTCATTGTTATTGTGTTAATTCCTCTTGTATTTTAATTCTTCTATTGTTTATGAACTTTTTATTTTATTTACTATGGTAGGTTCTACCACCTTATGAAATTGTTCTTTAATTTACTATGGTTGGTTATACCACCTATTTCCATGAATGGTTTTACCTCCTCTTGCTTTTTGTTTTATATTTGAATGGTCGGTAATACCGCCTACCATCTTACATACTTGTTGATATTATCATGTCACCTCTTTGAATCATCCATATCACATTTGTTTTAGCTTATAATTTTTAACGCTTAAATTCCCTTCCTCGTGGATCGACCCCGGTCTCACCGGGTTTTATTACTTTGACACTCCTATACTTGGGAGACAATCCTTTTTCGGATGTGTCATTTCGCTTGTTTTAATTTCAAGTTTTCTTTTTGACAAACCATATAACTACCCTATGGCATAAGTACACGTGGGAGACAAGTGTGGAGGTTTTGTCAACCTCCACCGAAAGTATATCTCTACTTTTCATGCTTCACGTGGGAGACAAGTGTGACGGTTTTGTCAAACCCCGCCGAAAGTATATGTTCATTTTCCATGCTTCACGTGGGAGACAAGTGTGTAGGTTTTGTCAAACCCTCGCCGAAAGCATATCTCATTTTTTCAAATCTTGGGGCGATAAATCTGCATCGAGCAACTCCCCACCGAAATTATGTCCCCACGTGTCAAATTTGAGAGTTTTACGTGTGTATATATCCATGCTGCATATTTTGAAATGTCATTTTATAACCTGTCTTGCACTTGAATCGCATAATACCTAACGTGCATCATTGTCTTACACAAGTTTAGAGCACTTGTAGAAATGGAGAAAACACCAATTCGGCGATTCCAAAATATATGCGTATTTTGTGGATCGCAATTTGGTAAAGATGGAGAGTTTACAACAGCAGCTCTTGATCTTGGTAGGACATTAGCTGCGAGGGGTATTCATTTGATTTATGGAGGGGGTAGTCTTGGGTTAATGGGGTGTGTGTCGACAGCTGCATCCTTGGGAGGAAGTAAAGTTCTCGGCATTATCCCTAAACCATTAGCTATGCGAGATATCATAGGCAACACAATGGGGGAAGAGTTACAGGTCTCTAGCATGCATGAGCGTATTGCACATATGGTCATTAAATCTGATGCATTTATAGCTTTGCCCGGTGGTTATGGTACATTAGAGGAGATATTTCAAATCACCTCTTGGGCACAGCTAAACATCCATCGGAAACCCATTGGTTTGTTAAATGTTAATAATTTTTTTGATGGTTTGTTGTCTTTTCTTGATCAAGCAGTAGAAAAAAATTTCATCTCACAGTTGGCGAGGCAAATCCTGGTTACAGCTTCAACTGCAGGGGAGATAATTGACAAATTACAAGCATTCATCTATTCTCCTGATCCAACAATAGCTCGGATAGATTGGTTTGGAGAAGGCAATAAGAGGCGTAAACTGGATTTAACGCTCCATCTGTAATCTCTATCTGCTGGTTTGCTTCATTTTCATTTGCTTTCTCTTTATTGTGTTTATTTGAGTTTTTTTTTATGTTATTTCTTTTGAGTTTTTTTTTTCAGGTTGTTTCTTTTGCCCCAGGTAATATTTTCTAATCTTGGCTTTTAGAGTAATAGCTTAAAAAGTTTAAGTTCTCTTGAAACGCATTCTGGATTTCTTTAATCCATAATGGCTGAATAAGGAGGCTAACTTCTAAACTTTTTAGACCCATTCTAACTTAATTGTTTTTGTTTGCTGACTTGTTGGATTTTGTTATTTTATGAGTAAGTTTAGTTTTATATAATTTAGAGTTGTTATGTGTTTTTGTCTTTATCAGTTTCGATTCAAAAAAAAATTGTGGAAAAACCTGAGAATGGCAGAATATGGGGTTTCTTTAACCCTTGAAACGCATTCTCTCTAAATAAATCTGTAGTTTGTTTATTTCATGTTGTTTGAAGTGTCTTGTTTCTTGTTTTGTTCTTTCATAATAAAGGTATATAGGCTGGAAACCTTAAGTCTGCGGGCTACTGGTCCTAAGGATTGTTGAAATATACAATCTTGACTCAGGTGTAACAACGCCATGTACCTCTTTTCTTGCATTTTGTGGGTCGATGATAAGATAATGATTGAATTAAGAATAACTCTTGGAAAATGATAAATGATGCATGGATCTGTGTGCTTGAAATGTTTATTGGTTTTCGCTTTGCTTTTGATTCCTTGCGCAACATTGAGCACTGAGCTATTATCACTGAGTTATTTGTTCACTTAGAAAAGTTTATGTAATTTAAATGTTTCTTCAGATTTCAATGAATTCTAGAACTTGTTTGATGGTCACTCGAGGCGAAATCCTAGACTGTGCAACATTGGGGAAATGATTTAGGCCATCTTTGGACCGTTTGAGCCTTAATAGCCAACCTTGACTGAAATTGATCCCTAGTTACCCCTTTGAGCCTCTGTAAGCCTTTTTCTTTGTTAACTCACTAAAAGATTTCCTAACCTCAAATGAATTTGTTCCAAACAGTTTATCCCTTACCTATGAGCATGTAGATCATTCACAATTAAATTTTGAGCTATGTTCTGGTTTTGGGAAGATAGAGGAGGTTGGAATGTGTCATGAGCAATACAAGTGAGTTCTATTGTGTTTGGAAAAAAAAAGAAAAAAAGAAAAAAAAGCCAATCTGTACTTATCGTCCACGTACTTACACATTGAGGACAATGTGTTGTTTAAGTGTAGGGGAGAGGAAGTGTAATTAAAAAAAAAGAAAAAAAAGAAAAAAAAGAACAAAAGAAGAAGAATAAGAGATCTATACCCTTAAGTGTTCTTAAAAAGAATGAAATAACAAAGTGTGGGGGTGTAGTTTTCTTTTGTTTTCTGCCAAAAAAAAAAGATTGAGTGTTCTAAATAAGTTTGGGGGAGTAACCTGGTGAATTGAAATGAAGTTGTGTTATAGGGTTAAGCTCTACATAGTCTTGAATGATTTATGTGTTTGTGGGTGATTTGAGCCAAATTATTATCCTTTGTCATACCTTCACCCAAACCAAACGTTACAAGCTTAATAAAGTCCTACTTGATCCTTGGTGTTGTGCATGTCTACATTAGTAGAGAGTGACTTGAAAAGCAGACCTATGGAGTTCATTTATAAACACATCTTCAATATTAAATATGATTCATTTTTATGCATAAACTCATCCGGGTTATAAGTGATTAGGTGAGAATGGCTCTACACGCACACACTTGAGGAATTGAAGTGAAGCGAAACTAATCTTTGAAATAAAATTCTTGATCAAGTGCATTATTTTGAAGTTTTCCTTGGGTTATAATTAAGTACAATTTTTGATGCCTATTTGCAAGTTAAAACATGTGTGTTTAAATTTTTTCTTTGATTCTGTTTAGATTTAGTTTTGTTTTCATATCATTGTAGTTGCTCGAGGACTAGCAAAGTCTAAGTGTGGGGGAATTTGATAGGTGTCTATTTATGTATTACTTTCATATCAATTCGTCCATGTTTCTTTGCTATATTCCTTGGTATTTTTATGTTTTTGTGTGTTTTGATGTTTGTAGGAGTTTTGGAGCAACTTGCACAAAAATGAAGTAAAACCATTCATTTTCACCTCTGCTAGTCAACCATAATCTCGGATTTAATTGTATTGATATACAATGAACCCGATGACATATTATATACCGTTGGAAAGCTCTCGAAGTCTATTTTCTGGAGAAATTTACGGTTTATAAATCCATTCAGTGTACCAAAAGTTGTAATCAAAACAGTGTGAGATGTATAGAAATGTAATTCCACAAATCACTGTAGCATGTATAATACGGGACACTGTAGCAGGTTACTGTAGCAGAGTATTTAAACACATTTTAGGGTTTTATTTTCATAACTTGAAGAGGGGAGAACGTGGTGGAGGCTGCAGCTCTGGAATTCTTTCATCTCTTGGAGTTCTTGAAGGAGAAAGGAAGCTTGGAAAGAGGAAGAACTACAATCCAAAGAGAATTACATCAAATTTGCTAAGTTTTTCCCTTCCCTTTCATTTTCTGGAATGTCTCCATGTTGTATTGTATTTACCACGTTCTTAAACATGTGTAACTGAATCTGAATTGGTTGAGGGTGATTTCAAAGCCCCTGATATGGTTTTTGTAAGTTGATTGTGCAAGAAGTTGTTATCCAATTCTCTAATTGAATTTGCTTGTATTTTCCTATATCTAATGCTTATGATTGCTTGCTGGATTGTATTTCGAATGGCCAACTGAATATAATCTGGTTGTTGTCTATTGCTAGACTAGAAATCTTGATCCGTAATTGTCTTGAATTTCTAATCCTTAGTAGCAAAATTGTGATCAGAGATTGCAATTGGAGAATACAACCTAAGTTAAATAATCCGAGCTTGTGTGTTTATTGCTTAGATCAACCTATCTTTCTTATCGTAATGCATCCATTGAATAAAATTTAGAGGGCTTGTTCTAGGTTGTTTAATGGATAGAGATTAAATAAAGAGCCTGTTTTATTTAACAACAAAGTAAGGAAAGATTGGGATAACAGAGCTTGTTGTTATCTACGGTTGATGATTTCAATGGTGTAATTGGATGACAATTCAACAATTAATTTGTAAATCCATATCTTGTGGTAGAGAAGGATCCCTTAACCAGGTTTCTCTCATTGATTTTTCAATCTGTTTAAATTTGCATTGTGTTATTCTTTACTTGCATTAATATTTCATCTAGTTAATCAATCAACAAAACCCCCCTTATTTAGTTTTTTGTTGCTTTCGAATAACAAATTCAATTAGAATCAATCCTCATGGGAACGATATCTTACTCATCACTTTATTACTTTTGCGACTAGTATACTTGCTAGTTTCGAACGCATCAAAGACCTAGATGACATTTTGCTAATTAGAGAGAATGACTTGCCACCGAAGTTTCGCATGCCTAATTTGCCCAAATTCAATGGCAAGGGCCATCCGAAGACTCACTTGGGACATTATACTGCTGTCATTGCCACCACTCCTTCGACGAAGGAGTGTATTTTGAAATACTTCATATTATCCCTAGAAGATGATGTGGTAGTATGGTATCATAACCTTCCCAAAAGAGTTTAAGAAGATTGGGAGGAGTCATTCAAATAATAACCTTGAGGGATTTGGAGACGACTCATCAAAAGCTCGATGATACTTTTTCAGGGTACTTGGTCTGTTGGAGGGCCAAAGCAGCCAAGATAACCACGAGGCACGCAGAGAAAGGCCTGGTATGTATGGTGATCAATGGGGCCCATTCTTTCATTGGAGATAGGCTTGTGGGCTTTTCCACCGAAACATTTGAAGATTTGTGTGATTCAGGCATCCAAATAAAAGATTTGGAAGCTTGGGAAAAGAGAAGCAACAATAGTTACACTTAAAGAAATCAAGGGTAGTATCATCATACTAGTGTGTTTGGCATAAAGAATGTTGAGGTAAAGGCAGTCACTCAACAAATGAAGTTTAGTCGCTTGGGAAGACCATTGTCGAAGATCTTTGCTAGATTGAAAGCTGAAGGGATTTTGTAGCCATTGCCGCCAATAGAGCTTTCAAATCCATTACCAAGGAATTGGAGGCATCACGAAAAGTGTGAGTTCCATTAAGTTTTCAGTCACAAGATTGATAATTGCACTCGTCCCTGCTGGAAGAGCTCACCTGAGAAGCAATCCACTACCCAACTACGATTGGGTACCTCTTCTATCAACCAATATGATTGGTCGAGCTTGATCGAGAAAAAAGTTATGAACTCTTTTGAAGAAAAGGGAGGATTGAATAGGGTCAAGAGAGCTAAGACAAGGTAAAAGTCCAAGCTTAAGAAGCATGAAGGGACTAGAAAGGTGGCCACCAACAAGAAGCCTAAGGTAGAAAAGCCCAAGGAGATCATCGAGAGGGAGGAAGAGGAGCCCGTCCCTTTGGCAGCCCAGATTTTCACCAAGAATGGTGGATGGTCCAATATTACAGTAAAAAGGGTCAAACAAAGCTTGGAGCCTGAGTTTTGTGCCTTAGTGATAATGAGGACGAGGAAGAAAAAGAAGATGAGGAAGAAGTTAAGGTTAAAGATAAAGAAACATCTTTGAACAATAAGTCCACATCTATGAGTGCCTTTACCAAGAAGTGGATGTTTAGAAGAGGCCCACCACCTAGGAGACTTAAGCTGAAGAAGGATAGCTAAGCTAGAAAAGGGAAGTGAGTTGAGACCTCATGAAGAGAGAGAGTTTACTTAGACAGTGTAAGGAGGTGAGAGTTATGGGTATTTAAGATGACATTCCTAAAGTCAAAGCCCTTCTAAACTTTTGGGTTGACTTTAGTAGTGATGAAAAAGAAGAGTTGAGAGTCGAGGAAGAAACATGTTAGGAAGAAACACATGAGGGAGAAACACTAAAGTGAGAGAATGAGAATGTCTAAAGAGTGACAGGGAATGGTAGGTTTTACCACGAAAAGGAGAAGGAAAAATCAGTCAAGAAAGAAAAGGCTATTGAGAAGGGTAAAGGAGTTGCTAAGGAAGGAATCAAAGAAGACGAAGATCAAGTAATCAAGTAGTTGAAGAAAACTGAAGCTAATACTAGCCTCTGGGACTTGTTGATCTCATCCCAAAAGCATGGAGAAGCCATGGAAAAGTCTTTGGCAGACGTAGAGATTTCAATGGCTACCACTTCTAATGAAATGTTGATCACCATGATTGGAAGAAAACCTCAGGGGATAAATAAGAAGGGTGTAATCACCTTTACCGATGAGACTGTAATCACAACAAATCGTTGTTTATCACCATAGCGATTGGAGGGAAGATTTCTCCTTGTATCACAGTGAATGTTGGGTCCACCATCAATATTGTGCCAATGAAGATATTACACAAGTTTGGACTTAAAGAAGATGACCTCGAGTCTTGTGGGATGTTGAATAGGGCTTACGATGATTAGAAGAGGATTATTATCGGGATCTTTAAAGTGTCAATCAAGACTGGGCCTGTTGGAGTTGTGATTGAGTTTACCGTACTAGACATTCCTACCACCTTTGCTGCTTTGTTGGGCTGAGCATGGTTCCATCCGCTTGGTGGAGCTCTTTCCAGTTTGCATTAAAAGATCCGCTTTAATCTTGATAGAGAGATAGTGATTATCCACATTGCCTCAGCCATTGCACCCGTTGCTCCAAATGTGAAGTTTAAAGAGATACCTTACATGGGTGGCTTTCAGGTGGCCATGATTGACGAGGTTAGTCCAATTGTCATTGGAATAATGAAGAAACAAGGGTACTTACCAGGACCTAGGCTTGGGACAAATAGAAGTGGATTGCCATCCCTTCCAAATTTCAAGGGCCAAACCACTAGAAGAGGGTTACGCTACGTGTCTGATGAAGAAGGAGATTTTGAATCTAAGGAAAGGGAATCTATCAAGTTTTCAAAGCTCAAGATACAAAGTATATGGGAGTTGTTGAGCCATGGGCTTCTAATGGAATGTTGAAGCCCGGATTTGAAATTTTCAAAGACATTCTCCAAGCTGACATCTCTAAGGTGTATGACTTCGTTGAAGAGATTGAGAGGATGAAGATCAAGGAAGAGAAGCATCCAAAGCCACCAATAAACCCATCTATCGATCTTGTTGCTTTCATTGAAAATGGGATCAAGGATGTCTATTATGAGGATGTATTTGTTACTGAACTCTTTGAAGAAGAAGATATTGTATATGTTTCAAAATTCAATGCAATGAAAAATAATTTTGCTTACTTATGTGATGTTTTTCATGATGGAACTATGCATGATAATTTGCATTTCACTAGCATATTTGACATCCATGCCATTCAAACTCAAGACATTAATCTTGGTACAATTGAAAATCCCAAAAACATATGCATTGCACTTGATACAACTCTTAAAGAGAGAGAGGGATTTGAAAATTATTAAAAAAATGTGAAGAAGTATTCACTTGGTCCTATGATGACATGCTTAGAATTGATAGAAGTATCGTCGAGCACACAATTTCGACGTATCAACACATGAAACCAGTTAAGTAGAACTTGAGGCCGTTGAGACAGGAATGGGCTTAAAAGATCAAATAAAAAGTATCTAAGCAGATTGAAGCAAAATTCCTTGGCATGATGAACTATCCAGCATGATTAACCAATATTGTGCCTGTGCCAAAGAAGGATAGAAGGGTTTAGATGTGTGTTGATTGTCGAGACTTGAACAAGGCCTCATCGAAGGACGATTTTCCTTTTCCTCGCATAGATACTATTACAACTAGTGCCATGTACTCTTTTGTCTATAGGTTTTTCTATTATAATCAAATCATGATTGCCCACGAAGACAAGATAAAAAAAACCTTTATTATAGAGTAGGGAACCTACTGTTACAAGTTGATGTCTTCTGGGTTAAAGAATGCAGGGACAACCTACCAATAAATGACGATGATGCTATTCCATGACATGATGCATAAGGAGATAGAAGTTTATGTAGATGACATGATGGCAAAATCTGAGACTCCAGATGGTCACTATTAGACAAATTCTTGGAAAGGGTGAAGAAGTATGAGCTACAGCTTAATCCAAAGAAATGTGTTTTCAGAGTCATCTTAGGGAAGTTGTTGGGATTCGTAGTTGGCAAGAAGGGGATAAAGGTAGATCCCAACAAAGTGAAGGCAATTATGGAGATGCCATCACCCAAGATAGAAAAAGAAGTTCAAGGGTTTCTTGGGAAGATCTAATATGTTAGTCGATTTATCACCAAGCTGACGATAGTCTGTGCATCGATATTCAGGTTTCTATAGAAGGATCAGTCGGTGACGTGGAATGATCAGTGCCAAGAAATATTTGAGAAGATGAAAATGCATTTGCAAAATACGCTAGTTTTGAGATTGCCAAAACCTGACAAGAAGTTAATCCTTTACTTGGCTCTTGAGGAGGAGGCGATTGGTGCTATACTGGCATAAGAAGATGAAAATGGTGTGGAGCATGCCATTTACTGTCTTAGCAAGAAGTTGCTATCGTATGAGATGAAGTAAAATTACTTGGAAAAGACGTGCTTAGCCATGTTGTAGCTCTCTAAGAAGTTAAGACACTATTTTCATTCTTATAATTATAAGGCTGTCTCAAAGGAAGGTCCAATAAAATATCTCTATAAAGCACCATCTTTGGTAGGGAAGTTGGCAAGATAGTTAGTTCAGTTGTCATAGTTCAATATTAAACATGTCACCAAGAAGATCGTGAAAGGAAGAGTAGTTGTAGAATTTTTGGCTATGAATCCGGTTGACAATGATAAACCATGGGAGTTGGATTTCCCAGATGAACATCTAAGGGTAATCTCGATAATAGGATAGAGGATGTTTTTTGACGGAGTTGTTAATAGAAATGGTGCTGGAATAAGAGTTATTCTAGTCCCACCAACTGAAAAAGTCATTTCTTTTACTAAGAAATTGGAGTTTAGAGTCACCAATGACATTGTTGAGTATGAATACTGTGCCTTTGGTGTGAAATCGTGATTGCGATAGGCATTGATGAAATACAAGTGTTCAGAGATTAGAAGTTAGTCATCTCTCAAGCCAATGAAGATTGGGATCTAAGGGAAGGAATGCTCAAATCGTATCTTGAGCACATTAAAAGGTTGATTAGGTGGTTCAAGTAGTGCACCTTTACCTATTTGCTTAGAAATAAGAACCAAATGACTGACACCTTAGTTTCATTATCATCCATTTGGTTGAGTACTCAAGAATTGTTGGTGAGACTAATCGTGATATCATAAGTATGGTTTTCTTGCTACATGGAACTAGGGGTGCACACAGGTCGGGTTGGGTCGGGTTTTGATATACCCGATCAAACCCGATACCCCATCGGGTTGAAAAAAATGAACCCGTTATCGGGTTTTCAGAAGCATAGGCCCGATACAAAACCCGCTGCCTCGGGTTAATCGGGTTGATCGGGTTGGTTAATCATCAATCAAAACAGAAAATATTCGCCCTAGTAAATCAATTCCTAATTATTTTTGTTTTTCAACTTTGAAGCAAGAAAATTAAAAATCATCCATTCACCGAAATAACAATCAAATATGAATCCACAAAATTTCTTACGAATATTAATATACATTGATAAATCAAAGATTAACAAAACAAAAATTAATTCACAAAACCAAAGAAATTGTAGAAATTTAACTTACAAAAACTATTGAAGGTGCAGACAGAGGAGGTTGAAACTGTGGATATGAGCTGCCATAGAGGAGGCTATAACCACCGTGAAAGGCTTAGACGCGATGCGTGGAAGGGCGGAATCGCCGTGTAAGGCTTGGAAGTCAGGCATGGAAGGGCTGGGAGGCACGACTGTCGTGACTCGTGAGGTGCAGAGGGCATGGCGAGGTGAGACAACTGTGGAGCGTGGCAGGCCTCGCAAGTTGAGCATCTGTGGAGCTTTGAGGGCCTAAGAAGGTTAGATTATTGCTGTGGAGAGAACGGTGAGACGTGACGACTGTCAAGGAGGGCCTAGATGGTTGACGGCATATGCGAGAAGAGAAGTGGCGAGGCAGAGCCGAGAGAAGCAGCGGCGAAGGCAAAAGGGGACTTCAAATTGTTTCGTTTTAGGTTTCAAATGGTTAAAGAAATGTGTTTTAATTAGTTGATATTATGTGAGTAAGTGTAGAATAGTAGGATGTATTCAACTAATCAGTATTTGACACATATAAATATAGTTTTTATAATTATAAATAATCGGGTTGGGTTAATTTGGGTTTTATTAAAAAAATCCGATCAAAACCCGAACAAAAAAAACTCGAAGACTTAAACCCGAAATCGGGTTTCACATTACAATAACCCGATCAAAACTTGTACGGATCGGGTAAACCCGGTTGGGTTGTATCGGGTCAGGTTTTGATGCACACCCCAACATGGAACCCCATATAATGGAAGTCAAGGTGGATGAGAAGCCATGGTTTTATGATCTGAAGAGATACTTTAAAGATAGAAGATACTTTAGAAGATAGAATTTTGCCAGATGAGGCCAATGAGAAAAACAAGGATGTAATATGAAGATTGGCCCAACAATTTACTTGTCATTAAGAAGTGATATACAAGAGAATGTCATAAGGGATGCAATCGAGATGTGTCGATGAGAAAGAAGCTAAAAGACTGATAGGTGTCTATTTATGTATTACTTTCATATCAATTTGTCCATGTTTCTTTGCTATATTCCTTGGTATTTTTATGGTTTTGTGTGGTTTTGATGTTTGTAGGAGTTTTGGAGCAACTTGCACAAAAATGGAGTAAAACCCTTCATTTTCACCTCTGCTAATCAGCCAATTTCTCGGAGTTGATTGTATCGATGTACAATTAACCGGATAACATGCTATATACCATTGAAAAGCTCTCGAAGTCTATTTTCTGGAGAAATTTACGGTTCACGAATTTATTAGTGTACCGAAAGTTGTGATAAAAATGGTATGAGAAGTGTATATTTGTAATTCCACATATCACTGTAGCATGTTATAAATACGGGGCACTGTAGCAAGTTACTGTAGCAGAGTATTTAAACACATTTTAGGGTTTTATTTTCATAACTTGAAGAGGGGAGAACGGGTGGAGGCTGCAGCTCTGGAATTCTTTCATCTCTTGGAGTTCTTGAAGGAGAAAGGAAGCTTGGAAAGAGGAAGAACTACAATCCAAAGAGAATTACATCAAATTTGCTAAGTTTTTCCCTTCCCTTTCATTTTCTGGAATGTCTCCATGTTGTATTGTATTTACCACGTTCTTAAACATGTGTAACTGAATCTGAATTGGTTGAGGGTGATTTCAAAGCCCCTGATATGGTTTTTGTAAGTTGATTGTGTAAGGAATTGTTATCCAATTCTCTAATTGAAGTTGCTTGTATTCTCCCATATCTAATGCTTATGATTGCTTGCTGATTGTATTTGGAGTGGCCAACTGAATATAATCTGGTTGTTGTCTATTGCTAGATTAGAAATCTTGATCCGTAATTGTCATGAATTTCTAATCATTAGTAGCAAAATTGTGATCAGAGATTGCAATTGGAAAATACAACCTAGGTTAAATAATCCGAACTTGTGTGATTATTGCTTAGATCAACCTATCTTTCTTATCGTAATGCTTCCATTGAATTAAACTTAGAGAGCTTGTTCTAGGTTGTTTAATGGATAGAGATTAAATAAAGAGCTGTTTTATTTAACAACAAAGTAAGGAAAGATTGGGGTAACAAAGCTTGTTGTTATCTACGGTTGATAACTTCAATGCTGTAATTGGATGACAATTCTACGATTAATTCGCAAATCCATATCTTATGGTAGAGAAGGATCCCTTAACCAAGTGTCTCTCATTGATTTTTCACTCCATTTTACTTTGTGTTGTGTTATTGTGCATTTACATTAATATTTCATTTAGTTAATCCATCAACAAAACCCCCCCATTTATTCTGTTGTTGCTTTTAAATAACAAATTCAATTAGAATCAATTCTCGTGGGAACGATATCTACTTATCACTTTATTACTTGTGCGACTAGTATACTTGCTAGTTTCGAACGCATCAAAGAATTATGGAGGAAACCCATAGTAGTGTATGTGAGCCACACATGAATAGGCTAATGCTTGCAAAGAACATTATGAGTTAGGGCTTTTATTCGCTAGCGATGGAGATAGATTGTGTCTAATTTGTGAAGAGATGTCACTAGTGCCAAATCAATGAAAATTTTATTCACCAACCACCCTTGGAGTTGTAAGGCATGACAACATTGTGGCCTTTTGCTGTATGAGGCATTGCTATAATAGGCGAGATAAAGCCATCAGCTTCTAATGGGAATTGACATGTGGTAGTGCTGATTGACTACTTTACCAAATGGATAAAAGCTAAGTCCTATAGTAAAGTAGGAGTAAAGCAATTGGCGAAGTTCATCAACAGGAGTATCATATGTAGGTTTGAAGTACCACATCATGTTGTGATTGACAATGAGATTCATTTCCAAGCTGAGACTAAGGCCTTGTTTGAGAAGTATGGGATTAAGCACCTTAAATCGTTTCTGTACCGACTGTAAGCAAATGGAGCAACAGAAATGGTCGATAAGAACATCAAAAAGATATTGACCAAGACAATGTAGACATACAAAGATTGGGTTGGGAAGCTATTGTTTGTGTTATGGGGTTATAGAACGACACTTAAAAGCTCAATGGGCATGACGCCCTTCTCGTTGGTTTATGGTTCAGTAGTAATCTTAACAATTGAGATGAAAATAAAATCGACAAGGGTTTTTATTGAAGTAGAAATTCTTGAAGGAGAGTGGATTCAAAATAGATGTGAACAGTTAGCCTTGATTGATGAGAAAAGAATGAAGGGTAGATATCACATACAGTTGTATTAGAAGCGAGTCGCTTGAGCCTTTAACAAGAGAATAAGGGCAAGAAGGTTTAAAGAAGGGAAATTGGTTCTTAAGCAAGCTGGGCTAGTAGTAATTGATCTAAAAGGGAAATTCACACCCCACTGGGAGGGCCTATTCATTATGACGAAGGTCATGTCCGACGGAGTTATCATCTTATCAGACATGGAAGGAAATGAGTTCACTAAGCCTATTAATATGGACAGGCTGAAGAGAGACTATGTGTGAAAGTGAGGGAAAAAAAAAGAAAAAAAAAGAGAGTGCAAAGAAAAAATAATTAATAAAAAAAAAATGACTGATTAATGACAAGAGTTATCTCATTGTGTATATCTTATTCGAAGAACAAATAATGAAAATTTTATTAATGAAATGAAATTGTTTGGAAACAAATATGCCTTTGAAATTTCTCATTATTTTGCATAATGACAAAAGGAAAGTATCTAACATCTAAGCTAACAGAGAAACTGTCAATGTTGTCTTTGTCTCTTTATTGGACTATAAATAGGCTCATCGTATTACTCGTGGCATAGTCTGGCTCAAGCAACAAGATTAGAAATAGAAGCTTGATGGGTCACCCAACCTTTGTATTGATCATCATCTTGAAGTCAGGATCATAAAACAGATTCCTCTCAATGGTTTGATCTGGCTAAGAATCCCTCACATGTTGTAGATAACGAGCAAATAATCTCCTAAGCTCGAATGCAGTTGATGACTCCACGATCCTCTGTTTGAATACATACTGTCAACGTACTCTGGTAGGGTCATATAAGGAATTATGGGTGAAACTCGCCAAAAGCATGCACGCGATGTAGGTTTCGACTGTCACATGCTCCAACCTCCACCATGGACAGTGCCAACGGATTTGAGTATATGGGATGACTCAAAGCCAGTCAACCCAAGAATCATGTCTCTTAAGTCTTCGCCTCGTATGAAGTGGAAGATTATAATAGGAAATATCTCCCTTAAGCGGTGCTAGAATGGACAGCCTTTCATGTAGCCAAATTTGAAAAAAAAAGAAAAAAAAAAGAAAAAAGCCTACTGAGTTGAAAACCTAAAAAGGCAACTTAGGCAAAAATTAAGGCAAGCCCGCTAAGTTGAAAACCTGATAGGACAGCTTAGGCAAAAGTTAGGACAAAGAAAAAAATAAAGAAAAAGCCCTCTAAGTTGAAAACTCGAAAAGGGAGATCTAGGAAAAAGTTAGGGTAAGCTCGCTAAGTTAAAAACTCAGAAGGGTAGCTCAGGCAAAAATTAGAGCATGAAAAAAAAGGAAAAAAATGATGAACCTGCTAAGTTGAGAACCTAAGAGGGTGACATAGGCAAAAATAAGGGTTAAAAGAAAAATACCTGAAGAAGCAGAAGACTACCATTAAACCTCTAACTCGAATCAATCCTGATGCAGTCCAGTCCTATCAATGTCTCAAGAAGAATCAAGGGAACTGTCGTGAAACTAGGTCCCATCTGAGAAATGACAGTCACAAGATGTGGGACTTTGAGACCATTTGATGAGACCAATAAAAACTATGCAAGAAGGCAGAATTGAAGAAGGCCAAGCCAATTGGATGAGGTCTTATATATCATCTCTAGCAAAGGAATAATGGAAGACAATGTCACTCTACCACTAATGGTGTGAATACCCATGATAGAAACTAGAAAGTCGAAGAAATTGGCAAGGTCGGACATCGACGATGTCTCAATAGTAGGCAGGATAATGCTTTCAGAACTTGGCGAATTGACAATCAAGTATGGAAAATAATTCCTCATAGAGAAGGTAAAGTTCTTGCCCATTAAAACAAAAGACGTGATTATAAGAATCTCAAAAGGTCATGCACTCCTTGAGGAACGGAATGTCGAGCTTTACATATCGAAGGAATTTTAAATTGTAGAGCCTGTTGGATTGGAGTTACTTGCAGTCATCACCCTTTAAAAGCTTCAAGAGAGACTAGAGGGTCTTGAGAGAAGCCTCAGACATGTTGAAAAGTGTGAGGAGACATTGAGAAGCGTGAAAGAAAGCTCAAAAGTGTTGAAAAGTGTAAAGAAAAGCATAAGAGAAGCAATGCTTAAATAGTGCAAGAAATGAAGTAGAAAGGGAAGGTGGCGGAGGAACCGCCGATGGGTAGTGGAAGGAGTACCAGTTGGCAATCCCACCACTGATCGATGGTGGTAAGAGAGCTGACCGATGGTCCAATAACCTAACGACAGTGGTTAGGGCAAAATGCCTTTTGACTTTCTTTTTTGCACGTCTTCGACTTCTGATTCATGTATCAACGAGCAATTTCAAGCACACAATTTTCAAATTTTGCTATGTTATTTAAAATTGAATAAATTATGATGTAGAAATAAATTTGAACAAATTTGGATGTAAATTTATCAAAATATGCACAGTTTAAGAAGTAGTGTACAAAGTTGAAAATGTAAGATTGTTCATGCAAATGATTGTACATCATGAAAATTCAAGCATAAAAGTTCATATATAGAAGCTAAATGAACAAAAAAAAAAAGAAATTAACACGAAAAGAAAAAGTTGATGGTGACAGTCCTTACTCATCACCATCATCATCACCATCAATAGAGAAGGTAGCAACCTAAGCCTGAAGACGCTCTATCTCTGGCGCCAAACAAGCATTCTCTTGACGACTCGTCTGATCCAAGCAAAAAACATATAGTCAGAAAAACTATTAAAATAGACATCATACATGCATAAATTATAGAATATTATTTTACCTAATATTGGTAAGACATCTGTAAGACATACCTATGAGTAGTAGATTGCATCCGATCCATGGAAGATTGTGGTACCTGTATTGCATTTCATTTTTATGACTAACAAATATTTGAAGAATAATAGGAAACCCAAAGAAGTCATAGTTAGAAGACTTACCAAAGTGGTATGTTGAGGAATGAAAGGAACAGGTATGGTTGGATCCTCAGTGATCACATGGCTAGTGATTTATCTATTAGCATCTCGCATTTAGACAATATTGTTTAAGTCTAGAGATCACCAATCATATGACCAGCTGGAATAGCTGGTAGGACCAGAGGTGGACGAGGTTGCTCAGTAACAGCGACAAATGAGGCAGAGCTACTTGTACCAGAAGAGAAAACTCTCGACCTCTTCCCTTGATAGGCGAAAGAACAGCTAGAAGAGCCACGATTGGTAATGGCAGAAGGCTGGGGAATCTCATCAATGGCTTGACCGGGTCTAGTATGACATAATATGTCTCGAGCCCACTCCATATAAGAGATCTTCATCTCAGGAAACTCGATTTCTTTCAGAGGAATCCTAACCGTATAATCTGTCAACTTAGGATCCATGGCTAAATCGCTAGAGTCTATCATCAGAACCGGCTATGAAAGAGGAATCTGGCAGTTGTCTGGACCCTTATACCAGCCCCAGACTCTATCACCTAAATATCACATCATGCTATCAATGCATGGAAGAAAGATACGGTAGTTGATGTATGAAGCAATGACCCTTATAATGCTCGACCAGTTCTCAACTGGCACTCATAACGTAGAACGAATCTGCAAGATTAAATGTAGTAAGACTGTGATAATCAATAGCTAGATGAAAACTAACTATGATGTTTTTACCTTGCTCCAAGTTATCGTGTGAATATAATCAAGGAAGAAATCCAACTCATGAGACCTTTCGAGCTCTATACAAGGTACAACCCACCTTTTCATCCATAGAAAAGAAAAGTCCTAACAAGCAGGAAGCGGCGATGGTAGAACACCCAACTGTGTTGGATTTCTATCATGAATAGGACAAAATAAAAAATAATGATCTATACAAAGGAAACACAAAGGTGTAAAAGAAGAGAAGTTACCTCAATAAATGGAGCAAAACCAGTAATCACAGTAATGCCTCGACGTGCGCGTAGTCTAAACTGAAGAAAACTGGTCAAGAATAGTGCGGTTCAATCATAGTCCCTCACTTAGTCAAGATCCTGGAGGGTAAGAAGCTGAGTTAAGAATGTAGTGTTTGACACATTGGTGAAGAGCGTCGAACCAAGTAAATACATGATAAAGTTATTTGCATACTGATCTACCTCGACTGGAGTCAGATTCGACTTCTCTTCTAATACACATACAAAGAATTGTACAGAATTGCAATGCTATTCTTGATCTTTACATTGTAGCTGGGAGTTGGCGAACTAACTTTCCTTGATCTCTTGAGTTTGCTACACAAGAATCAATAGGGGAAACCCTTCCACTGTATGGAAGGCCAGTCAAAGTAGCAACCTCAAATGGCGTAATAGTCATCTCGCCAACCAAAAGAGGGAAAGTATGAGTTATGTCCATCCACCCCTCAAATAGAGTAGGCAGTGCTTTACGATCAATGTGTTGAGAGGCATGTGGAAGAAAAGTGATGTACTCATAAAAGTTGGTAGCAACAATCCTATTTCTAACAACCTCATTTCCTATCTCTAAGAACCAATTGTGGGCTTCAGAAATGACCCTCATATCTTATTCTCATAGAAGTCCTAAAACAAGAAATTGAAGTCTCTATATGAATACATAACTAGAAAATTCCTAGAAAATGAAAAAACAAAGAATGAAGAAGAATGCATACCTAATTGATCGTGTGGGAATCCACATCTTAGAGAATAGGCACCTCTTGGTCTCTTGGAAGACCCCTCAATATTGATCTATTGGATGTCTTGGTCTCTTCAATTCAAGATGGATCGGATAGCTCATCATTAGAAAGAGGAAGTTGAGACGATTGTGTAAGAGAAAACTGGAAGCAAATCAGATGAAAACAAAGAAATGGCATATGAATGAATCGTAAGAAGGTGAAGGGTCTCTATATAGACCCTCCCCTCCGAGCGACTGTCAATTGACCATTGGCCAATGGTGTTATTGCCAACTAGTGGTCCTCAATAGCTAGTTGGTTGTCCTTTTAATAGAGGGCACAATGGTAAAAGGCCAAAGAAAAGAAAGAAAAGAAAAAGAAAGAAAGAAAAGAAAAGAGAGAGAGAGAAAGCCAAAAGAGAGAAAAAGAAAAAGAAAAGAAAAGAAAGGAAGGAGAAGTCTAAAAAGAGAAGAAAAATTTTACATCAACCTTAAGACACCAAAAGAATTTTCAAACACAACCGGTGACAAGCATCGACCATGACAATAGCTTAGCTACTCATAAAAAAAGAGTAACATTATTTGATAGAATCTTTGACCGGTCCACATAGAAGAATTCCTTTAGAGATTAGAAAGTAGTTTGTTGAAGAACATGTCAAACGAGGTAAAGTTTGAATTAATTTGGAACCATCAAGAGATGTTTGATATTTTATAGGAATTTGTAAGGACGATAGTAAGATCCCTAGTGAGTCTAAAAATCAACAACATGATAAGAACCCCCATTAGAGGATCCTACGAATGCAAAATCTAAAGAGATCATAAACTAAGAATGCTAAAGCATAACGAATCAAGAATTTTTTCCAGTAGACTAGAAGAAATCAGGAATAGAAGCACGACTCAAAAGAAGGGCATGAAACCCAATGAGTACAAAATTTGAAGAGATTAAAGAAGAATGAGGAATTCTCAACCGAAGACATGAAGAATGAAAACGTCTAAAAATCGCAAGGCAGTACATGATAGATGTCTTTTTGATGGGCATCTACTACAAGAAACCCTAAGATGTAGGTGCAATTAAGAGTGTTTTAAGCCCTTAGAATAGGCACAAGCCCTTAGAATAGACACAAGCCCTAAGAAAAGGTACACTGACAACTGTTTAAAAACCCTAAAAAGTAAGTGTACTTAAGAGTGTTTAAGCTCTTAAATAGGCACAAGCCCTAAAAAGAGGTGCATTGAAGAGTGTTTAAAAACCCCAAGAAGTAGGTGCACTTAAGAATGTTTTAATACCTTAGAATAAGCATATTAAAAAGTGCTAACAAACCCTAGAAGTAGGTGTACTTAAGAGTATTTTATCTTAATATCATAAGGTTGCATTCCATGCATTAGAAGGATGCAATTGTCTGCACTAGAAGAGTGGACATCACACATCATAAGGATGCACTCCATGCATTAGAAGAATGCATTTGTCCGCACTAGAAGTGTATACATCACGCATAGTAAGGATCCATTTCATGTATTTGTTCGCACTTGAAAGGTGCACATCACGCATCATAAGGATGTATTTCATGCATTAGAAGAATGCATTTGTCCACACTAGAAGGATGCACATCACGCATCGTAAGGATGCATTCCATGTATTAGTAGGATGCATTCCATGTATTAGTAGGATGCATTTGTTCACACTAGAAGAGTGCATTGCATGTATTAGAATGATGCACTTTAGCTCTTAAATGGGCATACTTCTTTTTGTAGGAATCAAAGAGGGGAGTAGATGATAGGAAGTCTGATAGAATGCAGATGGAGACGAAGATGTTAAGACAAAAAGAGAGAAGATAAAGTAAGATTATATTGTCGATCTTTGCTTCCCACAAACTTCTCCAAAGTAGGGAACAAGCTATAGACATTAGATTTTTAAGGCTAGATGATAAAAAAAGAATGTATGATGAGCTATGGAAGTGATTGAAGTAGCCTTGGAAGCAAAAAGAAGATAGTCGACAAGAAACTGATCAAAAGCTTTGAAAATTGACACATGAGTTTAAAAAATCATAGAAATTAAGAGAAATTTGATGATGAGTCATATACTGTTGTGAAGGTACGAATGTCTAGTTTTCACAGAATTTTACGGATCGTAAATTAGAGTTGAATTTGAAGAGTTACACATAATCGAACAAATAAAGGTTAGAAGGGACTGCAGTAAAAAAACACAAAGCTAAGGGGTTCGTTGGGCCACATTGGCCGACGATAGGAGAATAGCCAGTCGGCTGTCTCATCATCGATCGATGATTCCCTTTACAACTAGTCAACTATTCCTTTTTCATTTTTGGCAACTGTCATTGAAAACCTTCATTTTTTCCATTTTCCTTCCTTTTTTCAACTTAACCCTCCACTATAAAAAGCCCCCATCTGCTCACTTTTCAAAGGCATTTACAAATCTTCTCTTCTCCCTCTTGAAGACACACTTGAGAATTTAAGGAATCTTTTCTAGTTTAAATATTTTTTCAGACGTTTTATATTACTCTAAACCCAGAAAGGGTACATCAAGGAGAAGAGCAGTTTTTGTTTCTCCTTTCTCTTTTCTTGTTTATTTTTATTGCTTTAGAATAAGCATGTCTGTGCTTTATTTTGCTTAGAATAAGCATGATTAGGTTTTATTTTAATGCTTAGAAGCATGTTTAGGGGTTTTAAGAATTGTTTAATCCTTTTTTTGTCTTGCAAGGTGAAAATGCTTATCATGGTAAGTTATCAATCTCTTCTTTATTTAGAATCATGCTAGGAGTTTATTTTCTTTGTGAATGCTGAGAAATACATTTAAGGACACATATTTAGAATCATGCTTAAGAGCACATGATTAGAATTATGATTAGGAATTAAACTTATTTTTTGAAGCATGCTAGGAAAAAACATAGAATTAGATAAGAATTACCTTGATTGGTTGAAATTGCCATGTTTGCTTTTGATTACTTGAATTAGGCTAGAATAGTCATATTTTACTATGACAACCATTATTAGACTAGAATATGCCATGATTAGGCTAGAATAGCCATGTATTGTCATGTCTAGGCTAGAATTGTCATGATTTATAAGAATTGCTATGAGGAGGCTAGAATTGCCATGTTTAGAGTGCCATGATAGAATTATTAAACTAGGCTAGAATGCAATGACAGAATTATGAACTAGGTAGAATTACCAATGCCAATGCCATGACTAAGTTGATGGCTTCGTCTTAAATTATTTATTGAATGATTATAAATGTATGGATGAATACATATATATGAATGACGCCATGAAAAGGCTTGATAAATAATGAATAGAGTCACATATGGTGGCAAGGAATTCACTATTTATCGAGTCTCGAATTGATTGTTTATCTTGATATTTGAAAATATGATTTATATGAATGAACAAATATTTGAAGTGTTAGAAGTCGTTTATCTTTATTGTTGAAGAAGAATTGATGTAATCCTATCCCCTATCTCGTATGTTTGAAAGGGAACGTAATTCAATTCTCTTCTCTCTTTCTTTGTATAAATATACAACTGTATTGATTGAAAATCACCTTACATGTCTTTAAGAAGATAAAATTAATTATGTGTGTATAAAATAAACAATGTGGACAGACTGTATAACAATATAAGCTATTCCTATTTGATACCCTAATGGAAGTCGGATTTATATTCGAGTGAGGCAAGTAGCTCCTACTTACTTTCTGAACTCGTCTGTAAAGGGATGAGGGTAGTTTATGTCCTTAAGCAAAGGATCAAATTGCCCATATTCATTCCTAATTGAATAATTCAGTGGTGACTTTATTCTCTAGACGTGCCCATGGCTTGTTTGTGTTCCCTCAAGTCTTGAAAGAGACTTTGACACAGTGTCGTGGTCGTAAGAGTTCTAGCAGGATAAAAACCCCATAATATCATCAATTTAAAGAATGAGAAATACAAGTAATTGTCTTGCATTCTTTTGTAGACACATGGCTCGTCGACGTTTTGAATAAAACCATAAGTTTTTATCGTTTCTTCAAATCTTATGTTCCAAGACCTAGATGCTTGTTTAAGACCATAAATTGATCTCATTGATTTGCAAACCTTTTGCTCTTGGACTTTCTCTATAGAACCTTCTGGTTGCTCATATAGATGCTCTCGTCAAGATTTCTATTTAGAAATGCAGTATTGACATCCATTTACCATATCTCATAATCATAATGAGTAGCAATGGATGAGAGAATACAAATTGATTTAAGTATTGCTACTAGCGAGAAGGTCTTGTCATAGTTGATCCTTCCTTTTGGGTATAACCTTTAGCTACAAGCCTTGCTTTAAAGGTATCTACAATTCCATCAACTCATTTCTTCCTCTTGTAGATCCACTTACACCCAATGGGTTTTATCCCTACAGGTGATTCGACAAGCTCCTAGACAGAATTGGAATACATGGATTCTATTTTAGATTGCATAACCTTTTGCCGACTATTAGCATCAGCATCCTTAACTACTTTTTCATAGGTAGCAGGATTAGATTCATTCTCTTCAGTATCTTGTGATACTCCAATGAACTTGTTATGTTGTCTCATAATTCTCCCATTACGATGAGGTACTATAGGAGGTTGTGTCACTGGATCTTATGTTTGATATGTTCTAGAAGTACCAGTCGAATCTATGAAACTTGTATCTCTGATCAGATCAGGATTGGTTTCTTTAGACATTTCTTCCAAAACGACTTTGCTTAACGACTTGTAATTCTTCATATAGTCAACCTTTAAAGTGAATTGTAGTCATACTACAAAATATTTTCACATTAGATTAACTATAGAAGAACTTTCGTCTTGTACCTTTTAGGGTTACTTGAAAACAAGTGGATAATTTTGAATAACTTACATGGATCATACTATGTCCAAAAGAGTTCTATTCCTTTTCTCTGCTACTCTAAGTGTAGTAACTTGGAATAGTATTCCATTGTCATGAGAGTTATTTACTAGGGTGTTCACGAGTCAGGTCGGGTCGAGTTTTGCCCAACCCTGACTCAACCCAATAACTCATCAGCTTCCAGAGGATGAACCGTGGTTGGGTTTTTGAAAGTATAAACCTGATGTATAACCCGTAACATTAGGTCGAGTCGAATTAATTGGAATATGCGGGTTGAACTAAAACCTTTTTAACAACTTTCTTAAATGATTTGTTAAGATTTTAATTAGGCCCATATATGATTTAAAGTCAATATTATATACAAAATGAGGCCCATTGGCATAAATTAGGCCATATTATATACAAAATAAGCCCACCAAGAAATAAATTTAAAACTTATCAAATCTTCAAAATTTCAAATGCTATAACACCCAAATAATAAACAAATATATGTATATGAATAATGTGTTCTTTTAGAACTTTCAAAATTACCATGTAAATAAATTAATAAGAATCTTGACCTGTTCTTTTGGAACTGCCGAAATCATCATGCTCATGGACATATAAAATAATAGACAAATATATGTATATGGATTTTAATTCCTTTGAAATAAAAATACCCAACATTGATCAAAGGCTTTAATAACCAAACCCAAACAAACAATTTCAACAACAATATCAAAGCTACTCAAAATCAAAATCCAAGTCTCCAACACATTATTCTAGTAGACACATAATTATAAACATAATTATAGTCTACAAATTATAAAAATCTAAGATTCCCATCGATTATGGAATTTATAACCAAAAATTACCACTCGGATTTGTCCTCTGCAACTCTTGCTAAAACCTAACAAAAAAGAATTGCCGTGAGCATAAATTTATAAATTCAATTCAGCAACAAAATGGATCGCATTCAACTATTAATGACAAAAAGCAATCAATAAGCAACAACCATTGAAACATTGTGTGGGAAACTAAATTAAAACTCAAATCATAAAAGCTGACTATGTGTAGGAGCTAGATGGCGGTCTCATAAAGAGAACTAATTAATTAAGTTCTTAGGTGGGCTTTCATCGAAACACCCTCCAATTTCATTCAAAAATTCTATGAACTTTTTCCTGTTGCTAATCATAATTAGTGCTTAACGAAATCGTATTCAACTTAAGTGCAAGGATTTTAAGTTTTAAGCACTTTTGGAAGGTGGCTGATTACAGAAGGGCAAAAAACTCTAACACAATACTTTTTGACCAAAATTTTTAGTCGCAGATGGCAAAAACAAAGATTTGGTGAGGCAAGTTTAATGCAAAATAAATCTGAGAATTATAGGAAAATCGAAAACTTATTGTGTAATGGAAAATAAGGCTAGCATATAAGGAGACTGGACACAAAGAAACGGTGACAGCCATCGACCGTGGAGGTGAGCTATGATGCGGTGAAGATAGAGCTTAGAGGAGGAGTTGTTTGACTCATATAGTTGGAGTCTTTGATTTTGATTTAGGAATTAGGGATTGAGTTAGGGTTTGCTTTGAAAAATATGAATTTAATATAATTGATCAGGTGTGGCAATGTCCACCATAAGATTATGATTTAAATAATCGTATGATGACATGTGGCGTGTTATAAATTTTTTTGAAAACAATATATGTTGGGTCGGGTTTTTTGGGTTTTGGAAAAGAACCTGATCCCAAAAAACTCGATGAATGAAACCTGACTCCGGGTTTTTTGAAATGCAAACCCGGTCTAAACCTGAACCAACCCAATGAAACCCGATCGAGCCAGGTCGGGCCGGGCATTTTTGTGCACCCCTAGTATTTACTACCACGATTTGATCGTAGTGATTTGACACATTTGCTCAAAGTGTTTTCAATCTTAATCCTTTACCTTTTAAACTCTTCAAAAGTTTTAAGATTTATGGTGCATTAGTTAAATATATATTCACATATTGAGTAATCATTTGATGAAGTACTCATATATGCCTCTTAACAATAAATGGTCTATAAACATCTTTATATACCATTTCAGCAAGTCTTTTAGCTCTATTTCCTTTGCCTTAAAATGGCTTATAGGAACAATTTTAGTATCCATATTTACCTAGAATTTGAATCCTTTTCATATTAGTATAGCCTAGTAACAAATGATAAAGACAAGTCTGATTAGTGTCAGACAATCTAACTCTTTTTTTATTCAACTTGGTATCATTTTCTGATTCCATTTTAGTTTTATCATATGCAAATTGTTATATATAACTACATAACTAATAAAATTTTCCAGTTCCTATTAACAACAAACTTGTTAAAAGAAACAAGAATTTTATTAAACAAGTATCCAAATCAAAATTTCGTATACAATATATCCAAAAACTAAAATATCAAAATATGCAGTTCTTCAACCGCATGAGTAAACACCAATGTTTCGTTTATAGGCCTTAAGACAAGCTCACTTTTACTTTAGAAGTAATGTCTTATTTAGCCTTTACAAAGAATTATATGCATGGTCAATGTCCATAATTCAATAATTAATGGAATATTCTACAAAGAATGTTTCTGGAAAAGATATTACTTGAACAAGTTTTAAATGCTATGCAATCTTTTTTCAACTGCACTTTAACTCCATAATGGAAACATTTTCCAATTGGTTGGGCTTCATTCTTTGTCTCCCATGCTACGTATTTTAAAACCTTTCCACATTTGTTCTTATAGACCTTACCCTTAAGGTTTTAAACTAGAAGAACACCGGACTTTGGTTTTGCATCCTTAGTAACCTTCTTTGATTGGGCTTTTTGAGAGAAATTCTAATTCTTTATCAAAATTTTTTCTCTATTCAAAATAAAGAACAAGATAAAGAACTTAGTGTCATATCGATTTTGCCTCACTTAACAACCCTTGTAGGTGAAAAATGATATCTTGTGCATTAGCTATATACATAAACTTCAATTCCAACACTTGGCTCAAGGAAGTAAATGTGTAACTTGGCTATTACATTTGCTTTCTCCCATTTGGCATAGTATTCTTCATTCTTTAGAGTCAAATATTTACGGGAAGATGAAGATATACCTGCTTCTAGGACCCACTTATGACTTTCAGCTTGTTGTATAGTGTCAAGACTTTCATTCCACTCTACATAGCCTTGACTATCAAATGGTCAATATACTTATCGCCATCTCATGGTCTATAAAATCCAGTTTAAATTTTCCATTCAACGTATTCTTTCTTTAGAGAATATGATCATTTAGAATGGGAGTAATTGGATTTATTTTCCATAAAAATAAACATACACCCTTATTAATGACTATATCACTTTTGAATATAATTACATGATTTCTGGGGTACCAAAATGCAGATGTAGTTAGCCAAAATAATCTGCAATATATTCTATGGTGCTTTAATCAAATAATTACCACTTTTTTTTTAAGAAAATGTGATAACTATATTTGATTAAATTAGAACACTTTTTAATTGTTATCATTCCCAAAGTATCTCATATTTTAATCATAACTTTAATTAATGAAATCATTGTTCCTGGGAATATCTTTTCAAAAATTAAATTAGGTGTATGACAATTGTTTCAATCAATTCCAAAATTGCATTAATATGAAATTTCTTTAGGAAATATCATTTAATGGTTTGCTTAGATTAATTTTATCCAACTGAAAATCCAATCTTAGAAGACAACTACCATAAGTCATTCTTTAGGGAGCAAGGCCCTAAGATGGGCTAAGTCGAGACTTATGAATAGTCCATCTATATGGACCAACAATGGAGGCTATAAGTTTTAGTTTAATAAAACCTTCTCCTACTCAGACTTTTAGAATTTGGGATTTTATTATAAAATGTGATCCATATAAATCTTTTTAAACTTTTTTTAAAACTTTTTTATATCCACATTTTGTTACTTAATTAATCTTATTAATTTAGTTTATGATTTATATTCTATTTGTCAAACCTTTTGATAAATATATAAATCTCTTTAATTAATCTAATCAATTTAATTTATATATTCCATTGATCAAACATTTTGATTAATATATATAAATTTATGTATAGATGCATGTACATGTTATAATGCATTGACATGACGTTCCTATTTCTTTGTATGCATGTGACATGTTATTATCTCATTTAACTATTAAATAAAACAATCTTACTTATCATAAAGCATACATGTGAAAAAATACTTGGCCTTTTTCCCAAAAATATTATAATAATATTTAGATAAAGCTATTGCATCTTCTCGACATCTCCCTTGTGCTTGTATATGTCTATTATTTCCAAGAAAATTTTTCAAAATTCATAAAATTGAAAATTTATAGTGTACGGTGAACTGTTTTGAAGCTGTTCAGAAACTTTAAAATTTTTTAAAGACACCCCTACAGATCTGGAATGTTTCTAGATTTGCAGTTTCACTCCTATAGAATGCATCTTTAACTTAATGGGCTATACAACTCCGATTTTGACACTGTTTTGGGCTTTAAAACCACCAAAACAACATGGACAAGATGAGGGACAACCAATTAAAGCAATTGCAGTTACTTGGGCCTTGGTTAAAAAAAAAAAACCATGCCTGTTAGGTGAACTTTCTTAAAACTAGTCTAAATTAGAGTCTAGATAAACTCAACACTATGAGTTTCTTTGCTACCCAGAAACTATTGGATGTCAATAATGAGCCCATTAGATCCCACTTTAGTGATAAACCATCAAGCTATGCCCATACAGCACAACCCAATAACTTGCTAAGCTAAAACAACAAGAACTCACACGCTTTGGATTTGGGCTCACCATGTTTGGACTTTGGCCAAATTGATTGACCTTAGGGCTTTCTAGAAATCCTTTTAGGCCTTCAATCTAGCATGCCCTAGACTTGTTCTAGGGCTGGTTGTTTTCCTAAAATAGCCCCAAAGAAGCCCAAATGCAAAAACTCCTTAAGCTTGGGTTTTGAGGCTTTTGCTCCACGGTTTTATGGGCTTTAAGCCCATGGCCTTGGGGCTTTGGCCCTCAAACCCTATGGAAGCCCATAACATGGCATTATCCATGCTTTAGGCTAGTCACATGGGCAAGTGCAGCCCTCTAGGCCTATTGACGCAAAACCTCAAAGAGCCATAGGTAGTTTGGCACCAGCCTTTTATGCCTCACCCCAAGCTCCTCTCATGGCACCCAAAAACCCTAGCCACCTCCATGTTGACATCCCCCATGCAGCCACCGTGTGATATGCATCTTGATCTTCACGTTCTTACATCAATAATTGAACAATTAAAAAAAAATACAAACTAGTTTGTATAAGAGCATAAACACCTAAAACTGAATAAACATGGAAAAATTAACAATCGTAGAGGGTAATTGAATGGCATAAGGGCTATCCCTTAATAATTACATACCTAAAATGAAAATACAAAGAAAACTCTATGAGGCCGAGTATTCACCCATACATAACCATACAAATTATTACATAATTCATCACATGAAATCATGCAAAATCTCTTAGAGAAATTAACACCACATCATATAACATGTTATTAAAGCATAAGAATTAGATTTGAAAAAATACCTTATTTGCTCTGCTAGTGGAAGAAACAAGGCTCTGATACCAATTGTTGGAACCCAGACTCATATTTGATAAGATCAATGCAACAAAAATAGCTTCGGGACTAGGATCTAGGGAATACAAGCTTTCAAAATTTTTCATGCTTTCTCACCATTTTGATTCCCAAGTATGGTTGCAGATCAACCAAACAACACTTATAGGAGTGTATTTTGACTAGATTGAACCTGACAACATAAACGAAACAACTTTAGGAGGCCAAGGTAGCTCAAATGTGATCCTAAGGGTGCCCTTGAAGCTTTTCATGTTTTTGGCTCAGGGTAAGAGGCCTGAGAGATGGTGCAATATTCAAGGGTAGGGGTGCTTTTGCATTTTTGGTCTTATAGCTTTCTAAAGGTTTTGATTGAAACCTTGGTTTGTTATGTACCTCCCTTGTTTCTTGTTAAACTGTAATTGTGGACTTCTAATTTATTTAGTATTCTTTTAATCCTTAATATAAATCTAATTAGACTTATATTTTAATTAGGTTTTTGCAAACCTAATACGACTCTTATATATTTGAGTCCAACTCAAATAACTATAATGTCTTTTTAATTCCACAATTCTTAATTAATTAAATCATGTTTAATTAATTAATAGGCCTAATAAGCCTAATAGCTTTATAGCCTAATCTTTATTTATTAATCTTATTAATTGAACATCAAGCCCACTAGCTTATTTATTTACTCTTTTAATTAAATGACAAGCCCATTTGCAATTTATATATTTATTTTAGTATTTGAAATTTTATTCTCAATAAAATCTTAATAAATTAAATAATTATTTCTCATTTTTTAGTGTCATGTTTATATGATTTAATCAGTTTCTCAGGAAATCTTAATGGACATATTTAAATACAAGGTCCAATAATTTTAACACAGTACTCTGTTATCTCATAACTGTAGTGGGCTTTACTTATTAACTTTGGTCCACTCTACTATAAGTCTAAAGCTGTACTTTTGAATTAAATATTCTTTATAGAAAGCTTAATAATCTAATCTGATTAAATTATTTTGTTTAAGCCCTATCCATTGAGCAGCAGGCTTACATAAATATCATTCATAGAATACTATAATTGAAGCTAGGCATAAATTACCATTTTACCCCTCTAATTACATATTTAACCCTTCATACAAGTTTTATATCATTTAAGTGATTTAAGATTTATTTAAATAAATCTTAGTTTAATGAATAACTTTTTATTAAACACTTGGCTAAGATTCTATTACTTAAAACCTTGTAATACCATCAAGGTGGTATTCAACAATCTCTTATAAGTCATGCATTCCATATTTATGATATAGTCTCTACAATTATATAGTCTTATAATCCTAACTAGCCAAGGTATTGACCTTAATTTAGATTTTACTTTTTATTCTAGTTAGAGACCATAGCCTACATACTAGAGATACACTACTCACTCAAGATTAAGGTACGATTGCCTTTACTGCTCGATTATGGTAATTTACATTCAGTTATGGTATTTCCATCAAATGATATAATTCTACATGGTCATGTTCAATGCATTCATAATGCAAAAGTTTCTTTGTTCTAAAGTCTCAACTTTAAATGGTTCGAGACTCACCATTTTTTCATTGAAGACAAACCATAAAACAATGTTGTCCAAACAAATTGTCTAGCTATTGCTTATAGGTTGTGAACTAGTTTTGATCTATGAAAAATTAGAAGTCTCATATATATATCATATGTAGAATTTTCAATAAATATCTCTAAAGCCTATAGTCATTGATACAATCATATTTGGGTAAAATAAATAATAACAATTTTATTTATTAAAGATGTTTCTTCAAATTTACAGAAAATGTACGTCACTCTTAGGGCACATATATAACAGAGACGATCGAAACATCTTTTTGAGCATCTTCTAAAGTCAAATATTTTTATAGTTTGGGCCTTTTTATAGCTCTAAACCTTGAAAAGGTACATCCTAAGGGCAATTTCTCTTCTTTCTTACTTTCTTGAATCTTTTGATGTGTTTTCTTGTTTTGTTAGCTATGTTGAAGAGCATAGCGAGGTCAGTTTTCTTTCTTTTCTTTTGTTGGTTTGTTTTGATTTTATTTGAAACATGTTAGATTTTCTTTTTTATTTTAATATCGTGCTAGGGTTTTTGTCTGCTAAGGCTTTTTTATGACATGCTTAGTATCATGTTAGGATTTTTTTTTTTTTTTTGCTTGTTTAGAAGCATGATTGTTAAGATTTTCTTTTTTTTTGCTTGTTTTAATTATTGTCTTGGATTTGTTTCAGATGCATGATTAGGATTTTATTTATGTTTTATAAATTATGCTTTTATGCCTTGTCTTCACCTCTTCTTCTTCTTCTTCTTCTTTCTTTTGTTTTTTATGATTCTTTTCTATGATTTATTCTATTGCCTTGTTCCTCTTCTTCTTCCTTTTTCTTTTCCTTTTCTTCTATGATGTAGGGTTCATTATGCGTTTATTTTATTTTTATGCATGTTTTCTCCTCCTTTTTTGGATGCTTTTACTAAAGTTGAATGCTCTATGCAGTAATCTCTCCTTCTACCTTTCTTGAAATAAGACTTTGTTGTGTGCGATTAGAATTTGATGAATACCTAACAAGCTTATGTTTGGTGATGAGGAGTTACTACTTAATTAAAATTCTAACTTTGATTGTTTGCTTACATTTTGTCTATCCAATTCCATTTCCCTCTCCTTCTCTATAGTGTTTCTTTTTCGATTTATGAGTATTTTCGAAGTGATGTATGGACTCATGTTTGGTGATTAGGGGTCATCACTTTAATAAAATCTTATTTTGGACGAATAGTAAAGCTCATGCCTTGTTGCCTTTTTATTCTTTTTCTTTTTTCATTATTTTGTTATGCATGCATTCCTTTTCTTATTTCCTCTACTTTATTCATGTTCTTTGCAAATTTTTTTTAATGAATATGCTTATTTCTATGCCATGATTTGTGTTTTTATACCATGACAATTGCCATGTGTTGCTTGATGCATGATAATATGTGGTTATGTCGTGCTCTTTTGGCCATTTATTTGTGTTTACTTTAATTATTTTGACCATTACTTTAATCATAATGTTTGTTGGGAGTTATAATTTATTTCTTTTGCTTTTGTGCATTTTTATTTTAAGACTTGTTGTAATCCCTCTCCCACTCCTTATGTTTGATAAGGAATGTAATTTTATTCTCCTCACCTTCTTCTTCTTATGGATATAACTGCTTTGGATGAATCACTTCACATGCTTAAAAAGATAAAAATTAGACATTGTGTGCTTAACATGAAACAACTTAAGTGGACTATCTAACAAACTAAGGCATTTTAATTTGATATATCCTAGTGGAGGCCATATTTATAACTGGGTGGTCGAAGGCTCGTACCTAACTTCCCTAAACCATTTTTGAAATGATGAGGATAGTTTAGGCCCTAAAGCAATGGATCAGATTACCCCCATTGATTGTGTCCCTAATAGAAAATTGGGTGGAGACTTCATGATCAATCTCTAAACTTCCTTCATGGCTTATTTGTGTACTCTTAAGTCTTAAAAAAGGATTTGACGTAGTGTCGTGATTGTAATCGCTTGGAGTGAAATAAAAGCCCGACTCATAATCTCTTACAATCTCATGCGCCTCAAGCTAAACACAGGAAACTAATTTAATGTTATCCTATACTTCATGCTACATACCAAATAGGCTAGGCCCTTAGGATTCATTTGGTTTGGCAAATAAGATAGCATGGGATAACATTAACCTTATTTCTTGTGTTTGGTACTGCAACTGCATAACATAGGAGAGGATTGTAACACATAAGCATTGCATTATTTATGTGAAAGTAAACCTACCTCTCCTCCTGGGTTTACATGCTATAAGAGAGGAGAGAGAGGCAAATAGATGATATTTGTTAGTGTTAGCCCTAAGGCTATATGATAATTTTGTTGATAACAATACACATTGATTAATTGAGATATACTAACTTGTTTATTTATGTGCAAGAGTAAAATCATTGAAATAATTATAAAATCAAGAAGAGGCTTATTAAAATGAAGTGTTGAAGCTAAGGAGAAGACTACATGTTAAAGGCACCAAAGTTTAAGAACAAGGTTTCATTCAAGGAATGTAACACATAAGCAATATTCAATCAATTGGTCATATATTTGTCTACAAATGTCCAAATAACATAATTCTTAAGCTTTTGGAAAGATTACTCAATTTATAACATTTCATATGTTTTAAAGAAATTCAAATTTTAAGTGTAAGGTTGTCCAAATCATCATGCAATTTGAAAGACAAATGGAAGCAGTTGACATGAGCACTGAATACTCTTTTAGACATATCTTAAACTAGAAAAATCAAAATGACTTGATTCTTGTGGCATTGGAAAGAGGACTTAATGAAGAACATTTTATATGTTTTGAAGAAATTCAAATTTCAAATGGAAGGTTGACATAATTGACATGTAATTCGGTGGACTGACACAGAGAAGAAAAATCAACTCATATGAGCACCGAATAATGTTCTATCCATATCTTAAGATAGAGATATCCAAATGCTTTGATTCTTTATTTTTTGGAAATATTATTCAAATATGCAGATCTTTTATGTTTTGAATAAATTAAAATTTCAAACAGAAGGCTGACAGAATTAATATGCAATTCGGTGGACTAACACAAGGAAGAAAAATCAAGTCACATGAGCACTGAATGGTATTTTGGCTATATCCTAAGCTACAGATATCCAAATGACTTGGTTCTTAATGCATTGGAAAGATTATTTAATTGTGCAGATCTTTTATGTTTTGTAGATTTTCAAATTTCAAATAGAACATTAACAAAAATGGTAGACAAGATTACAGTTTTTATGGTGGGCAGCAAATTTGGAGTCAGTGTCTTCACTTGATTAAGTTCTTCTCATTTGCCTATAAAAAGAGCCCTTCTCCCATGCATTCAGAAAAGAAGAAGAGACAAGAATCTATCAAGCCATAAATAAGAGAAATATCAAGTTTATAAAGCTTTTATATTCTTTATCTACTCTTTGAAGAGAGTTATACTTTTGTTGTAAAAAGTTTCTTTGTTCTTGTATTGTGGTGAGGGTGAGATCTACTTGTAAAGGATAAAAGTTATCCTTGAGAGAACTCTTTCCTTGGTGAGGTTGTTCATCAAGAAGAACTCTTGGTGTGGTGTTATCAAGAGTTGAAGGAAGTTGCCTTGGTGAGGTTGTTCATCAAGAAGAACTCTTGGTGTGGTGTTATCAAGAGTTGAAGGAAGTTACCTTGGTGAGATTGTTCATCAAGAAGAACTCTTGGTGTGGTGTTATCAAGGGTTAAAGGAAGTTGCCTTGGTAAGATTGTTCATCAAGAAGAACTCTTGGTGTGGTGTTATCAAGAGTTGAAGGAAGTTGCCTTAGTGAGGTTGTTCATCAAGAAGAACTCTTGGTGTGGTGTTATCAAAGGTTGAAGGAAGTTGCCTTGGTGAGGTTGTTCATCAAGAAGAACTCTTGGTGTGGTGTTATCAAGGGTTGAAGAAAAAGTCTTGGTGAGGTTGTTCATCAAGCAAGTTGTAAAGATTTTTACAACTTAGTGGAAAGCTTAGCTCGTGGAGCTAGGAGCCCGTGGACGTAGGCAAGGTTTGCCGAACCACGTAAATTGAGTTTGCACTCTCTCTATCCTTTTCCTTTTTATATTTACTTGTACTTGTGATTGTTCTTTATTTCTATTCTCTTGATTGCATTCTATTTTCATCTTCTTCACCTTTATTCTCAAAGAAAGAGTTAAATAATTTTGATCTTCAAGAAAAGTTTTCTAAATCAGTTTTTATAAATAAAAACCCAATTCACCCCCCCCCCCCCCCCCCCCCAACCCCCGTCCCCCCTCTCAGGTTGCCATACCTTGGTCAACAGTTAGGTCCTTACTTTCCCAACCATATTTTTTTTAAAGTTTCATGCATATAAAGAGTGCTATAATAGAGGAAGTAGTTGTTAACTTTGATATTGATTTGGTCATTAGATGTTTGTGATCCTAGGGATGTTAGTTGTCATAATTTCTCTCTACACATTACTAGTGGTGTAGTGGTCAGTCATGGTCCTATTCTTATGTTTTCATGTTCTTAAGTTGTTGATGTAATACCTATATAAAGGTTGTTGCATATTGCATAAAATATCCAAAAATCTCCCCTCTGATTAACGTGTCATAATAATGTTATATTAGAAGCTCTTAAGAACGAGATCAGAATTTTGCAAAACGTATCAGATTTTATAACAGTGGTATCAGAGCTAAGGTTAGCCAATAGGAGCCATGTGAGGGAGCCATAAGTGGGAAAAAGTGAGCTCGAGAGTCATTTTTACTGTAGGAGCAATCATGGCTTCAGAGAATTATATATAACCTGAAATTCATTGCTTTGATAGTCACTATGATCATTAGAGTGTATTGATGGAGAACTTCTTCAGGTCCAAGGAATATTGGCAGGTTATGGCTACTGGAATAATTGAACTAGCAGCTGGGGTAACTCTGACTGATAAGCTAAAAGCAAAGCTTGAGGGACATATGTTGAAGGATCTCAAGGTGAAAATTCACTTGTTCTAAGCTATTGATCCCTCAATCGTGATAATGATCTTTAGCAAGGACACTTCCAAGCAAACTTGGGACATTTTCAAGTGCTTCATCTTGAATTTGAGGCTGTGCGAATGAAGACGGGAGAATCGGTTACAGATAACATCTCAAGAACGATGAAAATCATAAACAAGTGTTGCATAAAGCTTGATGATGTTATCATTATTGAGAAGATTCTTCTTTTCTCTAACATTTGAACTTAATTATGTCATTTGTGTGATTAGAGAATTAAAAGATACTGACTCACTTTCAATTGATGACTTACATGGCTCTTTGCTGGTACATGAGCAGAAAATTTTCCAACAAGACAAGGACGAACAAGCATTACAAGCAGCCAAAAATTCTAGAAGAGCTAGGCATGGCAGGAAGTATTGGAAAGGAAAGGCAAGAATGAAAGCCTAAAATTAGAGGAGAAAACCACTTATTTCTAAGGAGATGAACGGGTTATGACGATCAGAATTCATCAAGATGCAAATCGAAGTCTAAAGTTGAATGTTTTTGCTATCATAGGTATGGTCACATTAGTTACAAATTTTAATAGAAATCATGGTCAAGAGTCCAACTTTGCAGAAAAGGAAGAAGAAGAAATTTTCCTTCTTATGGTATTTCAAACAAAAGAAGAATATCAGAGAAATTTTTGGTATTTATATACTTGTTGCAATAATCACATGTGTAGTGACAAACTCTATTTAGTTATTTAGATGAATCCTTCAAGAATACTATTAAGTTTGATGATGACTCAACAATATCTGCCATGGGAAATAGGAAGGATTTCTATCCAAGCCAAGGGATATTGTCATTCCATCTCTAATGTTTTGTATGTTCCTGAATTGAAAATTAATCTTATTATTGTTGGACAACTTCAAGAAAAAAAGGTATGAGATTTCTATCAAGATTGGAGTCTATTAAGTCCAAGGTGACAAACTTGGTTTGATTGCCCAAGTGAAAATGATATCAAATTGAATGTTTTCGTTGTATGTCCATCATACCAATCACTCATGTCTTGCTGCAAAATCAAAAGATACAACATAGTTATGGCACTACCATTATAGTCATCTTAGTTTTGGTGGAGTACAACACTTACAATAGAAAATATCATGGTTGGCCTTCCAAAATTTGAATCTCCTTTAAAGATTTGTGAAGAGTGTGTTGTTAGCAAATAACATCGAGATGCTTTTTCAAAAGGAAATGCTTAGAAGGCAAGGAGAGTGTTTGAACTAGTGCATTTAGATTTGTGTGGACTAATAAAGCCACTATCAAATGGAGAGAAACAGTATTTTATATCCTTCATTGATGATTTTAGCCTAAAAACTTGGCTTTTTTTTTTTGGTAAGAAAAGCCAGAAGTTTTAGTAGCTTTTCATAGTTTCAAAATACTAGTTGAAAAGGTAGCTGGTAGTCCAATAACATCTTTCATATTGATCGTGGTGAAGCGTATAACTCATAAAAATTTTGAGATGTTTATGACAAGCATGGAATTAGAAGGCAGTTGATAGCAGCTTATTCATCCCAACATAATGAGGTTTGTGAGGGGAAGAATCAAACAATTCTTAACATGGTTGTAATTCTTCTACAGAGGAGCAATCTTCCCAAGAGTTTTTGGCCTATAACAATTAAGCAAAGTGTTTATATTTTGAATAGGTGTCCCACACAACCTCTTGAAAATATAACTCCTAAAGAAGTATGCAGTGGACATAAACCTGTTGGTGATCATTTTTGGCTGTTTGGTTGTGTATCATATGCCTATGTTCGAAATAAGAAGAGAAAGAAATTAGATAACAAAGGCCAAAATTGTGTTTTTCTTGGTTTTAGTGATTGTTCAAAGGCTTATAAATTGTGTAATCATATCACTAAGAAAGTTATCAATATCGTTAATGTCGTTTTTCAATGAAGAGAAAACATGGTTATGGAATAACAACACGTTTAGACAAAAGATTCCAGTAGATCACAATTGTGGAAATGAAGAAATGCAACAAGAACAAACTCCAACAACGTTACCAGCAACAAAACTAGTTGTAGTATCATTTGTTGCATAGTCAGCAATGGAATCTGTTACATCACCATAAACAGAAGCATTTGTAAAAGCTGTCACTCTATAAAGCTCACATTCTCAACTAGTTACAAGAAGACTTGCATGGATGTCAGATAAACAAGTACTAGGACTTGATAATGAGAATCCACTTACTCATTTTGCTTGCTTTTTAGATTGTGATCTTACAATTTTTGAAGTTGTTGTCCAAGAAGAGAAATAGCGAGGGCAATGGATAAAGGAAAGGCATTCATTGAAAGAAACAATACATAGGAGTTGAAAGATCTTCCAAAAGGGTAGAAAACAATTGGTGTTAAGTGGGTCAACAAGACAAAGTTGAAGGAAAATGGTGAAGTTGACAAATACTAGAATTGTTTGGTGGCTAAAGACTACAAACAAGAGTTTAGAGTGGATTATAAGGACATGTTTGCTCTTGTCACGATACATGATACAATTAGAGTGTTAATTGTAGTGGCAAGTCAAAACTCTTGGCCCATTTTCTTATTAGATGTGAAATCAATGTTTCCACATGGAGACTTACAAGAAGAGGTATTCATTGATGAACCTTCTGGTTATGTGAAATTAGGTAATGAGCATAAAGTTTAGAAATTCAAAAAAGCTTTATCTAGACTAAACCAAGCACCTCGAGCTTGGTATTATCGTATGAGTAATTCTAGATTTACAACATTCATACAACATAAATTCTACAATATGACATAGTAGTATACATAATAAAAATTTATTAGAGAAGGAAAAACAAAAATTGATGAAGAAAGTTACATCTCTAATATGATTTTATCACTTAAGTTGCCATGTCACACTACAATAATTTTTAATTTATTTGACACATGATTTTTATATATTAGGGGGTTTTTAAAAATATTGACAATTATAACGTATATCAAACCTTGGTTTTGTTCATATTGGTGGGTTCTTGCGACCAAGCTTGTAATATTATAAAAATTAGAGGACAAATATGTAAAACCAATAAATTTTAACATCTATCTTTGCCCTAACTTTAGTTTTTTCTAGAGACGCTCTCTTCTCGTTTTTCTAGATCTGTGACCGTAGTTGTCTCTCACCACTTTTTTCTTCTCTTCGTCTTGTGCGATCTGTACTTATGGGAGTCTCTCATCGATGTTACAGTTTTTTCATTAGCTTCCTTAGTGTCAATCATCACTTTTTTCCCTCTTCAAATGTAAGTCTCACTTTTCTCTTTTTATGTTTTAGCAGGGTTAGGTTGAGGGATTCAGTAACTGAGATGATATTTTTGGGTTTCGTTAGGGATTCTCTTTTTACGATGATGTACAAATCAAGATTTACCTTCTTGGGCGGGTTTTAGTTTATGGATTCGAATTCACACCCATTTGTTGTTATTACTTACAATTTAATAACAGAACATTAGGTTAATTTTATAATTACCAATATTAATTGAGTGTGTGCAAAAATCTTAGGATTTGTGCAAATTGTTTTAGTTACATCCCAGATTGGGCGTATTATATGTACGAATCTTTTGGTTTATAGCTTGAAAATCTTTGTTCCCCTAGCTGTCCTTGCTTTTGCAGTTATAGTGCCTGTCAATTGGACTGGGAAGACATTTGGGCATGTTAACGATTTGACATTCCACGACATTGATGGTTATCAATATCCAACATTGCACTTGATACTAAAAGGTGAGAATTGACTTCCTCTCTCCTGTTTTATTGTTATCATTGTTCTTTTTTATTTCTTACTTTGCTTCTAAAGATGGTAGGATATTTGAGGGTTCAATGCTTAATGCTGATATTGTGACTAATATTGCTATTGTAAAGATCCATTCTAAAACTCCACTGCCAATTGCAAAACTTGATTCTTCAAGTAAGCTTCACGTTGGAGACCAGGTAGTGGCAGTGGGCTGCCCTTTTTCCCTTCATAAGTACCTTAACAGCTGGCATTGTATTAATGAATTTTGGATATTAAAAATAGTGAAAATACAAATCAAATGTTTAATTTTTATTTGTTTCAATTTCTTAACAATGTTTTCTAACCATGAATTAGATGCCAACCGAATGTTTAATTATTATATGTTTCAACTCCTTGACAACATTTTCTAATAATGAATTAAATGTCCCAAAATATTTAATTTTTAAATGGTTACAATTTAACTGCTATATTTACAATATGGTCTATTTTTTGTAATGCTACTCAGGAGAACTAGAGAACTAAATCATAAAATTAAGTCTGCATTTGGTTTTTGCATGTTGTATTAATGGTTATGATGCTGATTTGAGATTCCTCATATTCTATTTGTTTTATCCTTTATCACCAGTTATGTTGAACGTAAAAGCAGTGACACAAAGGTCTTCGTGGAATAGAGAGAGTATTGGCAAACAGATTGTGCACCCAAATATATTGAAGTAATTATGTCTCTTTGTGTAGGAGCTCGGGTGTGTATGTACATATACTTAAGTAAGTAATTGAAGTCCTTGATTCATGTTTTGCATAAAGTGTCGGTAGTACTACATAAGTGTTATGGCATAGCTTAAAATGCAATTGGCTAGCCATGAACTTGTTTAAGATTTCGTGAGTTGATTAAGAAGGGAATCTTGAGAAGTTCAAGATGGGTTCTTTGAGATTCTAGTTTCATGAGTGAGTAAGATGGATTTTTGCCCACCCCCCATCTTTCTAATAACTTGTAGTTTTACTCTTACCTTGATGTTATTGGTTGGATTATATAAAATGGGTATCCTGTTGGTGTATTGTTAGTTAGCTACTTTCATCGGTTAGGTAGATATTTATGTGTTCTTTAATTGTTTCCAAAGTAAATATCTGAGAGCTTATGACTTGTTACCTCCACCTAGAGTTTAATATAGTATGTAAACAAATAATAGCATATTTATTTAATAAAATGAATTGAATGGTAGAGAATATAGGTATGGCCGGACACCACATTAAGTGGGATGAACTTTATGTTTAAGAAATCAACTTTATTTAAACTTTTATTTTAGAAATGGTCAAAGCATGACGGTTCATGAAAGGCTTGATATCTGATTGCATATACTGCACATTTTTTTTTATATAAAAGCCTAATACTATATATTTTATTGAGAAATGCATGGCCAAAAGTGGTTACTTTAATCAACTTTATTTAATTTTTAGAGTTTAATGCTTGACATCCTTCGACTTTGAATTCTAGTTATTTTGTGATAATGATACTGGCTAGTTAATTAGAAGTCCTAGAAAGAGTCTAAACTTGAAAAATTGAAATTACTGAAAATTGGAACAACTAGCTAATCAATAGATGTTATTAGCCAAACTTGTCAACAATAAAATAAATAATTTGATAATTTCAATCTACTTCTATAATATATATTTTTAAAGGAAACATCATTATTTGTAGATTTAGATGTATGCCCAATATGATAGATAGCTCACTAGAGATGTTGGCATAATTATGTGGTGTTTTGACATAGCAAAGATGCTAGGCCAAAAGAGAGGTAAATTGAAATATGTGAAGGTTTTACTTCTATTAATATGGTTGCAATGCAGATGCATGTCCATAGACATCGATGGATATTATTCATAAATATTTTTGTGTCCCTAAAACACAAGGAGACAAAACTAAAAGATAATTCCTCCTATTGTTTTCTACCTTGTTCAGGAAGCTTAAACAACTACCCTACTTTTGTAATTTTGTAACAAATGTCTATTACCCTCTCTCATGATTGTGAGTTACTCAAACATTTCCTTCTATTGTCTGGTTTTGGATTTTTTTAAAGAATTTTAATTTGATTTTTATTAGTTTAGGGAGGAAATAAAAAATTAACAGCTTGAGAGTAGACTAGGCTGGTGTGGCATTGATGTGCGAGTGCGTCCACTGCATGGGGTAATAATCTCTTTTCCTACGCCTCATATTTATTTTTTTATCTCTGTGATATAATTATTTTGTTATGCATCTAGTCAATAAATGAAATTAAATGAATGATAATGATATGAAAGATGGAAGGTAAGCAGTCTCATTTCATTCTTGGCCTTAAATGTGTGAATAATGACAAAATGAAGCAAGCACATGCACACCCCACGGGTAACATTATTAGTTAATTGTTTCCTAGACTAGTTTTCAACTTTATCTCTCTTGTCCCTTCTTTGCTTTGGATAAGCTTTTCAAAACAAATCATTATTATGTTTTCAAAAGGAAAGAATGCAAAAACCACTATAACGCTTTAAGTAAAAGTAAAAGTGGTTTGGATTAGAAATATGGCTAGTGAACTTGGCTTGAAGTTCAGTTCTTTATGCAAAAAGTTGGTATTATTTGACTTCTATCCAGTATTTTTTGCTTGTTATTTTACCATTGGTTGTGCATATACTATGAAATTACTATTCTATGAAGTGATTGACAAAATAAGAAGGGAAAGTGCAAGTTAAGCACAAATATTAGGGCTCCATCAAGAATTTGGCTAGTGAGTTATTTTTTATTATGCTTGTACTTGTACTAGTCTTTGTGCACTTTGCCACTTGGGGGAATCTAAGTTGTACCTATTTTATTGAATAAAAATACACAAATTGTATGTTAGTTTTAATGTTGTTTAGACATTGGTTATTATGAGATACACCACTATTAGAAGCTGGAAGTTGGAGTTTGTTATTTGATATTGTGAGATTGTTAATTATATTTGTAATGTTGTTTAGGCATTGATAATTGTTTACTAAGTTATTGAACAATTTTGTTTGTTTCTACTTAGTAAATAAATGCTTTATGAATTCTTTTGATTACTATTTTAATTACTTTAAGAAATTTATTTCATTGGTTTTATGTATTTTAAAAGAGATTTGATTTACAAGTATAGTGAATTTTGAAAATTAGGTTAATAATATTCCAAATTTTATAGAACCGTTTTTTTAAAATATATATAGTTTTTTAATATATATATATATATATCATACTTGGTGGTTCCAAAATTGTTGAGTATGAATTTTTTTTTTTAAATCCAAAAATACGTACTGGTGTACTAAAAACCCACAAGTTTCATTAAAAGTGACAAATATAGTTAAAATAAAGCAATCTTTATACGTTACATGCTTGTGGTTTTACATGTTACAAATATATTGCAGATTTTATTTGTGAGTTTGACCAACCCACAATTAAGGGAATATTTGTCAGGCCATTCTTACGGGTTGTAGACCCATAAGTATTCAGTACTTGTGGGTTAAAAGCACACAAGTATGAGCATTTTTCTTGTAGTGGATCATGCTATAGAGTTTATATTATATGAATGTTGTAAGTCTAACATTATTGTTATCATATAGATGCTTATTTCTTAAAAGAAGGTTTCAAAAAATGCCCATATGTTCATACTCTTTATACAAAACTTGAAGATAAAGGAAAGATGCTTAGAGTATGTCTATATGTGGATGATTTAACTTATACTAGAAGTGATAGTGCTATGCTTGAAAATTTTAAGAAGTCTGTGATGTTTGAGTTTGATATGTCTAATCTTGGCACGATGAACTATTTGTTGGCATAGAAATTGTGCAAACAACTACTAGATTTTTTATTTCTTAGAAGAAATATGTTTTAAGTGATCTTTGATAGATTTTAGATGAAGCATTGCAACTCTATCACTATTACATTTGAGCTAGGATTGAAGCTTATGAAGAATCCTATGAGAAAAGGAGTTGATAGTATTCTTTATAGACAAATTATTGGGAGTTTAATTTATTTAACAACAACTTGGCCTTATTTAATACATACAGATATTGCAATTACTATACATATGGAGAGTCCAAAAGAGGTTCATCTGCAAGCTACATAGAGGATTCTATGGTACTTACGTGGTCCTGTTGAATTTGGTTAGTTTTATGAAATGAAACAGAACTCAGTTTTATCTGGGTTTACAGATAGTGATTATGTCAGAGATTTAGGTGATAGAAAGAGCACATCTGGATATGTTTTTATGTTGGGTTCTACAGTTATTTCATGGTCATTACAGAAGCAACCAATATTCACTTTGTCGACAACTAAAGCTGAGTTCATTGCATCAGCTTCTTGTGCATATCAAACACTTTGGTTGAGGAACATTCTTAAGGAACTTTGATTCAAGCAAATGGGTTTTACTAAAATGTTTTTTTTTAACAACTTAGCTACCAAGCTTCCAAAGAATCTTGTTTTTTATGCAATGTGCTAACACATGAATGTGAGATAGCTTTTTTTATGTGATCTCACGAAGGATGGAATGATCTTGTTTACTGTAGAAGTTATTGGATCCGTGACATGATTTTGATCTAATCAAGATTTCTGCAGCGACTTCGGAACTCGGATCTTGTGACTACAAGCTTCAAAATTTTTATGTAGCTTTCTTCCACTTCAGTTCCTGGGTGTGTCTACAAACTGTCCAAACGAGATGAGTGGGTGTCTATTAGCATTAGATAAGACTTGAGAATGCAAGACAAAGGTTAGAGGGAGCCTTGGAAGTTGAGACGTCACTTGGAGAAGCCTATATGACTAAATTTATTTTTCTTAGGGCAAGGCTGTATATCTTTTACGTTTTTTGCTTTTTGGAGATTCTAACCATCAAAACATGAAGCCCTAAATATATCTTATGTATATTCCCTCATTCCTTATCTAATTATAATTTGTAAATCTGGTTTAATTAGAATTATATCACATATAAACCTAGTTTAATTACGATCATGTCACGTATAAGATCATGTCACGTATAAGCCTGATTGGGCTTTAAGGCTATTTAGGTTCAAACACAAGTTTAGGCCTTATATAATCAAACTCATTAATTAACCCAGTAGCCCAATAATTTAATTAATCTCATTAATTAAATAATATGTCCAATTACTGATTAATGATAGTAATTAAATTGGCTCAATCACTAGTTTATTAATTATTTTAATACTTGCGCGTTATTCTCTAATAAATCTAGTTAAATTAAATAATTAATTTCTCAAGTCTATTCTCTATTCAAGTAATTTGTCAGTTAGCTACCAAGGGGATCTTGATAGACATATTTAATTACAAGCTCTAATAGATTTAACTCAGTATCCTATTATCTTATAATTGTAGTGGGTTTCGCTTATTAACTTTGGTCTACTCTACTGTAGGTTAAAAGCTACACTCTTAAATCAAATACTTTTTTATAAAAAGCTTAATAATTTAATTAAATTAAATTATATCTTTAAACCCTATCTATTAAGTAACATGTTTACATAACTACCTTTCATGGAATACCAATAATTGGAGATAGGCATAATTTATCATTTTATACGTCCAATTGCATCTTAAGCTTTTGATACCAATTTTATACCATTTAAATAATTTAGATTTATTACAATAAATCTTATTTTAATGAACAACCTTTACTAAACACTTGATGAAGATTTGATCATTTAAAATCTTGTAAAACTATCAAGGTGGTACTCTGTAGCCTTTTGGGTGTTATGAATTCATATCTATTTTATATTTTCTACTAGCATACAGATCTTACAATCTCAACTAGTCAAGGCATTGACATTACTCTTTTAGATTTCATTTTTTATTTTAGCCAAAGAGCATAGCCTGTACACTATTTGTACATTACCCACTCAAGATTTAAGGTACAAATGTGTTTAGTGCTTGGGTTTAAAAATTCACATTCGGTCATGGTATTTCTGTCAAAAGATAATTTTTACGTTGTTCGTGTTCAATGCATTCATAATGCACAAGTGTCTTTGTCCTGAAGTCAACTACTTCAAATAGTTAGAGATTTGTCATTTTCCTATTGAAGACAAACAATACAATAACCTTGTCCAAACAAAGTACATAACTTTTGTTTATAGGTCGTGAACTATTTAGAGCTATAACAAAGTTCTATATCTTAAATATATCTTATATATACAGATACTTTGTGAATACATAAGCTTTGGAACCTTTAATCATTGATACAGTCACACTTGGATAATTTATAAATAACAACTTTTATCCATTTATAACAATAATGTTTACATATTACAAAAAAAAAAAAATCATACTTGTAAGGCAGATCTCTAAAAGAAGTGAAGAGCAAGTAGTTGATATCTTCAGTAAATCTTTCAAATTGGCAAGTGTTTTGAAGTTAAGGAATTTACTTGGGGTTTGTAATATTGAAGAACCAATTTGATGGTAGGTCTGCATGAGAATTAAACTAAACATTTTTCAACATTCAGTTTGGAGAAGGGAATGTTAGAGTTTCATGCAGATAACGACTACTATAATTTAGGAAGTAGTTGTTGACTTTGACGTTGATTTGGTCATTAGATGTTAGTGATCCTAGGGATGTTAGTTGTCCTAATTTCTCTCTACACGTTAGTAGTGGTGTAGTAGTCAGTTGTGGTCATATTTTTATGTTTTCACATTCTTAAGTTGTTGATGTAATGCTTGTACAAAGGCTGTTGCAGATTGAAAAAATATCCATAAAATTCTCCTCTGTTTAGTGTGTCATAACAATGTTATGTTAGATAACTCTTAATAGTGATATCAGAATTTTGCAAAATGTATTAGGGTTTTCAACAATCTTAACATATTCATAATTTATATGACTTAAATTAAATAAAAATTACAATTAATTAAATGATTTTTCATAATTAATTAAATAATAGTAATGCTGGACTTATAATCCAAATACGATCCAAAGTCTACAATCTAATATAACAATCTATATGGTAAAATCCTATTAGAGATATAACTTTCTTTATTTATTTTTTTTCCTCTAATAGTGAATTTTTGCTATGGACCGATACATCAGGTTATAGACTTTTGGTTATATTTGAGTTGTAAGTTTAGCAGTATTATCAATTAAATAATTATAATTATACTAACTATTTAAAATAATGAAATAATCAATTAGATATAAATAAACTTATAAAAATTCTTTAAGATATATGAATAAATTAATATTGATTGTATATTTAATTTATATTATTTTAAATAATTTATCCTATTGTAATATTGTCCTATCCTATATTCTACCAAACATAATATATTATTATTTTTTTATCTAATTCTATCACATCCTATCTAATCCAAAAAATTAATGTTATACAAAACATTGCACCAAATGTATAGAATTTTATAAACCTTCTCTTAGGATCCACCAAATGTATAGAATTTTATAAACCTTCTCTTAGGTTCCGTTTGTGAATTATTATTACAGTAAAACTTTCACCAATTTATTATCATATAATTAATAAAATGAGATTATAATTAAGTTTTAATGAGTGGATATCAAAGTTGAAATGTGTAAGAGTAGATTTTATACATCTTTGATTGGACTGGACCATTTTTCCTTTGTGTTTGTTTAGAATGGAAAAACGGTGGAATGTGTTAGTAGAATGGTGATGGATTAGGGAGGTTCTAAGTAGTCATCTTCTTCGGTGGAGAGTGGTACCTCCAAAAAGGAACTTCAATGCCTAAGTCAGATACTGATTCTATGTTTAGGTTCAACGAAGTAATAAATAATAGAAACTAGTGAGAAAAAGAAGGGAATATGGAATTTTGAGCTATACTACTGGAATCTGGTATCAAATTCCTAGTACCAAAAACATAAAGGAGTGAAATCAAATAAAATCAAATCAAAGTAGAAATGATTCCAATCCTGTCTACTATAAGGTGCCAAATTCTTGTTTGGGAACTTTGAATAGTATTTTACTCCAAAACAAAAGGAAAGAATCCGGGGCAACATCAGCAAGCTCTGCATATTCTTCCATGCTGATTTTTTATTCCTTTTTAATTGGTTTTAAATTTGCCGCGTTGTTGCCCTCTTGATGACAACTTGTAATTTCTATTCTTTGAAAATATTGCCAGTAGCTCTATTATTACCAGTATTGGAATGAGATTGATAACGTAATAAGATGCATCTATGATACTAATAATCTTTTCTTCAATACTATCTAAGTTAAGTTATCGATTTTTTTTTTTTTAGTATCTGGGATAAATTTTGCGCCTTTTTCTTATGGCTGTTTAAAATAAAAAGTCGCACAAATTAAAACATTAAATTGTTGAAAGCATCCGTAAATCTTAAATTAAGGAGAGGAAAAAGAAAAAACATAGGCATCTTCAAGAGGTAGGTTCAGTAAATGGTTACTCCCAAACCCTAGAATAAAACAAATTTTGCATGGATTTTTAATAAGTGAACTAATAAAATAATCAAATCAAACGGATGTGCAATATTTATAATGCTATATATACAAAAGTAGTATAAATTAGGGGTGTTTATAAAACTCTTCCGATATTAAAGGTGACATTACATGAATAACATAGGAGGTTCAATGTCAACACAATTGAAGATGATATTTAAATTTTAGTAATTTCTGATAATGATGTAAAATGTAGCAAAACATATTGACATCCTTAGAAGCTTGGGTAAATGACAATCACTGGCCACCTGGGCTCCATTAATTTTTAAAACACTTAAGGGTGCATTATGGTATGGTATTAAGTGTTTTGGATTTGATAGGATGCAATGAAATATGATATGTTTTGATAAGATATAATACTATACCATCTTTAGAATAAGTCTAGATAAATAAGAATATAATATGATATTCAAATTTTATTTTGATTATTGTGAATAAATATTAAATATATAATAATAATTAATTTCAAATTAGTAAATAATTTTATTTGTAATTAATCAATAAAATATTTTATCATTATTAATTTTGTATTACTAGTATTTCTAAATTTAAAATAATTAAAATTTTACCTAACATTTTTATATTTAATTACTAAATAAAATTTTAAATTTATTATTTTAATAATATTTATTATTTGAAAAAATAACAAAACCTTAACAATTGGCTGGTTCCTTAACCCACGTTTAACACATGGATGTAGACAGGTTAACTTTTGCTAAAATAGCGCCCTTCTATGTGACCTTTTTTTTTTTGAAAAAATTACTTAATAATATAGATATAAAAAATTATAATATACAAAAATCCGAGGGGCATACCCCAAGAATTACAACTAGGACGTAAAGTCCAAGATCAAAAAATAACAGCCACAAGCGGCAAAAAACAAAGCAAAGATTACAAATGGCCTTAACAACATGAAATAAAGGCTATAGGCGACCTGAACAAAGTAAGATTTTCAATGACCATAAATGGCCTAACAATTAAAGGAAAACAAAAAAAAAAAAATGATCACAATGGTGGAAACATAAAGAAATAGAAAAAAAATCAAGTATGATTAAGTAAAGCCTTAATCCTACTTGTTCTTCTCCTTCTTACCTTTCTTTACTGGAGTACTCGGGGTGTTCAAATGAGTATGATCAATCCCATCAGATTGATCCTCATCACTTAGCCTATTCAAAGGCTCAAAACGAGAGGGAGAAAACATAGGAGGTTGCCCTGTATTTATCCGTCCTGACGAAATAGATGCCTCATGATTTGTAGAACACTGGATGGAACCCAATAGCCTACCTTGGTTAGTCGCAAATGGAGAAAAAGAGTCAGAATCTGATACTGACTCTGTACTCAAAACTGTAGTAGCCTTAAAGGGCACATCATGTGTTACAAAATTTGTTGGAAGAGTAACAGCTTTCAAATTTTCAGCGACCTTGGCCACTTCTTTACCCTTATGCAAAGGGGCGCTAACAGAGGTATTTGCCTCATTCTTGTTACCTTATTCAAAGGGGTGCTAAGAGAGGTATTTGCCTCTTTCTTATCCTTACCTGAAGTCTTTGTTGGATCCGAACATCGATGACCAGAGGAGCAACATTCAAGGCAATGCTTTGGAAGCCACTCATACTCAACTCGGATTTGGATGGGCTCGGAAGAGAGCTTACATCTGATCTCAAAGTTCTTAATTGGAGGGTAATTTGCATTCAGCCAAACACATACCCTCGCATACTCCAATCTGGAAAGATCAGAAGTCATCTTGTCACAAGAGATAGGTTCTCCAACCATGCTTGAAACCATGGCAAGGCCTTTTGTTGTCCACAAAGAAAACGGCAGGTCATACAAACGGACCCAAACTGGGTGCATTTCAGTACCGGAAAGTTCAAGATTCAAATGCGGTTACCATGGTTCTAAATAAATATATTTACCTCCAAACAACCAAGGACCGCGATCAATGATTGCATGAACCTCATCCTCAGTTCGAAAACGAAAGACGAGATATCCATTAACTATGGAGCGCACGTCCTGTAGACCACTAGCTTCCCAAGCCCGCATGGCCATAGAGCGTGCAGCATGAAAGGGCATCGAAAATTCCGGAAAGAAGCCAAAGAGACATCTACGCCATTCAGCCACATTCTCATCAACGATCTCATCCGGGATCTCAAGGATTGTACCCGGTTGCTTGGGGGTAACCGGATTCAATTTGCAACGGGTACTCGAATCAGTAATCTTAACTTTGTCGGCCCAATTCGTCTTATGCGGATCTATTGACCAAACCACAAGGAATCAGGAAATCGACTAGGAGACAAAGTTGCATGAAATAACCTAAAAAATAATCTAGGCGGGGCTGATGAACAATTTCTCCGGCAGGATGAATAGTAACCACCACGGTGAACAGTATTATCCGAATGAAGAAACAGCGATTTGAGGGGTTTGTGGTTGGAATCAGATGACGACCAAGAAGGAGAAGTTGGTCAGTGTTGTTCGATCTACTAAATGGTGGCAAATGTGAGATGCAACTCGCCGTTTTCCGGTGAGAGGTGGTGGTGAATAGTAAATTCGAAACTTTGTAGCCTTGAACGGAGGTGATGCGGTGCGAATCTGGTGGTGCTGATGAAGGGAAACTTGTAGAACGTCGCCTGATCTACAAGAATTTGATGGAGGTGAGATGCCACTCGCCGGTGATAGCAGCAGGCGGCGGTAAATAGTAAAAATTCGAAACTTTGTGGCCTTGAACGGAGGTGTTGCGGCTCGAATCTGGTGGTGCTGATGAAGGAAAACTTGTAGATCGAGTCAAGACCAACACAATGATGGTAAAGGTGGTGTCCCACTCGCTCGTCGTTGGTAATGAACAGTGAAATCCGAAACCCCTTTTTTGCAATTTTAACCGTTTTTCAGCCGGAAACTGAGGACGGCCCAGAAAAAAAGTTGCCTCAGGATATCCCGATCTATAACATATGTAGATTTGAAAGGCTGATTCGCAAATCGGCCGGAGTAACTATTTACTCCGGTGACCCTAGTTGAGAGAAAAAATTTTTCTTCCCTCGATCTTGAACCTGAGGCTTCAAAAGTTACACCAAACACATGAAACTAATTTAATGCTATCTCATGCGCCTCAAAAGTTACACCAAACACATGAAACTAATTTAATGCTACAAAATTTAATGTATATTCACTCCCTTGATCAAATATATTTAAAATTTCTTATTATCCAAAAGTAGTCTTATATAAACGCAATCCATTTATTAACTCCCTCGCCTCTCGTTTATTTCCTACCTTGGCTATAAAAAGGTCTCACGCTAAGCGCAAATTTCCCAAATCCAGGCCAACCTTCCAAATGGAAACACAATCCATTTTGTAGGCTTTGGAGACAACGTACGGCGAAGCCACTAAAAGACATTTAAGGCTAGTCGCCCTTATTTTCTTTTTGTGCTTAATATTTATTACCCCTACTCTCTTTATATGTTTTTCATTGCTCCAACAAGAATCAAAATGTTCCTAACGGATCCACTTATAGTCACCATTTCAATCACCCCACTAAAATACAAATTTCTTTTGGGATTATATCAAACCTATCCCTGAGGTTTACTCTACTATTAATAGAAAGAAACTATTGAATTTATATCAATGCACCCCTTTTGGTTTATTTTCTTTATCATCTATAGGTCCAACTATCAAATTCCGTTTGGCTTTGTGGTAACCGATGAGGCTCATTTGGTAAAACAACAGCCTCATTATTATGAACTTAAACAACTCTTTCCCAGATAAATTAAGCGCCAAAACACTATTTTTCAGCCTCAAACTCTACTATCACTGAAATTAAAACAAACACGTAGAATATGATTCAGATTCTACTCATTTCGCTACTACGAAAATAACATGAATCTAAATATCTAACCTTGGCTGTGTCTGTGACTATTTTTTTAACCCAAAATGCAAATCCCACAAACCAGTAGTTTAGCAAAGCCTACAACTACAATCTTTGAAAAAGTTCCAAACTTTCTACTGCATTCTTTCTCTATTGCATTGATACTTGAGATTATCTTTCATGTCATTTTCATTACTCAAAGTAGGAATTTAGAGATATAAGGCCTCAAAATAGCAGACTCAATGTTACTCTCAATTTTGTCATCTTTCGTTCCAATCTTTGTAAGCCAGGAACAATCTCGACCAAACTTGAATCTCTTTATCGAAAGTTCCTCTAATGTTGAAGCAACAACGAAGAGGAAAAAAGAGAGAAGCTATGTTGAAAAAGCACAAGAAGCCGCGCCACTATGGTGCACCCACTCCCAAGAACATTGTAACATCCACACGCTGAAAGACCCATAATTATTTTTGTCAAAATCACTAACATCTACAATTTCAACATCACTCAAACTCTCTCTTTTTTTTTTTTTTGGCTAAAGGGATTGAGACTGTAAACGGAAGACAATGTTGTTTATGGAGTTGGGCAGGACAGAGATTGAATTTTGATGATACGAAAGAGACGGAGAGGCACGTTCAGATTAAATTTTTAACATTATATGTAGGGTTTTTTCGTTAACTTGGGAATCATAACCAGTTTGGAGTTAAAAGGTTGAAGAAGATGAAGGGTAGAAATAGACTTTCGTAATTCAGTTAGTTTAGAAGGCGATAATTTCAGTAAGTACTCCAAAGTTGTAGTTTAATTTTAAGCAAAAAATAACTATTTATTTTTTATTAATCACATCCTTAACATTTTCCAGTACCTATTAACTATTAGTTTCAATTCTAATGAAAGTTTACAAAGACTTTTTTATTCTTATATATCTAATTAATATATGTTGGAAAAAAAAAAGCAAACACTTGCATTTAGATGTAATCATTCTCAGGAATGTTAATTAAGTTTTGCTAAAATATAAGTGTCAAGTTAGTTTTATAAACATTTGCATTTAAATCAATTAGCGCTCCAAATACAAGGGGCGTTAATTGATAATCTTAAAAGTAACTTTTAATTTAGGTGTTTATTATTATTATATAAAAACTGAGGCTTTAAATATATATTTGTTTCTTTAGTTCCTCAATTACATATATCATGGTCTGCATGCAAGGGTCACATTTCTTGTATTAAATTATATAAAAATGGAGAGTAAGAATGGAGCGTTAGGTGAGTTATAGGCATTTCAATCTTGTCTTGTTCAGTTGATTAAAAAATTAAAGAATTGAACCAATAATCGTGTTTAGTTAAGGTCATAGTGGTGGAATTATTGTGCACATACACTTTAATTATGATAGCTAGGCACTATCCCACCTTATTATTATTTTCTTTTTGTAACCGAGGTGTTCGGGCCAGCATGGGGAAAGACCATTGTGGAGAGTCGAACCTAGGATTTCATTGTGGCCTTACCAACTTTCTCCTGGGCCATCCTTGCCACTTGAACCAACCCATTATAGGTCCCACCTTATGTTCTTAAGTTCTTTTGGCATTAAAACCAGATACATAATTATAATATAATTTATTTCATACGAGTGGTTTAACGATAAAAGAAAAGGTTATTTTAACGGGGAATTGGGAGAAAAAACAAAGAAAAATGATATACGAAAATAATCTCTAAACTTCAACTCAATATCATTACTAATCAATACCAAAAAAAAGCTAATAAAACACTATTATTTATATCAAACTTGTTGGAAAATTAAAGAGATGTTTCAAAATCTTTAGAAGTTACAAAATTTTATTTTGTAAATTAATATGGTTTGAATGAAATTGTTTTGTAACCTATGAATTGATTTGCAAATTTCTTTTGTAACCTGAAAAACTGATTTGTATTAAATAGAAGTGGTGGTTACAAATTTAATTTTTGAATTAAATGGATTTGGAGGTTACGTTTTTCTTGGCCTATATAAAAAAGTCCTTTCTTCTTTTGCGAAATACACAAAAAAAAACCTCTCTCTAGTTTGTTTTCGCTCTTGCTTTCTTGAGTTTTTAGTTTCTAGTTCTAGAGTGATAGAGTTTGAAGTGTTTCTAGTTTGCTTAAGTAGAAGAGTAGTGCTTCTCTTGCTATCGATTATTGTTGTATCCTAGGAGACAGACATCAATAGAATTCTCAAGCACCTAGTGGAGAAGGAAAATCTAGTTTAAGAAAATCATGTGATACACGAGCCTCGACGCATTATTTCTACTAGTAGGACAAGCTTTCAGTTGGTAATTTTATTTTAAAATTAAATTAAATTATTTTTGTATGTTATCCTTATATAATGCAAGTAAATTTTATAACAAATTAAAACAGATTATTGCTTTATATAAGGTTTTCAAAGTGACATGTTAGAATCTAATTTTATATATATTATTGTAATATATATAATTTTATTTGTTTGAATATATAAATTGCTCTGGCCTTATATTTGTTGATAGATATATTTGGTGTGATATAGACTGGGTTTGAAGAGGAAGCAACTGTGACCCCCTCGTCTTTCCTGGGAATTTTCTTATAAAGAAATTCTGTCTAAGGAGGCTGGGTTTTAAGAGGGACTTGTTCGTCAACCTCCGGTCATTCTTGAGAATTATTTATTGAAAGTTATTCAATTGTTCTCAGACTATAGTTTAGTTCAAGAAATTAAAAATCGTTTGATTTGTTAATTTCAGATGTTGAGGTGGTTAATGTTACGGCTGGTTCTCAACAACCTAATGTGGCTACTGCCTCAACTGTATCAGTTTCAGTTCCTATAAACCATGGTGAAAAAATTGGAGAATTTTGGTGGGTTGAATTTCAAGGGGTGGCAGCAAAAGATGCTGGTTTACTTGACCACTCTAGGTCTGGCGAGGTTCTTAACTGAGGATCTACATAAACTCAACGAAGGAGAGTAAGATGTCCAAGTCATCAGTGCTATTGAGGCTTCAAAGCATTTTGATTTCTTATGTTATAATTATGTCATGAATGGCTTGACAGACTTATTATACAATGCGTGTATTGAGAAAAAATCGAATAAGGAATTATGGGAGTCTTTAGAGAAGAAATATAAGACTAAGGATACTGGATCCAAAAAGTTTGTGGTGGCTTTCTCAATTATATGATGGTGGACTTCAAAACTATGATAAGTCAAGGGCAAGAGATCCAAGTAACCTTCATGAGATACATACTTAAGGGATGGTTCTAAGTGAAACCTTTTAAGTACCGGTTGTGATTGAGAAGCTACCCCCTGCATGGAAGGATTTTAAGAATTACCTCAAGCACAAGAGAAAAGAGATGAACATGGAAGAGCTTGTAGTTAGACTTTGTATTGAAGAAGACAACAGAGGCTTAAAGAAGAGAAGTTCAACTCTTGTAGTGGTAAAGGCTAATGTAGTGAAGCATGGCCAAAGCTCTAAGGCAAAGAAGAGCAAGTCGAATAAATAATGGTCCAAGCTAGGGCCTAAAAGTGGAATTTTCAAGAAGTAGAAATTCCAAGGGAAGTGCTTCAACTATGACAAGATGAGTTACAATGCTTCAGATTGCCGATTTTCAAAGAAGAAAAAGAATGAATCGAATGTGGTGGACAACATCACACAAGGCGTATAAGAGCTAAGCCTATCTATAGTTGTTTCTAAAGTCAATCTAGTTGGGTCTAACCCAAAAGAATGGTGGATTGACTCCGGAGCTACAAGGCATGTTTGTTCTGACAAAGGCTTGTTCACAACCTTTGAACCCATTGAGAATGGGGACAAGGTCTTGATGGTTAACTCATCCATGTCTGAGGTACAAGGTCTAGGCAAAGTGTTCTAAAGATGACTTTTGGGAAAGAGTTAACACCAAGTAACATAATGTATGCGCCAGAAATTCGTAAGAACTTAGTATCTAGTTCATTACTGAAAAAGCGTAGATTTTGCATGGTTTTTGAATAAGATAAATTTGTACTTACCAAGGGTGGTATGTATGTTGGAAAGGAATATGAGAGCGAGGGAATGTTTAAACTCAATATAATAACTATAAAGCCCAAAATCAATAAAGCTAGTTCTTCTGCTTATTTGATTGAGTCTTCCTTTTTATAGCATGGAAGACTAGGACATGTTAATTATAATACATTGCGTAGATTAATTAACTAAATCATATTAAGGTAGTTAAATACCTACCGTAGGTTGGTTTTTGCTTATTTTATAGGATAAAACCCAACGAACAAAGCATCTAAACAAATTTTAAAAGTTGGCAAGCGCTTCTCTTTTGCAGAGCTAATCCAACTTAGGAATGGTAAAATAAACAATGGGAACCAGTGTTACTCCCTTTATCCAAAACAAGCACGACCTCGTAATAGATTATTCAAACATGAAAGGTTGGCATGTGTCTTTCTCGTGCAAGGCAAAACAAACCCAAAAAGAAAAAAAGTAGATAGTAAAGGTCGACAAGTACCTTGCTTGTAAAAGGCCAACCTTAACTACTGACAAACAAATGAATGACAAAACTTGGTAAAAAGTAGGTGCTCTTTTATGCCATAGATAGCCCAACCTTGGGACATGCATATAAATGGCAAAGATGGGGAAACCCTCAAGCCCTTCAAACAATTATATGAACAGAAAGGATCGGCAAGTGCTTCCCTTTTGGAGGGTTAACCAAACTCAAAAACAATCATTTAAACAGTAAAAGTTGGAAGATGCCTTTCCTATGCAAGGCAAATCTAATCTTAGAACAGATAATAGACTAGTAACAATTAATAAGAGTTTCTCCTACATAAGGAAAACCTAACCTCTAAGTGAGTTATAGAACAAAAAGGATAGGCTTGTGCTTATTTAGAGTAAGCTTGACCTATGAGAAAGAAAAAGGAAGGATAGTGCTCAAGGTAAACTTGATCCCTGAAAAAGGAAGGGTAGGACCGTCCTTACAGCAAGCCTATCTCTTGAGAAATGAATAAATAGGTGTGTGCTTCTCTTTTGGAGCAACCCCAACCCTTGGGACAATTACCCTAAATGGACAAATAGATTTTTTGCGAAATAGACCTGACATGTAAATAGTTAAATAAAGGGTCGGTTTTATTCTATGAAACCTCTGGTTACATCATATAAATGCTTTCGTCAAGATTCCATTTAAAAATGTTGTCCCGACGTCTATTTGCCAAATCTTATAATCATAATGAGAGATAATAGATAAGAGAATCTAAATTGATTTAAGCATAGCTTACCTTGAAGCTTTGATACCAATCGTAGGAATCCGGTGCCAAATCTCAATACTTCAAGACTGTAGAATAGCATCCAGGACCAAGATCTTATGAGCGTAGGCTTCAAAATTTTGATTTGCTTTATCACCACTTCAGTTCCTACTTATGTCTGAAAACTACATGAATGAGATGTGTGAGTGTATTAAAATCACAAGATTATGTCAGATAACTAGTGATCGGTGAACAGTGATAGATGAATAGTATTTGATGAACAATACTCTGTGAATAGTAATAGTGTATAGTGACAGTTTGTTCCTTGTTTACTAGAAACCTATCACAACACTGACCTAATTCATCCTTTTATATCTTTATTAATCCCTGTCTTATTTTGATTGGGAAGCCTAATCATATTAGGCTTAATCTAACTAATTTTCTGGGTTTTTAGAACTGGTAGTCCTAGTTGTATAAGAACTTAATCTCATTGTCTTTAATTGGGTTATCAATACTTAATTAGGTCCATCCCAGTTTTGTGTAAACTTTTAATTAATCACATTAAGTATAACCCATTAATCTAATTAATTAAATTGGCCAAAATACTCTATTATTTAATTAATCATAGGTCCATTTACTAGTCAAATATATTTAATTTAATACATGAGCTTTATTCTATAATAAATCCAATTAAATTAAATAATTAATTTCTCAAGTCCAATTCTTGTTCAGAATATTTTTTTTCAGCTCCCTAGGGGACCTTGATGGACATATTTAATTACAAGCTCCAATAAGTTTGTCCTAGTACCCTATTATCTTATAACTATAGTGGGTCCCACCTGTTAACTTTGGTCCTTTTCACTATAGGTCCAAAGCTTCACTCTTGAATTAAATACTCTTTACAAAAAGCTTAATAATTTAATTTGATTAAAATGTTTCTTTAAGCCCTATCTATTGAGCATCGAGTTTACATAACTACCTTTCATGTAATACCAATAATTGGAGTTAGATATGATTTACCATGTTGCCCCTCCAATTACATCTTAAGTTTTTGACACCAGTTTTATACCATTTAAATAAGTTGATATTTATTAAAATAAATCTCAATTTAATGAACAACTTTCATTAAACACTTGACCAAGATTCTCTCAAAGAAAATCTTGTAAAACCATCAATGTGTTATTCTATAATCTTTTTGGAGTCATGAATTAAATATCTATGGTATAGTATTTACTAACATACAAATCTTACAATCCCAACTAGCCAAGCTATTGACCTTAATATTTTAGATCTCATTTTTTATTCTATGAAACCTTGTCCAAACAAAGTGTCTAGCTTTTGTTTATAGGTCACGAACTAGTTTTGAGCTATGACAAAGTTCTATGTCTCAGATATATCTCATATATACATAAACATTGTTAATGTATAAGCTCTGGAGCCTTTAGTCATTGATATTGTAACACTTGGGTAATTTATAAATAATAACTTTTATTCATTTATAACAATAATGTTTCCATATTACAAAAAAACATCCATACTCATAGCGTAGATATCTAACCATCTCCACTTGCCCTTAGAGTCGATGTGACATATTTGCACATCTCCACGTTGCACGATCTCTCGTATGAGATGGTACTTCCTTTTTATATGCTTTCCACTCTTATGGTTTTTAGATTCCTAAGAATTAGCCACTACCCTACTTTGTCACCATAAAATGGATTGAAATGACTTTAATTCCCTTGAATAAATTTTTGAAAATTAGAGTGAGGACGATTTGAACCCAAGACCTCAGCATATGCATATTCATGTATTGCCACTGTACCAACTCTATTTTATATCTAGTATACACTAATTTTATTATTCACTCTATATTGATTTTCAGAGAAAATAAAAATCCATATCTCTCTCTTCTTCTCTCATTTTCATTGTTTCACCTCTCTTGTCCCTCTCTTAGTAAACCTCCATGATCCCCCATACCACCACTGCCACCACCATGCAGCACTATCGTTTCACCTCCCTTAGCCCTCTCTTAGCCTCCATGAGCACGTCCTCCATACCACCATGGCCTACCACCAATTCCTCCTCCCTTTCCATGAGCCATTTTTCCATCATATTGCAAACGAATGAAAACCCTTACTCCAATAAAAAAATAGAGGAACAGAGATGAGAATGGAGTGAGTGAAGCTTGTTTGTGTAGTAATGGGCACTGGGGTTGTGGCCATGACCTTGACGATGGTTGTCAGCTCTTTCGGACTATCAAACGGCCATTCTAATAACAATGGGATTTTTTTTTAATTTGTCAAATTAGTGCAAAAAAATCTCTTTTCTCCACCCTCACTTGTTTTTAGCCTCTATTATGGTGGATTCTGTTTGTCGACGAAGGATCTAGTGGTGTTGTGCTTTGATTAATGAAACAGATTTCATGATTTAAGTGTTGGTTTCAGAACTTTTAATTTTCGATTTTAGAAAGATTTGTTGGTGTATTTATTTGAGTAGTTTTTAGAGGAAGGTGGGTGATTTTCCATTCGATTGGATGCCACATGAAGTTTGCTTCTTAATTTTAATTTGAAAGCTATAGTTTTGTTAGTTCTTAAGGTTGAACTATTGACAGTCTATTTGGTTGTTGAACCTAGATTTATTTAAGAACTTGAATAAATTAGCTTATTCTTAAGATATTTGTAAATGTGATAGAAGGATTTCTAGAGTATTAAATTCATTAGATCAAATGGCGAATCTTCAGGGCGTATTAAGGCTTCCAATGTTTTTGGATGAAGCCCACTATGAAATCGATGTATAAATGTGCCACTAATATCAAATGCAAACTTAGAAACTACTACCGACACAAGAATGGCCAAAACATCTCTAGCAATTTTAGACAATGTAGGATATTTAAACCTATTTATCTTCCACCAAGCCAATACATCAAATCCACAAGTAAGAGGTAGGACAATTTCCTCCAAATCAAAATCTATCTTTGACTTAACATCTATAGGAGTTTTACTCGATACAAACAAATCAAATTTTAACAAAAAGTCAACTTTTTTGTCAAAAGGCACATTTGACTCTAAAGAAGCCCCAAAAAAGTCACTATGGTGATTAGTTCCTTCACCATATTTAGCTTTTTTTTAATACTCTTTCTCCAAATCATGACAAAGTCCATGAAGTCTCTCCATTTGAGATTAAAAATCATTTCCATAAATTTGAGGAAAAAAGAACTCATATAATTTCAACTTAGACCTTGGGTCAAAAACTGAAGCTACAACCATTACTTTATAAATATCATCCCAATACTTTTCAAACTTTGTTATCATATATGATGTCATCATCCTTATCTGATCATAACTAGATATAGGCCATTCAAACATTGACAATTTAACATGACAGAGTGTAGTAGAAAAAAGGCTGGTTGTTGCATACTTGGTTCTAAATAACTCCTTTGCAACATCATAGAACAATCCCAATCTGTCACACGTCTCTTGTGCCAACTCCCAATCTTCTTCATGAGGAGGACATATGTATTTTGCATATTGTGACTCATATCCTTGTAAGTGGGTGAAAATAGTCTTACACATTAAAGCAATAGTAAGGATACAAATTATGGAGTTCCACTTAGTTTGGTCATCTAGGACCAACCTCTTACAAGTTGAAAAATTTAATTGTCTACAAGTTTCCTCAAAACTCTTTCTTTCTTTCTGATGTTGCTATCCAGTGGGCAACATTTTCATGAATCCTCTTATCATCTTCACCAATTACTTTAAACCAATTTTTGACAACTAAGTTTACCATATTTGCATAACAATGCACTTGAAATAATTTAGCACTCAACATTAGATGACTACTAGTACGAGAAAGCTTATCTGAAAGAATTTGGATCGTGCCATCATCAGTGACAATTCTGTCTGGAAGAATTTGGATCATGGCATCATCAGTGGTAATTCTATTTATACACAATATAGACAACTTATTGTCAACCTTCCAACTCGATAAGCAGTCCAACAACGCATTAGCTAGTGTCTCAAAAAATTCAGGTAGGGTGCATGTATAAACCTAATTTAAATACACACACACACACACACACATACACCAATGAATTACAGTCAAATAAAATCACAAAGATAACTAAGTTGTAAATAAAAGATTATTATAAGATATACCATCAAATACTAACATTACTGAGAAAAGAAAAAAATTATTAAAAATATATTATCATACCGCATCATTCAACTTTGTAAGATCCAAAAGTCATCTAGAAAATGTGCTGTGACAGCCATCTACTTCTTGTTCGGCATATATCTAGTGCTTGGGATATTAGCAGTCCACATCTTAATAGTGATGGCAATTTGACTCGTATTATCCTCTAGCAATTTCATTGTTTTAGTCCTTTCAATATCATAGACTTTGAAGATTTCATTTTTAATGGTGGTTCAAGTTTTGGCTTGAACGAAGGTTGGATACTAGATATATAGCTGCTAAACAATTCAGCTTCAACAATAGAAAGAAGAAGTTCATGCAAAGTTACCATATCTGCCAGCTTTTCTTTAAAAACTTGAGGATCAAATCTATGACTATGAGATGCACCAAATGTCTCTCCTATACCCTTGGCCTCATATAGTTTTAGTCTTTTAGGGTTATTGTCATGGCAGTTATCATCAGATGCTCGCTCATCACCATCATCAAAAGAAGAAGAAGAAAAAAAAAAACATGTTCGTCTTCATTTGCCCTATGCTGCTAAGGTGAAGTTCTATTCACTTGTGGGTTGCACTTGTACATCAGTAAGCGAGAAAGATGCCTCAACAGCGCCGTCAATGGGATGCTCATTTTCTGATTCAAAATCAAGGGAACTCATATTTCACCTACAAGTACAAACACATTTTAAATAATTTTAAATATATAATAATAATTATTGAAATTGTGATTAACCATGTCAACTTTGCAAAATCTTTATGGGTATTGTTTTGGGTAAAAACATTCATCAAGTTAACTAATGACAAAAAAGAAAAGAAAAACAAATCATACTATATAATATAACCAATATGATGAATGGTAGGATAGAATAATCAAGTGTTACATTTTTCTTTTGGGCCATGACACAGCCCATATAATATGAAGAAGCTTCCTTTAATGTCTCTGACATAAACATTCCCTAGCCCATCATCTCCCTAGTCCTTCCTTCACCCACACATTTTTTTTTCCTAAATAATAATAATGTGCAGAGGAATACCAAGCAAATACAGAAGATAGATGAAGCATATTTTAGCTACTAAAATAATTATTATAATGATAAAAATAAATAAATAAATAAACCTTGGTATAATGAAGTGGGGTTTATCATAGTAGTGGAGAAGGTAGAGAGAGATTCAGTCCTTCACTTTCACTCAAGAAAGCCCCATTCAAAAGGCTTGCAGACGAGCAAGCTTTCTTACCTTTCTTAGTTTGTTATGTTAGGGTCTGGTTTTCATTTGGATGATGGGTCTCAGGGATCAAGGATTCTTGTAGTAATGAGTATTAGTCTAGCCCGCCCCCGTAAAGATGAAACAAACTCCCTCCCACACTGGAGTTGGACTTTAAACAATATTTTTGCAATTGCTTGCTCCATGCACTACAAGAAAAATGCTTATATTTGGTGGTTTTTGACCACCACGTATGTATATATTTGGCGGTCTTGAAAATGCCACCAATGGCACAGCCAAATATGGTCAATTTGGCGGTCGGTCAACCTATCAAATATGCTCCTGACTAAACTTGGCCTTTTTAGGGCACCAAGTATAAATAGTTTCAATATATATATATATATATATATATATATATATATATATATATATATATTGGTAGTTTTTCAGTTGGTCAACCTGTCTAATATGCACCTGACTATACTTGGCGTTTTTAAGCTGCCAAGTATAAATAGTTTCAAAAATTAAAAAAAAAATACTTGGCAGTTTTTAGCTGCCAAGTATGTATATGTATATACATATATATATGTATGTAAGTATGTATAAAATAGGCATTCTAAAAAATTTAAGAAATTCATAATCTGTATTGTTTGTCACATTAAACAAATTTCGCATAAAACAAGCATTAATCCTCTAATCAATCACGCTTTATCGTATATCAAAAATCTATATAACAAACAAGTAAGCATACTACAGAATACCAAGCATTTAAGATAACAATAAGATCTATTTCAAAGCCAATACTCGACTCTATTTTCCATCATTTCTTTTTCTTTTTATCTGTCTCTACAACCCATGAACATAATAAAATAATGCAATAACATGCTAATATATACAATCTCATTAAATCAAAACAAATTTTGAAACGATCCATAGATATGCGTTTATATACTAAGGTTGTGGATATATGTGTGTTTAATTATATAATAAGGATGTGTGTTTATCAAGCAAATAGAAGAAGAAAATGCAATTCAAATAGATTATAGGAAAACTCATTTAGAGTGCTCTAAAACACTACTACAATAGGTTAAATAACAGTTTAAAGTACTTATAATACCAAAATTGAAGCATACAAACATTCTTACAAATCATTAAAATTGATCCTTAATAGTTGAAAGATAAATTACATTATTTGCTTGTAGAGAAAAATGCACCTTCAATTATTAAAAGAAGTTGCAAACATAAAACATATGAGTCATTGTGGCCATCTCATCTTGTTGTGAAAAAAAAGAATCTTAAACATGAATTTCAAGTCATTTTAATGATATAAACAGAGTTCAATCCTTAAAGATCAAATATTAATTTCAAGTGCTACAAGAAAGGAAACAGAGGATAAGTTCATTTTAAGTTAATTAATTCCCACCAATAAATGTGGCATATTACATAGATCTCATGTCTCAGCAGACAACTATTAGATTAAGTAAAAGCTTTAGAAAACGTTGACGGGACTCATTTGTTAACCATGGAGATGCAACAAATGATTAGATGATTAATGATCCACTGGAGATTAGAGGCTTGTACAGGGTTGGTTGATACGAAAAATTTCATCCATAATGAGCTATGTACGTGCTTAGCATCATCCCTAAACTTCTCCTTCCCAACGGCCATTCCAACCAGACTGATACACTCCATGGATTTCGCACGGAGCATGCAATTAGACTTGTCAGTTGCATTCACCAAGATAGCTTTTAGGTAAGGCATAACAACATCATAATATTTTTGGAAGTGCTCCTACAAAACCTAACTTACTTAGCAGGCATCCGCACCACATAACCAAAAATAAAATTAGGAGTAATAGAATACCTGAGACGAGTCAGCAACTGATGCCAAAGCAGTTAATGCTCCCTCTTGTACCACTTGTTTTCCATTTTGGCACATAAGCATGTGGAATTATTTAGTAGAAGAAAAAAAGTTTGATCTTTCAAGTGTTGTTATTAAATATTTGTAAATTGGTGATTGATTACTATGTCAATATACCTGTAAAAGTACAAGCAGTTTGCTCACTATACCATCCAAGTACGGCGTTAAAATCCCTTGCCAAAGGTGACGCTAATCCAAGTAACACTAAATAGAAAGATCTGGTATACCATTGCCTCAATCTCAAAATCCAATAGCAATGTGCAATATTCTTTTCAAGTTAATCTATAACAAATAAAAAATGAAAGAAAGATAAACTGACAGACACTAATTTACAAGTAACATTTTCCCTAATTCAATTAGTTACTTGATTACCACCCATTATTCTCACCTAATTTATCCTAATTTTGAGTTATATGCCCTGCCTAAAAAAGAAAGAATGAAGTGGTGAGAAATTTATTACTAGAGTGGAAACCTTCATAATTACCACCTCATCTTGCAAAAACTCTACATCTCTAAGCTATATCTCCTTGTCTAGTTTTGGTCATTGAACAAGAGACAATGACCTAATTGATTTTCGTTCATTCACCTATTATTTTCCTTTCCTTGTATTTTAATAACAAAATAAGTTCTTGCAATACACAAAATTCAAAGTTTAATCTTTTGGTACTATGGCCTTCCCAACCACCTTTTTCTTTTTTAAAGCCTTGTCAGTAAATGAAGTATCAAATACAAATAACAAATATTTGCAAAAAATCATCTATCTGATCACTCCTTAAATCATTAGATATCCTGCAAAGAGGATTTGTTCAGGAGGCTGGTTTTCTTCCTTTGACTCTAGGTTAGATAGATAAAATGCTAGCTAAGATAGGCGTTTTTGAGTAATTACAGAAGTATCTCCGAAGACTTCAATGGCTACTACCTTACTCCACAAACTCATTGAATAAAGATTTTCCATGAGCAATAGTCCACAATACCCTATTGTAGTAGTTACCATATTCATTTGCTACTAAAGAAAGCACTTTCTAGCACTTAGAAATTACCCACGTTATCCATAGAGCTAACTAATTAAAATACATCCAAGATTTGAGAATATTAGAACACCACACCAGTGAGAATAAACAACAAGAATAATGATCCTTTAGACTAGAACAAAGAAAATGAAACATAAAAAGATTAAAACAATTAGCATTTCTGCAAGTTGATGCAATCCAGAAACAGACAAAAAAAAAATTTTATTGATATAGACCACACTAGGGCAAAAGAATAGTGGGCAATAATCTGTTAAATTAACGGAAGTTTCTTATTGTTTTGTTTCGGATGATCATTTGTTAACTGGCATACTTTATACTACGAGAATAACATTTTTCTGATCATATTAAGTTATTAACTTTCAGCTTTATATTGCAAGAAGCAACTCAGGAGTAGTTGTAAAAGGAACTATAGACTTGATGACTATCAGAATCAAACTATAAACATCCATCAATCAAGATATTCCAAGTTCAACTGAAACATCACAAATCCACAACCACAACAGGTTGTAGCTTCAACTAACCTGTACTCTAGGATTCTGGAAATCATCCATAGATGCAGCTAACGCTAGCAGAACACTTTGGTGGAATTGATTTTGCAAATTTGGACCTAAATCTGTTGACAGTTGTCCAATTGCATTAATAGCTACCCACCTCACATGGGGATGGGGATCACCAAATGAGTTCAAAACCATTGACAACACTTGCTCCAAATTTTTTACCATAACCTATTAGAAATCATCAATAGCAATAAGGGAATTGCCCACCATCGAAAATGAATTATCAATGAGAATAATTTCCAGGAAAAACTTTGGTACTGCTAATCAAATAAGAAAATGTCTAATGAACCTATGCAATTCTACACTTGCAAAACAAGAAACACCAAGAAATGAAAATGACCTATAAATCTACTAAAAGCATGCCTATAAACCTATTGAAGAAATTGCATAGTAAGGTCTTCAACGAAATTGTATTAGCTATTCCAGGTGTCACAAATGTATGAACCACAAAAACCTTCTAAACAGCAAATGACTTCAACTAATCAGCCATCCAATTGATCCTATTCAACTTTAGAAAAGTAACACTAAAACATAACAAAAAGAGTAACACTGAATATAAGTGATCGCCAAAACAGACAAGCCAAAGGATATTCTATAAATTACATACTATTATTAAAACAGCAAAAGCGAATAGTTTTTAGAGTAAAAACTACTTGAAGTTATTAAAAAAAATAGTCACAACTTCAGTTGAGTCATATATAAAAGTAGTAGACTTCTCTAACACTAAGAGGAATACGCTGTCTATCATTGAAGTTTAACTTTTAGATGAAATCAATATAAATGCATAATTCAACTAACATATCTTAAATATCATATAAGAAATAGAAACCAACTAAAAGTTATACCTTAGAACAACCCTCAGTAATCTGAGCAAGTGCAATCAATGCAGCATGGTGTTTATGCCACTTAGGTGCTGCCAAGTAAGCCGACAACTGCTCAGATACGACGGGAACAATTGTATTCCCACCTAGAGCAATAGCCAAACGGTCCAAACACTCCTGCATAACACTGTAATTACTCGACTCAGCCGCATCCTCGTCCTCTATCTCTGCTGTATGCCACGCAAGGTCATCCTCTATATCCAACAACATCCGCGTGAAAATCGTGAAAAGCTTATTGATAAACTACAGCAACTTCCTTATCATCCCCAGTACACGTTTACGCGCTTCGGCCAGCGTGATCACAAACTCAATCGCCAAATGACGAGTCCCTTCCTCTAAAGTCTCTGCCTCGGCTATCTGTAGCATAGAACCCACTATATCCACTAACTGCCTTTTTCGCTGCTCTATCCCGGCTAACTCAATCAACATCTCCAATGCCTCCTGTGCCGTGGCTTCATTTTCGTTATTCAACGCCTCAGTCAATGTCCACATCATCGAAGGTAACAAATCATACAAAATATTGTGAAAGTTTAAAACAATCAAAATTTTCTAAAACGAATAGATATGAAAACTGAGAAGCACGAAAGCGCAGTGTTCAAAAACAAAGGAAAGACATAGATTTCACATTCACCTGGAACCAGAAGCGAGAAAAGAGAAGGAGGGACATTGAAGAAGAAAAGGAGGATGAGAGACCTTGGTTCGATTGGCGAGCCACTATTGCGAAGGAGTGAAGAACTTGCAAAGAGATAGCATGGATGAGAAAGGGAGTGAAAGCAAAAGTGAGGTGCGACTAGGGCAAGGGGGAAAAGGAAAAGTGAGAGAGAGACTGAATGAGTAGGGTAGGGTATATTATAATTCGTGTATATTTATCACTCCTTTAAAATGTGATAATTATGTAATTCAAAAAAGACAAAAGGTGTCAAATATAAAGGAAAAATGGGTTTGACTTTCAATTAAGTGTTATAAACGGCATTTTTTTATAAAATCGCCAAATAAATAAATACACAATTGCCAAATATTTCTAAAATTCTTGTAGTGACACTACATCTACGTGGCTCTTATGTATTATTAGTATCATATAATAAGCACTTAATAACAACTGAGCTAAATATAACTGAGATCCCATCAATTGTGTTAAGCAGGGCGAATTATTCCTTAGGCTAAAAAGGTCCGGGCCCCATCAAACTTAATAAATATTATTAAAATTTTTTCAAATGTTATATAATATAAATAGTTTACATTAGGTTTTACTATTTTTGCCTCCTCAAATCTTTTATATCATTAAATTCATGTAAGATACAATTGATACTTTGAATTTATATATCCACAAATTTTTTGTTTTTAATATATTTGATTAATTAAATATTCTTTAAATAGGAAAATAATACTTCTTAATTAAATAATATTTATTGTAAATAAGTTTTTATTAGACGAATAATTATTATCCTATATATTAAATAAATAAAAAAGTAATAAATATTCTTACTCTTCTAATTTCTATTGTAATTATATTTTCAATTATACATATAGTCAAGAATAGGTTTCATAACAAAATGAAATATGAATTTCTTACTAACATTTTAATTGTATATGTTAAAAGGGAATTACAAAAAAAATTTACCATATAATCAATTATGGGAAATATGAAATAAGGTCAAATTCTTGTTTAATATATAACTAAATCGACACAATTTTAATCCAATTGTTATTTTTTTATAAGTTATTGATATTATTAATATTATTTTTATTATTTTACTATATTATATTTTATTGGTCATAAACCCGACCCTCCAAAAATTTAATATTGCATCTGCCATTGGTTAAGCCCATTCTAAATGGGCTATGTACTTTACATATACTAATTTAATTAATATCCTAATAAACATATATAGTGTGTTACAGACCACTAAACTAGAAATACACAAAATTGCTATGCTAATATGTAGTAGGTTGGTTTGTACCTTATAAGTGGAAAAGGTACCCCCTTCCCTATTAAGACCCTTTTGTAAGACAAAATCATATAAGATATGACTTAAAGTGGACAATACATAGCCCATATCAACACAATCTCACATCTAATATGTAATGGGTTGGCTTGTGCTTTATCAGGAGAGGGATTGTCCTTTATAGGATGACAAAATGTATCGTGTGGGTTGGGAATCCATCTCTATTGGGGTGAGGATGAGGGTACTTTTCATGGGGATGCATGGGGTGGAGATGGGATAGAACTTTAATACCCATATTGTGATGGGGTGGGAATGGGTTTACTACTCCCCACCCCACAACTGCCCCGTAGCTTACCATTATATATAAATATATATAATTTATTGTTAATTTTATTTCCTTATAATAAACTATTATATCTAAAAATATATAAAGTTAAAAATACTGTTTTTTTATTTGATATTTAATATATTGATTATTTAAAAAACATAAAATTATATTATTGTCTAAAAATAAAATGTTATGTTATTTTGTTAAAATCCTAAATTTAATTGTATAAAAGATGTTGGTATGAGCAATGGGGTGGGGTGGGGTTAGGGAAAACATTCCCCGCATGGAGATTCCCCATCCCTGCTCCACTCTAAAAACCATGGGGAATGAGTGGAGAATAGGGGGGTTAAATTGAACAATGGGGTGGGGAATGGGGAGGGTCTTTCACCGTGTCATGCCCCATTGTCATCCCTAATCCTCTACACCATGAGGGATAGGGCAAATCCAGAATATAAGACTTAGAGGGCCAACATGAGAAAATCAGAAATTACAAGGGCCATTAGTTATAAAGGGTTTTTTGGGGTTAAAATTTAGTATAAGTTACTATATAGTTGATCAACGTTTTGAGTCGCATCCTAGACCTTTAAGATAGAGGGTGTTCCATCTAGGGTTATGTGATTAATTGAAATCTAAAAAGAAATAAAGATAAATGAATTTTAATTAATTTGAGAAGAAAAAAATATAAAAATGGGAGAGAGAAAAAGATGGATGACATGACACAGAGAGAGAGAGAGAGAGAGAGAGAGAGAGAGAGAGAGAGGATGAGGTTGGTCATTGATAGTGTTGAAGAGAAAATAGAAGAAAATGATTAAGATCACTACCAGAAAATTCCTCATATATGTCGGTTTTCCACCCTCATGTATATGTAAACCTGCCGGTTTCAATATAACAGTTACGAACCTGACGTGTATTCTATACGAGTCGGTTGGTCAAACCAACACAATTTTGTGTCAATGCCTTTTTGTCGGTCCCTTGTCTTGTAAAACCGACATGTATCTTGGCTATTTGCCTACCTAAGATGAGGGTTTATAAGTGACAAGTTGTCTAAATATTATGTGAGTGTTAAGAACTGACATGTATTTATTATTTAAAAATATATAATACTGGCTTATATCAGCCCTTTGTATTAGCCTACTATTATATATATATATATATATATATATATATTGAAATTGATTTTTTGGCAATTTAATTCTATAAAAGTAAATAAAAAAAAGGAAGTCAACAAATCAAATAGTACAATGCAAGGAAAGCAGCAAATCAAACAATGTAACAATGCAGATTAATCAATGTAAACAAAGCATATGATTTACAAGCTAAGTACACAGATAGAATGCTTACTTGAAGAACACTATCATCTACATATGCCTTAATCGATGAATATATATGTGGTCTGTAGCTAAGATGAAAATATACAAGCACTATACACCTTATCTTTAGTAACTGCACTTAACAAGAAACAATTTCCACTTAACAAACAAGAGACTTTCTTGAAAACATCTCCACCATAAACAATTTTTACAACATGATTTTTCTATCTTCCTATAGTTTCTCAATGACCAAATACGGAAATGATTGAAATGAAAGTACTTCTGACATGATTCTCAATTAAATTAACAAAAACATAAAACACATTTAACAAGTCACATTTCATCAAATGAGATTTGAAACAAAATGAACAATTCTATCTTTTGCTCAGGCAAAGAGAGATGAATACATACTTCATGAAGCAAATTCTTTTTGATCCCTTCCAAAATCAAAACCATGCATCACTGCCACTGCATAAGCCTTAAAAAGATGTTATACTAGCAAAGAAAAGTTAAATGGTGGAACCATGCAACTAAATACATAAAAACATCATATTGGAGCTAAGAAATTATATCAAAAGATGAAGGCAAAACTTACCAAGCTGGGTTGTTTACAAATTAACAAAATGATAAAAGATCAAATTAATGAATGATAGATTCAACATATAAACATCAACTTTAAACATCAATGTCATAATCTTTCATCCATTGACAAAAAATAACATTATACATTAGACTTCATCAAGTTTTAATGTCCCAAAAACTATACATTTGAGGTCATTTAACCATCAACCAACTTTCATGGATAAGGCATCCCAAAACCATCCCAAAAAGTACTCTATGAGGTATTTGTAATCGAAGCACACAAAAAATAGTTGTTGACAGTCTTTCTTGTTCTATGAGTTGTTGTCAGCAAGCTATATACAATTTCCAAAAAGTTATGTACACAACTATCCACACACATGTAAACTCCTTCAATCTGCAAAATTAGAATGTCATGTTAGAAATAACAAATTGAACATTGAACTTGGATGGAAATTCATCATAGTTTGAGGATTTGATGAACCTGATTTTGTAGACTTCTTCTTTTCATGCCATTCTCTTACAATCTTGCATACAAGCTTGGCCCATTCTGATCTAACTTCATTTATCTCCTCCATTGTATAATGGTCCTTGTTGTTGTACTAACAACAAAACAAAAATATGTTAATAACAATGCACTAAAAACTTGAGAAACCCAAATTAGGATTGCTTACATTTTCACAAAGAATCTTGGGGTCTTGCATAATCTCTTTCATGTTTCTTAAAACATAATAAACACATTCTGTACTACCAACTTGTCTTGGTCCCTGCAAGTATAGATGAAAAAGTGACTTTATAAGCAAAAAACTTCTTTGCACAAGTCATTTTTTTATAATCTCATATCATCAATTAAATGTACCTTTACATTTGTCCATTCAAATGTGTACTTTTTATTTTTTCTCCTGGATGATGACTGCCACAACAATAATCCTCTGACAAAACATATAGTCACACATAAATATTGCAACTTAATTAAACATATTATTATGATGTTAATAATTGATGCGTTCCAAACTAGCAAGTATACTAGTCGCACAAGTAATAAAGTGATGAGTAGATATCGTTCCCACAAGGATTAATTCTAATTGAATTTGTTATTCGGAAGCAACAACAGAATAAATGGGGGGTTTTGTTGATGGATTAACTAAATAAAATATTAATGTAAATGCACAATAACACAACACAAAGTAAAATGGAGTGAAAAATCAATGAGAGACACTTGGTTAAGGGTTCTTTCTCTGCCACAAGATATGAATTTGTGAATTAACATAGAATTGTCATCCAATTACAGCATTGAAGTTATCAACCGTAGATAACAACAAGCTCTGTTATCCCAATCTTTCCTTACTTTGTTGTTAAATAAAACAAGCTCTTTATTTAATCTCTATACATTAAACAACCTAGAATAAGCTCTCTGATTTTAATTTAATGGAAGCATTATGAAAAGAAAGACAGGTTGATCTAAGTAATAATCACACAGGTTCGGATTATTTAACCTAGGTTGTATTTTCCAATTGCAATCTCTGATCACAATTTTGTTACTAATGATTGGAAATTCAAGACAATTACGGATCAAGATTTCTAATCTAGCAATAGACAACAATCAGATTATATTAAGTTGGCCACCCCAAATACAATTAGCAAGCAATCATAAACATTAGATATGGAAAAATACAAGCAACTTCAATTAGAGAATTGGATAACAATTTCTTACACAATCAACTCACAAAAACCATATCAAGGGCCTTGAAATCACCCTCAACCAATTCAGATTCAGTTAAACATGTTAAAAAACATAGTCAATACAATACAATACAAAAACATTCTAGAAAATGAAAGGGAAAGGAAGAAACTTAGCAAATCCTTTGCAAATCTCCTTAGATTTGTAGTTCTTCCTCTTTCCAAGCTTTTTTTCTCCTTCAAGAACTCCAAAAGATGAGAGAATTCCAGAGCTGCAGCCTCCAAGTCATTTCCCTTTCTTCAAGTTATGAAAATAAAACCCTAAAATGTGTTTAAATACTCTACTACAGTAACCTGCTACAGTGTCCCCTATTATACATGCTACAGTGATTTGTGGAATTACATTTCTATACTTCTCACACTGTTTTGATTACAACTTTTGGTACACTGAATGGATTTATAAACCGTAAATTTCTCCAGAAAATAGACTTCGAGAGCTTTCCAACGGTATATAATATGTCATCGGGTTCATTGTATATCAATACAATTAAATCCGAGAAGATGGTTGACTAGCAGAGGTGAAAATGAAGGGTTTTACTCCATTTTTGTGCAAGTTGCTCCAAAACTCCTACAAACATCAAAACCACACAAAAACATAAAAATACCAAGGAATATAGCAAAGAAACATGGACGAATTGATATGAAAATGATATATAAATAGACACTTATCAAATTCCCCCACACTTAGACTTTGCTAGTCCTCGAGCAACTACGACAATATGAAATAAAACTAAACCAAAACAGAATCAACAAAAAATTAAAACACACAAATGCTTTATCTTGCAAATAGGCCTCAAAGATTGTACTTAATTATAACCCAAGGAAAACTTCAAAATAATGCACTTGATCAAGAATTTTATCTCAAAGATTAGTTTCGCTTCACTTCAATTCCTCAAGTGTGTGTGTGTAGAGCCATTCTCACCTGATCACTTGTAACCCGGATGAGTTTATGCATAAAAATGAATCATATTTAATAGTGAAGATGTGTGTATAAACGAACTCCATAGGCCTGCTTTTCAAGTCACTCTCCACTAATGTAGACCAGCACAACACGAAGGATCAAGTAGGACTTTATTAAGCTTGTAACGTTTGGCTTGGGTGAAGGTATAATAAAGGATAATAATTAGGCTTAAATCACCCACAAACACATAAAATCACTCAAGATTATGTAGAGCTCAACCCCATGACATAAAAAAATCATTCTTATTCACCAAATGACTCCCCCAAACTTATTCAGAGCACTCGAGCTCTCTTTTTATTAATTTTTTTATAACACAAAAGAAACTACACCCCCACACTTTGTTGTTTTATTCTTTTTAAGAACACTCAAGGTATAAATATCTTTTGCTTCTCTTTCTCTTCTTCTTTTTTTTTTCTTTTTCTCTTTTTTTTCATTTTTTTTACTACACTTCCCCTCCCCCACACTTAAACAACACATTGTGCTCAATGTGTAAGTATGGGGACAAGAAGTACAGACTGGTTTTTTTTTTCTTTTTTTTTCTTGAAACAAATACAATAGACCTCACTTGAATTGCTCATGACACATCCCAACCTCCTCTAACATTCGAAAACCAGAACATAGCTCAAAATATAATCGTGAATGATCTACATGGTCATAGGTAAGGGATAAACTGTTTGGAACAAATTCATTTGAGATTAGGAAATGTTTTTAGTGAGTTAACAAAGAAAAAGGCTTATAGAGGCTCAAAGGGGTAACTATGGATCAATTTCAATCAAAGTTGGCTATTAAGGCTCAAACAGTCCAAAGATGGCCTAAATCATTTCCCTAATGTTGCACGGTCTAGGATTTCGCCTCGAGTGACCATCAAACAAGTTCTAGAATTCATTGAAATATGAAGAAACACTTAAATTACATAAACTTTCTCTAAGTAAACAAATAACTCAGTGATAATGGCTCGGTGCTCAATTTTGTGCAAGGAATCAAAGGCAAAGCAAAAGCCAATTAATATTTCAAGCACACAGATCCATGCATCATTTATCATTTTCCAAGATTTATTCTTAATTCAATCATTGCCTTATCATTGACCCATAAAATGCAAGAAAAGAGGTACGTGGCGTTGTTACACCTGAGTCAAGATTATATATTTCAACAATCCTTAGGACCAGTAGCCCGCAGACTTAAGGTTTCCAGCCTATATACCTTTATTATGAAAGAACAAAACAAGAAACAAGACACTTCAAACAACATGAAATAAACAAACTACAAAGTTATTAAGGAAGAATGCGTTTCAAGGGTTAAGGAAACCCCATATTCTACCATTCTCAGGTTTTTCCACAATTTTTTTTCGAATCAAAACTAATAAAGACAAAAACATATAACAACTCTAAATTACACGAAGTTAAACTTACTCATAAAATAACAAAGTTCAACAAGTCAACAAACAAAAACAAGTAGTTAGAATGGGTCTAAAAAGTTTAGAAGTTGGCCTCCTTATTCAACCATTATGGATTGAAGAGATCCAGAATGCGTTTCAAGAGAACTTGAACTTTTTAAGCCACCACTCTAAAAATTGAGATTAGAAAATATTACCTGGGGCGAAAGAAACAACCTGCAAAATCTCAAAATAAATAACATGAAAAACTTCAAATAAACACAATAAAAAGAAAGCAAACAAAAACGAAGCAAACCAGCAAACAGAGATTACAGATGGAGCGTTAAATCCAGTTTACGCCTCTTATTGCCTTCTCCAAACCAATCTATCCGAGCTATTGTTGGATCAGGCGAATAGATGAATGCTTGTAATTTGTCAATTAACTCCCCTGCAGTTGAAGTTGTAACCAGGATTTGTCTCGCCGACTGTGAGATGAAGTTTTTTTCTACTGCTTGATCAAGAAAAGACAACAAACCATCAAAAAAATTATTGACATTTAACAAACCAATGGGTTTCCGATGGATGTTTAGCTGTGCCCAAGAGGTGATTTGAAATATCTCCTCTAATGTACCATAACCACCGGGCAAAGCTATAAATGCATCAGATTTAATGACCATATGTGCAATACGCTCATGCATGCTAGAGACCTATAACTCTTCCCCCATTGTGTTGCCTATGATATCTCGCACAACTAATGGTTTAGGGATAATGCCGAGAACTTTCTTTCCTCCCAAGGATGCAGCTGTCGACACACATCCCATTAACCCAAGACTACCCCCTCCATAAATCAAATGAATACCCCTAGCAGCTAATGTCCTATCAAGATCAAGAGCTACTGTTGTAAACTCTCTATCTTTACCAAATTGCAATCCACAAAATACGCATATATTTTGGAATCGTCGAATTGGTGTTTTCTCCATTTCTAAAAGTGCTCTAAACTTGTGTAAGACAATGATGCACGTTAGGTATTATGCTATTCAAGTGCAAGACAGGTTATAAATGACATTTGAAAATATGCAGAATGGATATATACACACGTAAAACTCTCAAATTTGACACATGGGGACATAATTTCGGTGGGGGTTGCTCGATGCAGATTTATCGCCTCTAAGTTTTGAAAAAATGAAATATGCTTTCGGCAGGATTTGACAAAATCTACACACTTGTCTCCCACGTGAAGCATGAAAAATGGAAATATACTTTCGGTTGGGTTTGACAAAATCGCCACACTTGTCTCCCACGTGAAGCATGGAAAGTACAGATATACTTTCGGTGGAGGTTGACAAAACCTCCACACTTATCTCCCACGTGTACTTATGCCATAGGGTAGTCATATGGTTTGTCAAAAAGAAAACTTGAAATTAAAACAAACAAAATCAACAAACAACAACAATACAAAAACAACATTGATAATCAGATCAAACGAAATAAGAAAAAAAGAAATTCGACAACAACAACACACATTCAAATATACAAGTAGTTGTGATTGTGGCTCACATCTTCCTCTGGTTTTACGTCCAGTAACGGCTGAAACGCTTTCTATGAGTCGGGGATTTGCTTCCCATCCAGTTTTCTTATAAACTGGCAAACAGGGTCGTTTTTAGTCAGATTCCCTAGACTATAACACTGCAATTCATCACGAAATTGTGTCCATAGATTAAGCAATTCACGCTGAACAAGTCCACAAGAATGTGACTCGAGAGTTAACAAAACATTATCCAGCGACTCATTACTCAAACCATTCTTAATAAATGAAAGTTTATCTTCTCTATTCTTGGACGCAAAACCTAATGAACGACAAGTCTGGTTACAATTCCATCTAGCACATTTATAACATACTTGTAACCTTTTCGCTCTTCGCCTCTTGGCGTAGTAGCTCTTTCCTAGACCAGGCATGTATTTTGCGAGATTAATGTCCGGCTCACCGGACAATCTCACCTTGGCTTCGATAAGCCATCGGATATCCGCAGGCACATTTAGAGCATCAATACCCAAAGTCTAGTCATCCGTACTTTATAAATTTTAAACACATCATTTTGAGGAAGTGAAGGGAAATATTTACGAAGGTTCAACAGAAAGATATCAGCATCCATTGAAGAGGAGAAAAGAGAGATATTACCAATAATATGATTGAGTCTATTCTTCTCCAAGATATGCACGTTTCAAACCTTCGAGCAATGGCTTCAACTCCTGTTTGGATGTTTCCTCAAGCTGTTGCACAAATGAATTCGAAGCACGGAATAATCAAATTAAACAAAATGAAGGAAAAGAAAAGAGCAGAAACGAAACTAAAGACACATGAAAGAGATAACAATAAAATAGCAAACAAAAATAAAAAACAAGTAAAAAAATATAAAAACAAATAAGACAGATGGCAAAGAGAGATAAAACCTGATCAATTTGATGGCCTATGAAAGGAATCTCCTCGAGACACAAAAATCAATCATTATTACCTCATTTTATTTTTCTTTTCTTTTTTTTTTTATTTTTCAAAAACATTGGGTTGCCTCCCAATAAGCGCTTGGTTTAACGTCCTCAGCCCGACGTTGGTTCTATCATGGGAGGGTCTAATCTCCGCTGTGCTTCTCTAGTGGGCTTGGATCCTTCTTCCAACAAGAATTGGTGCATGCATATGGCTGGGCCTTGGATGTTAGCAATCGTCCACCCAATAGCTATTTTGTGATCTGTAAGTATTCGGACGAGTTTCTCTTCTTGTATTCGTGCAAGGCCCATTTCCATTGTAACTGGCAAAGTATCATTCTCACCCAAGAATCCATGATTCAAATGATCTGGCAGTGACTTAAGCTCCAAGGTATTGGCTTTCGTCATAGAAGGAAGAAGTTTCTCATTAGATAAAGTAAATTGAATGTACGAAACATCATACCTATTTGTGGTTATTGCTATGGTCTCATCTAAGCTTGCCACAGCTTCCTCCATTTCTTTGGACACTTGTATCAAAATTCCTGACTCATTGGAATTTTCTGTCCCTATATGCTCACTAATAGCTACCTCCAATCCATTCTTACGAGTTAACTCAAAATATTGTTGTGGCAAAGAATCAACAACATCAACTGCAAAAACAGAATGTAAGTCACTAGAGTACCTCATTGCCTCAAAAATATTGAAACATATCACCTTGCCATCGAACTCTATGATGAGAGTGCCATCATGAACATCAATCTTGGTTCTAACAGTTTTCGAGAATGGTCTCTCTAAAAGAATCGGAGTTAGATTAGGAGATGTCTCATCCTCTATTTCAAGGACATAGAAGTTTGCTGGGAAAACCAATTGATTCACCTGCACAAGCACATCTTCCACAACTCTTTTGGGATATGCATTAAAATGATCAGCAAGTTGAATGGTAATACCAGTTTTCGCAAAAGGTCCAAGATTTAAAGAAGCATAAATAGAATATGGCATGACATTAATAGATGCTCCTAAATCTAACATAGCTCTTTCAAACTTGGTTTTACCAATGGTGCATGGAATGGTGATCGTACCTGGATTATTGCATTTCGGAGGAATTTTTCTTTGTAGTACAGCTGAAATATTTTCCGCCACACTTATTTTCTCATTCCCTTTTAACTTTCTCTTGCTGGTGCATAACTCCTTGAGACATTTTGTATAACAAGGTACTTGCTCGGTAGCATCTAGAAGTGGTATATTTATCTCGATTTTACGAGAAGTTTTCAGGATTTCTTGTTCTTGTTCCTCCTTCTTCAATTTTGTCAATCTGCTAGGAAAAAGTGGAGGAGTAACATAAGAAGGAAAAGAAGTTTTTAGACTTACCTTAGAAGATGATATCTTGTTCATGGTGGAAGTGGTGTCATCTTCTTCATCAGTTTGTGATTTCTTTAGCAGGACATCTAATTGCTCTCCATTTTGCAAAGTTATCACACAAGAATTCTCTCTTGGATTGATCACCGTTTGACAAGATAATTTTTCTGAGCCTTACCCCTCGAATTTGCTCATGCTAGTGGCCAATTGTCTCATTTGATTTGCCAAGTTTTGGATACTTGCCCCAGTTTCCTGCTGGAATTGCATTGTGTTAGTGGCAAGTGCATTAACAATATCCTGGAGTGACATAACTGAGTTTTCTAAAGCTGATTGTGGTGCTAGTTGTGGCATTGGTGGTGGTTGCATTTGAAATGGTTGCTGCACTCTAAGTTGATTAAAACCTTGTGGTTAATTTGATATGGCATTTGGGATGATTGGTTGATGATTGCAGTAACTGAAATTAGGGTGATCTTCCCATCCAGCATTATAAGTGTTAGAGAAAGGATCATACCATTGCCTTGTTTGTCCTGGAAATCCACCCATGGCATTGGCTTGTTCCATATATTCTTCTTGTAAAGTTGGATACATGTCCAATGGATGCTCCATGGTAGAATATACCCCACATGCATAAGATTTCTACATATGTCCTACAGCCATGTTTTCCACAAGAGAGGTTAGCTCAGAAAGTTGTTGTTCAATGTTCGAAGTGCTTACCTCATTTACTCTCCATGGTAGTTGTGGCTCAAATCCGCCACTGAATTGATGGAAGTTTACTGCCATGTCGTCTAAATACAAACAATCAAAAAAGAAAAACAAACAAAAATATGAATCAACAATGAAAACAAAATAACAAATCGATTAGAAAATCGATCCCTGGCAACGGCGCCAAAAACTTGATGCGTTCCAAACTAGCAAGTATACTAGTTGCACAAGTAATAAAGTGATAAGTAGATATCGTTCGACGAGGATTGATTCTAATTGAATTTGTTATTCAAAAGCAACAACAGAATAAATGGGGGGGTTTTGTTGATGGATTAACTAAATGAAATATTAATGTAAATGCACAATAACACAACACAAGTAAAATGGAGTGAAAAATCAATGAGAGACACTTGGTTAAGGGTTCTTTCTCTGCCACAAGATATGAATTTGTGAATTAACATAGAATTATCATCCAATTACAGCATTGAAGTTATCAACCGTAGATAACAACAAGCTCTGTTACCCCAATCTTTCCTTACTTTGTTGTTAAATAAAACAAGTTCTTTATTAAATCTTTATCCATTAAACAACCTAGAATAAGCTCTCTGATTTTAATTCAATGGAAGCATTATGAAAAGAACGACAGGTTGATCTAAGCAATAATCACACAGGTTCGGATTATTTAACCTAGGTTGTATTTTCCAATTGCAATCTCTGATCACAATTTTGCTACTAATGATTGGAAATTCAAGATAATTACGGATCAAGATTTCTAATCTAGCAATAGACAACAACCAGATTATATTCAGTTGGCCACGCCAAATACAATCAGCAAGCAATCATAAACATTAGATATTGGAAAATACGAGCAACTTTAATTAGAGAATTGGATAACAATTTCTTACACAATCAACTCACAAAATCCATATCAAGGGCTTTGAAATCACCCTCAACCAATTCAGATTTAGTTACACATATTCAATCAGAATAACAAATACAATACAGAGAAATTCCAGAATTGAAAAGGAAAGGAAGAACTTAGCAAATTCTTTGAAAATCTTCTTTGTAGATGAATCTTCTTGGAATTGTAGTTCCTCCTCTTTCAAAATCTTCTTTCTCCTTCAAGAACTCCAAGGGATGAGAGAAATCCAGAAATGCAGCCTCCTCCCACGTTTTCCCCTCTTCAAGTTATGAAAATAAAACCCTAAAATGTGTTTAAATACTCTGCTACAGTAACCTGCTACAGTGCCCCGTATTATACATGCTACAGTGATTTGTGGAATTACATTTCTATACTTCTCACACTGTTTTGATTACAACTTTTGGTACACTGAATGGATTTATAAACCGTAAATTTCTCCAGAAAATAGACTTCGAGAGCTTTCCAACGGTATATAATATGTCATCGGGTTCATTGTATATCAATACAATTAAATCCGAGAATATGGTTGACTAGCAAAGTTGAAAATGAAGGGTTTTACTCCATTTTTGTGCAAGTTGCTCCAAAACTCCTACAAATATCAAAACCACACAAAAACATAAAAATACCAAGGAATATAGCAAAGAAACATGGACGAATTGATATGAAAATGATATATAAATAGACACTTATCAATAATCAACATTGAAGGAACTAAAACATACTAGTTAATGACTTCCTTAACATCTTGCTTGGCTCTTTTTCCAATTGAATCAAGGAAAAAGATTGACAAAAAAGAAATATCAATCACAATTAACGTCCAATGGTAACTATCATATCATGAAACTCTCACAAGTTAGAATCTCTAACCTAATTTATAATATGGTTATGAAATAAGATTGTACATAATTAAGTTTGGCAAGAAAACATACCCTGGGTTATATAAATTGAAAATGTAGTTTCTCTTGTCAAACCCTTTGATCTTGTTTGACAAGGATCGAGAAATTTGAGAAAGTTCTTTTTTGCTCAACTAATCAACAAGTATGTTTGATGGGTTGACAAACCCAAATGTCACTCGGCTATTGTCACTCTGAAATTTTTGATAAAGGTAACTACAAGTCCAAGAAAAAAAATATATTTGAGTTAAAATCATGATTTATACAAATTACTATTAAAAGAAATGTTAATAGACTGAATTGTACAAAAAAAAAAAAATCATAACCTGCTATATATAGAAATGTAGTTATGAGTGAGCTCCTTATAGGTAATCATAGCAAACATATCTTCACGACTCAAGAAGGTGGATACAGAGTACCCAAATAAGCTCTCATCAAACGTCACTGTCACATATTCAGCAACTCCTACCATAAGATTCACTAGGTCCTCAAAAACTTCTACAGCTTCAGGATTCTCAATTGCATGCTTTTCTATTTTAAGCGCTGTCAACTCTCTGTTGGTGGATTTTTGGGCTGGGACCTATATTGGAACAAAAGTTGTCATTGTTATTAGATTGATATATAAGCAAATTACTTTGATGAAGGAATTGTCTCATAATTTTTTACCTCAGCTTGTAAAATAACAAGATCTGCAGGCCATTCCACATGTTCTCCCGCTGTATCATATACTAAAGATATCTCTTGATCATCTTTAACTATGGGAAACCTGGTTGCTTTATCTGAAACTAATTCAATGACAACAACCCTTGTTGGTTTACCTTCATCTTTGTCAATGATGGTTCCACTTGCGACAATGACTTTATTAGAGCCCACATATATGGCTAAGTCACAAGTTTGTTCCTGTAAAGTATGAAAATAATGAATGTCATCATTCTTAGCTTAAAAAAAATTGTCTCATCAAAATATATAAGGAATTCCATGAATAATATTGTTACCAATTGAAGTTGCTCTCTTGTGTTTTGCATATTCTCATTCTCCACGAAACCTTTCAATTTCATTGCTTTTGGCATTTTGTTGCCACTTATGGCAGGTTTCCTAATAGTTGGTTTTTCTTAATCTATCAACTCCTCCAAATTTTTTAGGTTGTTGCCCACTTTGTCTATCTTGTATTGCTTGGCCATATTTTTAGTTTCATCATGGTAATGCTCGATGCTACTGACTTGGTGACCAATATTTGAGCACGTAACTCTGCTATAATGGCATCTCTTTCATGTATCTGCCTCTTTAACTCCATTTTTCTTTATCTACCTTGTAATCAGATCCAATAGTCTTGAAATAAGAGGTTGGTGTGACAAATTTGCCTAAACCCCTCACTCGACCGCATGCTCCTTAGTGCCTAAAGCATGAACTAGGATTTCTTCACCCTTAGACATGTCTATGACACCAGATTCTACTTGTTCTTTTAGCCCATCCTATAAGTGAAAAAATTATATGATAAAATCATGGTAGCATAATCAGATCTGTAACAATAATTTTTTCAACAAATAAAATGATAGTACCACTTTTTCAACGAAAGCATTCATTTATAATTTATTTAGACCATTTTCTGCACCTGAGAACAATTGATTGATGAAACTTATCATTATTTTTAGAATGTTTTTCAAAAATCTATTCGTTTCTATTTAATAAGAGTTAGAGAATTGATGTTTAGTGGCTTTCATAGAGCATACAATTAAGGTCAGGAGAAGATTAACATCAAAGTTTTGGAAAAACCTATGGACATGCATAAATAAATTTATTAATAGATTATTCAACTAAATCAATAAGAAAAGGGAAAAAGAAAAAGCATAATTGGTAGTTTTCTTATCTTCGAAATCATGAAGGAACAGAAAGACATCGATGCTGGATAAGTGTAAAGATTAATAGATGATACATGTAAAACTATTTTGCAAAAAATAGAACAATAGTGTTTTTGGTCTTTGGGTGGGAGATGGAAATTCTCAGGTTTAGTTATCAAATTATTTGTTTTCTATTAGGGATGCATATGTTTCGAATGGTTGTAAACCTTCATAGGTGGGGCTTGTTTTTGGCTCAAATTTTTGAGTGTTGTAAGTGTAAGCCATGGCTTTGCTTGAAGCATACTTCTAACAACTTCTATGTCTATATATAAAGTTAAATCTCAATCTTGAAATCCATGCAATTTCCAACATCAAATCTTTCCATATCTTCTTTATGAAAAGTGATATAAAAAATCTATCACCAAAAAAAAAAATTCAAGCAGAGAGGTGTTAAGTTTAAAGTTTGTGAGAAGTTGACTAAAATGGGTTTAGTGGATGAGATTGGATAAAGATTTTAGTAAAGACTAACTAATGCAGATTCTTCAAATTATATATTGAGCTTTGTAATATTTACTCACAATTTTCTCAACGATAGGGGTAACATTGGGATGATGGTCACTATTCTTCCTTTTTCGAGCTCTTTTCCACATTTCAGACCGGTCAATAGGCTTACTCCGATTTCCACTTTCTTGTCACCTCATAAATAGTAGATGATAAAGCAATGTAATTGATCAATAAACCAAAATAGCCTAAGGAAAAAATTAAAAATGCATGTAAATGTAAAAAGGATTACCATTTTCTCTTCCACACGAATATAACCAGACCTTCCTGTTGTATGGTCATATTGGTTTGCCCTTCGTCTCTCCATTTGCTTCTTGCTATTCTCCTTCAAACCATGAACAGATTTTAAACTCTATTAGATAATTGAATTCAATGTACTATCAATTGTATTGTAACAAGGTTGATATAGTGCAATACCTTCCATTCTTTTGTTAACGTTGTCTCACAAATTCCCTCCAATGCTCTTTTTTAATACATTTATACCTTTTGGGTGGCTTAGCTAATGCTTTTGGATTGTCTAAGTTAGGCTTGACCCAATTCATTGTAAGATATGTCTTAAAGTTTTTCCATGCACTTCCAGCTTGTTGTAGCAACCGCTTCTTATATCGGATGTCAATATCATAATCTTTCTGCAATGAAATAAATAAGAATGTAAACAAAACAATGTATTCTTAGATAATTAACAAAAAGTATATAATATAAATGCATTTATATTGGGAAATGGTTTTTAGATAGTTGTACCAGTATAGTTTGCCACATATTTTCTTTTATTTCCTAATCAACATATCTCCAACCACGAATTGAGATAGGAGTTGCATTTCGTGCCTTAACACCAATAGTAGAAACAAAATTATCATGATTTGGTCCCATTGTTTGGTCCCATTGATTAACTTGAATAGGAATTCTACCCTCCCTTGCACTTCTATTTCTTCTATTATTTGTGCAAATTCCTGTGGTTTTTCTTAAAGATGTTGCCTAACCACTGTCACTTTGTCCATAACCATTTTGTTCATCCATTACCACCTAGGTAAATGAAATAAATAAGTGAAATTAGAAAAAAGTTTAAGTACTAAAGAGAAAGGACATTAAGAGTAAACAATATCTATTAGATCAAGAGGCACATATGAGTCTCATTTCTTTTTTCATTCGTGCTAATTCTCTGGTTTTTCTCGAATCTGTTGTTGCATGACCACTGCACTTTGTCCATCACCATTTTGTTCATCCATTGCCACCTAGATAAATGAAAGAAATAAGTGAAATTAGTAAAAAGTTCAAGTACAAAAGAAAAAAGACATTAACAAGAGGTAATATAATAAAACAAGAGACATACAACATTCCCATTTCTTAAGGGTTTCTTTGAATCTGTTGTTGCATGTTCATTGTCACTTTGTCCATCACAGTTTTTAGAATCCTTTGCCACCTAGTCAAGTGTGAAAAAAAAGTGAATAAAGGAAATTATTAAGTACAAAACAAAAGGATAATAAGTTCAAGTAATAATTTGTAAAAATAAGAGACGTACACCACTCCTATTTCTTTTTCTAAAATCTGTTGTTGCATATCCACTATCACTTTCTCCATCATGTTTTTGAGAATCCATTGCCACCTAGGTCAATGAAAAATGAAAGTTAAGTAAAGAAAAGATTTCAGTTAAAAAAAAAAGGGACAATAAGAGTAAGCAATATATTAGTGCAATAAACATACCGAAGTCCTCTTTCCTTTTCTGGAGTTGATAATTCCCTTGCTTTTCCTTGGTTTTTTTGTTGCATAACCACTATTGCTTTGTCCATCTTGGTTTTGAGAGTCTATTGCAATCTAGCTAAATGAAAAAATGAAATGAAATAAAAAATTGTTAAGCACAAAACATTATAAAAAGGCATTAAGACAAACATTGTATTAGTGTGAGACATACAATGAGCAAAACAAAATTAACAAATACACAACTTGAGATATGTCGTTACCAAATTTTTTTTAATGCTCCTTCAAGGTGTTATTGTCAACCCAAATACCCTCACAATTATCACGCACATAGTTCATCTCATTATCGTCAATGTTATCAAAAGACTCAATACTAGGCATAACATTTGTAAATGGATAATGTTCTACCAAAGAGGGAATTTGGTCTTGACTTCTATCTATTTTGTAAGATTTATCGACTGTAAATTGCACTATAGACCATTTTGCATCACATTGATCTGTCACATAAAAAACTTGTTTCACTTGTGAAGCTATGACAAAGGAATCGGACTTGTAAGCAATACGACTAAGATCTACTAAAGTCAGCCCAAGTTCATCTACCCTAACGCCCCCTTTATTGTCGACCCAATCACACTTAAAGATTGGAATACTAAGCAACCGGTAATCAAGAGACCGTATCTCTTTTATTACTCCGTAAAAGGTTAACTCTCCAACAATTGGATTCTTGTCTTTGGCACTTGAAATTTGCATTGTTGTTACAACAATGCTAACTCCACTATTTTGGTGCACCTTGTCATCCCCATGATCTCTTGTCTGGTAATGACAATTGTTGATAATATAGCCTGAATAACTTATGAAATATTGACGAGGCCCTTGTGCTAAGCACTTCGACATGGAGGACAACTGCTCTTGATTATTAATTGATTTGGCCACTAGTAAAAGGCGATAGTTTTATATTGTATAATTAGTGAGTTATATATTATTAATAGGAATATTTTGGAAAGATTAAGTTCAAAAACGTGGTTTACAGGAGCATTAACCTCATCTTTCAACCATTTGATGAAAGTGCGATTATGTTCACCTTGTATCCACTTACTATTTCTAGTTTACCGAGGGAAAGGTTCCTTCAAAGATTTGATATGCATTCTAATTGGCCGAGAAAAAAACAAGGTAAAAGAACAAAAAGTTAATTTGTTAGTGTTTAAAAACTATATAAGTAATCAATAAAACATGCTTTAAAAAATAAAACACTAACTCGATGAAAGGTTGCACTTCTTCCATGTTTTGCAACACATAGAGATGTGCTTGATCCCATTCTTCTTCACCAATAGAGATGACTCGACCCCCAAGCAATGGACCATCATCTTCAATAGGTCCATCACCATCAAGTAAATAATCGGAGCAAAAATCAATAGCTTCTATTGCAATGTAACACTTAGCAATGCAACCTTCAGGTCGATTTCTATTACGGACATACCCCTTAAGAATTTTCATAAATTTTTTAAAAGGATACATCCATCTAAGATAGCCAAGTCTGCATAATCTCACTTCTCTTACAAGATGCACCGTTAAATGTATCATGATGTCAAAAAAGGAAGGTGGAAAGTACTTCTCTAACAAACATAAGGTCACCATTAGATCACTTTGTATTCGATTTAACTTGGGCACATCAACTACCTTGGTGCAAATATCATTGAAGAAAATACAAAATCTTGTAATAGCATATCGAACATGCTTAGGAAGAACTGACCTTATGGCTAGTGGTAGTAGTTGTTGCATAAGAGCATGACAATCGTGAGACTTAAGACCAATCAACTTTAAATCATCCAAGGACACAAGGTTTTTAAAATTTGAACAACAATCGAAAGGAACCCTAAGGTCATATAATGTTTGACAAAAACTTTGCTTCTCCTTTTTGTTGAGTGAATAGCAAGCAGGAGGCAAAAATGTTCGATTATTACCAACCTTGGGTTGCAACTCTTCCCTTAAACCCATATCCATGAGATCTAATCTAGAGTTAACATTATCTTTTGTTTTTCCAGGAATGTTTAATAATGTGCCATATATACTCTCACAAACATTTTTTTTTATTGTGCATAACATCTAGATTGTGACGTACATATAATTGCTTCCAATAAGGAAGTTGGAAGAATATGGACTTTTTCTTCCAACACATGGTTTCATCAATATCATACTTTTTTTTCTTTTTTTCTCTTCTTTCTTCCCCCAATTGTTTTCAATTCTCTCAACTTTTTTTAGAATTTCCTCCCCACTTAGGGGTCTAGGGGAGACATCAAATTCTTGTTGGCCATTGAAAACCCTTTTTAGTTTTCTAAATGGATGGCTATGAGGGAGGAATCGCCTATGGGCCATATAAACATTTTTCTTTCCATGTTTTAATCTACATGAAGATGTTCCTTCCTCACAAATTGGGCAATCATAGTACCCTTTGATAGAACAACTTGAGAGGTTTCCAGAAGCAGGAAAGTCATTTATTGTCCACAACAACATTGCCCGCAAGTTAAAAGTTTCTTGGTTATAGGCATCATAGACCTAAACAACTTCCTCCCATAAAATTTTCAAGTCATCAATTAATGGTGCCAAATAAACATCAATGTCATTATCAAGTTGTTGTGGACCTGATATCAAAAGAGATAACATCATGAATCTCTTTTTCATGCATAACCATGGGGGAAGATTATACATAACCATTACTATAGGCCAACAACTATAAGTGCTACTTAGGGTACTATGTGGATTTATCCCATCAGCTGAAATAGCTAACCTAAGGTTTCTACTATCAGCAGCAAAATCGGGCCACATGCGATCAACTAGCTTTCAAGATGCGGCGTCGGCTGGGTGCCTAAGTTTACCATCAATAACTCTACTATTGGCATGCCAAGTTAAGCTTCTAGCAATCTCAGAAGATTGAAAAAACCTCCTAAACCTTGGAATGGGAGAAAAGTACCACAGTACTTTTGCAGCAATGACCTTTTTATGTTTACATCTTTTACGTGTGACTTTCCATCTTGACAACCCACAAGTGGGACAACTTGTGGAAGATACGTATTCTTTTCTATACAAAATGCAATCATTAGGGCATGCATGTATTTTTTCATAGGACAAACCTAAATAAACCATTGTTTTCTTAGCTTCATACATGGAGGATGGCATTTCATTATTGGGTGCTAAGATATCATTAACGAGATCAAGCAATTCAGGGAAACTTTTATTTGATCAACCATACCTCCCTTTTATGTTATATAGTTCATTAGGGCAGATAATTTTGTGTGAGAGGTCCAACCCGGGTATAAGGGTTTTTTAGCATTATCTAGCAACTTTTTCAAACATTTGGGTCATTATCAACATATTGGAATGCATCGTTGACCATATCCACTGTGTCATTGAATGCATTATCACAATCGTCGAATGATGATTTCATAGTGTTAGTTTCCCCATGCCAAATCCAATTTTTGTATTTTGTATCAAACCCTTTCCTAAATAAATGGTTTCGTATTTCTTCTTGGGTGTGAAAGGCGTAACATTGACAGGATTTACATGGGCATTTCATGAGGTTTGAATTCATATAATTCAAAGTTGCAAATTCTAGAAAGCTATCAACCCCATCCTCATAGTCCTTCGACAATCTATCTTTCAATATTTAAGATTTATCCATTCCAGTAGTTAAGTAATGCACCTGTGTAACAAATATTTTGTTTAGTAATGTTAACTTTTAATTAAAAAGGATGTTAGTGGACACAATTTGAGATTTTTATTATGTAATTCTTGGCTGTGGCCATCTAATTAAATTTTATGATACCTAATTCAACCATCTTGGTCAATTTTTCTGTTTAAATTAAAATATATTCATAGTCAAAGTAAAATTATAATCTATTAATATTAATGTAAACTATTATTAATGTAGCAAGGGCTGAATAGAGAAGCAACAAAATCATATAAACAAAATCAATATAAACTTTGCATGCCAAGAAATTATGTGATAGGGAATGAGCATTAAAGCATATAAGACAACAAGGATAAAAAGAGAAATCAAATCAAAGTCCTCAACAACAATCAAGTTTTGAGGGATTTTAATTGTACAATGAAGCCATTAAGAAGCGTGCATGAAACCAACAAATTTATTTATATACCAGATTTGTGACATTGGATTTGTAACACCACCAAACCAATATATTATGACTTGTTTCATTAAAACACCAAACTAGGAAGACAAGCAAATGAAACTAGAATAGCAAGACATAAAAAGATTGAAAGAGAATAATTAATTACCTGAAGATGAAGTAGGCAGGCCTAAGCTTAGAAACCAAGAGAAGCTACCAGCAAAATAAAATCAAACACCTGTAACAAAAGATGTTTTGACCCAAAAAGTTTAACAAATGAACCAATCCAACGCTAGTTATTATATAATTTCTCTAATTTATCTGTTGTTGGAATACTAAAAGGAGATTAACAGAATATGTTATTAAAAAAAAAAACAAAGAAAAGGATTTTTTTCAAGTTTGAGTAATATTGATTAAACCTATCTAAAAAATAAGTTTAATATAATCATTGATGAATAATATTATGGGCAAAATATTGCCATCTAGGTTGCTTATATATTAATATTTAATGGTCCAATCAATGAGGGAAGTTGATTGATTATTATATATGTTCTACACTTTAATTTTTGATAAACCGTTGGATATGTTTTCATTATAATTAGTACTTTTGAAAACTTTGATATGACTCATTGTGGTCTTTTTCATTTTTAATCCAAAGCTTGTGCATGCGCATTTCATTTATTCAGTAATAATAATGAACCCCAAGACAGGCAAGAATCATCTATATATAATGTCGGTTCACATGCCCAATCTTTAAATCTGAATAATTAAACTTGCATTTGATATACAAAAGCTCATGGAAAATTTTTGATGCAAAATGGTGTTGAATCAGTTGAGTTATGATATCTAGCTATCTATCCAGATTCAAGCTTTTAACAAACTTGGTAACGATTAATAAGAACAAATTTTTAAACAACAAATAAAGTTAGTAGGTGGACAGAATAATAGCCCATATGGTCATGGAACTTTTCATTTAAACACTTTTTGAAACGATTTACAATCATATATTAAATGATAATGTATATGTATTAACAAATGATTTGTTAATCTATTGCTTAGAAAATTTAGAGTAAATAATTAAAGCAGACTTAAGCTTGGAGATATTTTTTTAATTTCACCTCGAAAAGGCATGTAGACTCTTGAATGACCCAATCTCAGCTCTTGCCTATAGAAGCATGCTTCCATCTATCAAACATTCAAACACAAAAAAAGTTCATATCAAACACAAACACAGATTCGGGAATCGAATCGAAGAAAGAAATTAAGCACATACATCAACAACAATCAAATACAAAAAATTATATTAAAACAGATAATTTGTAAAATTCTCAGGTCTGGTTCACACCATGTTCATGAAAATTAGTCAGTTTATCAGATCTATAGACAACAAAGCAACAATAGGTGCTTTATATTGAGGATCTGAGCCCTATAAATCCTAACCAAGTAATTCCAATACTATAGATAACCTTTTTCATATTATAGTGAATCTAAAATATCACTGCCAGTAAAATCTCAATTAGTGCCAACCTCAGGGGAATTAAATGATGAAGTTTGATCACCGTAGCTTCCAATATGCTTAAGTATTTACCTTTTTGAATTAACACTAGCTAGGTAATTATCATGACAAATAAATATCATTACTATTAAAAAATACATTAACAAGATATATATTAACAAGATACTTAATAAAAACATAGATATTATAGTGAATCTAAGGCAAAAAAGTATATTGAGTAATATATACTTATATATAAATTTTTACATCATAAAAATGTTAGCAATTTACTTTAAGGAATTTTGTTAATGTAGATCAATAAAATAGTTGCAAACAGTTTTAATGCTAGATGAAGGACTTTAATAGCTAGCAAAAAAAAAAAATCTAAGAGTAATCAATCTACTTAATAAATTATGTTAATCTATGATAGGACAGACTTAAATCATGCAACTAAGTATAAAGATTAGTTAATAAAAGGATTGTTTATCTATTGCTACAAGCAGCATAGCAACCCTTCAATTTAGCTTATAATGAATGGATATAATACAACTTCATTAATGCAATGAGTAAAATGTTATAATGACAAAAATTCTGAACAGACATATAATTTCAAAAGAAGGCTCAGCAGAACAAAAAGAGGTAGAAGATAAGTAATCAAAACTATGAAGCATTGAATATTCACCAATTCAACATTTTAACATACCAAATGCAATATCTTCTCCTCAATGCTTAAATACATACATACATACATACATACATACATATATATATATATATATATATTCCAATATGGGTCATATCATGAATAAGCAAGAACCAAATCAATAAATATGAGTTAAACACAAAGAAAGGGTTTTGATACTCACTCGTGAAGCCAAAAACCAAGTTTAATGAATCCAATGACTAGGAACCAGGAGGCGTAGACTATAACATAAGCTTGTACAAAACAATAGCCATCTGTTCAATCAAGTAATACCAAAATAAAAAGAAAATTATCAAATAAGATCAGATTTGAAATAAAACAAGTCTTTCAACAATTGAACATAATTGCCTAGTCTAAACTAAAGAAATAAACAGGAATTCTAGCGAAATATACTGAAATCAAAGAAAGAAATGAAACATATAAACAAACAAAGAATAAAATCAACAAAAGGTCAGATTGAATGAGATAATCTGTCAAATTTTTAGACTTGAATCACACCATGTTCTGAATATGAAAATTGCCATTTTATCAAATCTGTAAAAACAACAAAGCGACAAAAGGTGTTGTATGCAAAGGATTGACCCCTCTAATTCCTAACTAAGTAATTCTAGTATTATAGCTAACCTTTCTTGTAAATATTATAGTGAATCTAAAATCCCATTGCCACTAAAATCTCAATTGCCAAGCCAGGGGGAATTCAATATACTAGATTATTAACCTTTTTAACCTAGCTCCAGCTAGGTAGCTATCATGAGAAATAAAGAACTTTATTATTCATACATGCAGCATATCAACCCATCAATATAACTTGTAAAGAATGCATTTAATAAAATCAAACTCTTATGATTAAAGTTGTAATTAAAAAGAAAAATAAAATAATAATGCTAAAAACACAAACAATACATTAGCATCAGATGTTGCAAATTGGTGCAAAAAAAGCTTGGTTGGCTTGAATCTTTTCTGGCTGATTTCAACCACAATATAGAATCTATTAGTTGTATGCATGTATGTATAAATATTTACCTTCACAACATAATATATAGTTCGAGCTCAATCTTCCTATGATCTCCAAAACACTTATGATGCTGAAACAGTCTACTTCCTGAATCACATTATTAATCTTCCCTAGCTGAAAAAGGACGATGTTACAATAATTCAATAGAGATCTACTTATACCAATTTTGGCTATTAGAAAAATAAGATAATTGTTTCTAAGCACTTCTTATTCATATACCAGTGAAATTAACAAGATGTTGGAGGACTCCATGTTTAGTGATCAATCAACCTTCCTTTTCAATGAACAGAGCACATATTCCTTGTACATAAGACAAAATCAAAGCAATTCTTCAAACAAATACGATGAATAGATAGTAGCCAAAAGTCAATTAATCAATTAAGAAGTAAAACATATTAATTATGCTTGAAAAGAAAACCATGTGAAGTAAACATTTTTTTCTTGTACATCAGTTAGTCACACTCAAACAAAGCTGTCGACTTGTCATAGTAGTTTTGTTCAAAACTTAAACTTGGAGAAGAGGGAAATGAAAATAGTGAAATTACTCAGAATATCAAGTGAAAAAAGAAGAAACAGAGATGAAACCGTAATAAAAAAATTGTACCTTTGAAAATGGGAAAAGATCAGAGTAGAGAGTCGGGAAAGAGGAATATTACGAAAGCAGACAATAAGAGATAGAGTTAAAGCAAATGAAATGAGACAAAGCAACTCAGCAAACGGCTAAGGCAGAATAGGTGAAGAAAGGTTTCAAAGTAATAACTTAAAAAAAAGTACTAAAAGAAACCAAAGCACCAAGTATGTTATAAGAAGATCATCCAATCATATAGAACACGTCAATACCGTCAACAAATAACAATGAAGAATAGTTTGGAGCCAGGAAACAACGGATGAAATGCTAGACAAAGACTTGTGAGCTACTGGTTGAGACGCATTAGGATTACATGAGACCAGCTAAAAAGAGTTTGAAGCCAATGAGAGAGGAGTAGATAGAGCAGTTGAAAAGTGTAGGCTGCAGATGTCAGGGAGTGGTAAGCTACTTAGAGATTTTCCAAAGTCAGTTATGGATTTGATGAGTCTAGGGATTTCAAAGTGGCTGAGTTAGGGATTCCATGAGAATAAGGCTTTTGGAGGGGAAAGATTAGGGATTTCAGAAGGTGAGAGACAAGGGATTCGATGAGAGAGAGGGTATATGCAAAGAGGGCGGGATTTCGAAATAAGGGCTGCAAAAAGAAGACTCTAGGAAGGAGGGAAATTTTAACTCATTTATATATGAGTGGCACATCTGTAATTTTGAGAAAATTGTTAAAGGACACGTATTCAAGGAAGCTGGTTCGACTTTTATATAATTGATTGTTTTTCAAAAAACTGGCAATTAATCAAATTTTTTAGTGACATATATTTTCCAAATTTTTGTAGTGGATATATAATGAAGAATTGGGAGTTTTTGTTAAATTCATTTAATCAATATTATAGCTTACTTATTATATTTTATTACAATTATGTCTTTATTTAATTTTGAGATAAGGGCTAATGAGATAAAAAATGAGGGCTGAATAAAATTATCCTATAAGTTGTGTTCCAACATAGACAGTACCGCATTGGAAATAAGACCCCAATTTCATACATCAACAAACATGAAAAGCAAGCTTAATGCTAAACAATCAATGATTATTAGCACTTGTAGTCTTGTACAACAGTCAAACAAAATAAACCCACCAAATTTTAGAAGCTAGAATAACTGAAAAATAAAAAAAATAATAATAATAATTTCATATGTGATATATTGTAATCGGATCTATTGCATGTACAAGTGAAATGGGCGAAGATGGAGCCTAAACTTTTAGTTTATATTTTACAAGACCGAAGGGCAAGTCATGATCCATCAGAGATCTAAGAATTTAAGGAATCATCTCCTTTCATGGATAGAAGTAATTAATTTACGCAAATATATTTATCTATTTGTGAAAGATAAATAATAAGAGAAGATGATCCGAATTTACTGTAGTAGTGCATGCACAATTTATATTATTCCATCCAATCGATCGATATCTTGAAAGCGTTATAAAAAGTAACGCAAAACGTGCTTCTACTTACAACTTTATCATGTTTAATTTGTCTTGTATATATAATTCAAATATACATATGATATATTAGGCTCAGTGGCGGACCCAGAATTTTGTGAAAGGGGGGCACCGTAGTATTTTTAAATTTTTATAATTTCTTTGATAATCAATGAAAAAGAGAAAATTTATTAAAAATTAAAAAAATACATATATATATATATATAGGGGATACAATGAACCTTATCCCTTAAAATAAATTATAACACAATAAAATAAAATATAAAACATTAAAATATGATAGTTCAACAATTTAGTAAATACAAAGTCATAATTGTCTCTTATGAGTTTTCATACTTTAAAAATGTTGCATGATTATCTTATTATATCAAAAATATCCTTCTAAATGCATGCAAGCAAGCTATCGTTTATCCATTCATCTCCTATTCGATTACATGATTCAATCTTTACAATATTTATAGTAAAGAATGTATCAAAATAAATAAATAAGCATTAATAAAGTATACATAAATTTTATTGATAGAATATAGTAATAGGAATTAATTAAAATAACGATTTAATTTACTTGAAAAGAATGATAATTAGTTATACATCTTCTATTCAATTGCACTTGTTATAAAAAAGGTATATGATTGTGTGCAAAATAAAAACAAGATATTGACAACAAATGAACATGAAAACTACATGAGAAAAACATTAAAAATTTTATTAAATTTGATGTATAAAATAAAGAGTAAAATATTAAATATAATAAAATATAAACTTGTTTGGCTTTTGAAGAAAATTGTCCTCTTATTTTCTTTTGTATCAATTTGGAGGGGAGAAGAGTAATAGGAGACAGGGTAGGTGGCAGAGGTCAATGGTTAAGTGGCTGCAATAAAAAGAAATTAAAAAAAGTAATATATAGTTAAATTAGGTATTTTTCAATAAAAGGATGTATTTGAGACTAATAAAACCTAAAAGGGTAAGAGAATTTAGTTTTTCAGGAGGGGCCTAGGCCCCCCTGAGTCTCAACATGGGTCCGCCTCTGATTAGGCTCTTTAGTTAATAAAATCCGTCTGCCGCAATTGGATGAGAGAATCCAACATGCAAAAGCTTTAAACAATCCTCTTGATTAACATATATTTTGAGGGCCAATGGCATGCATGCGGTAAAAGCTAGCAGCAGCACCTTGTAATTAATTAAATAAACAATAATTTACCACTGATGAGACTGAGATTAAAACAATTAAAAGGTCTGTCATGAAGAATCCAAACAAGAAGAAAGAGTAAAAGGGCTCCTGAAGATTGCAGTGTACATAATAATAACAATTTTAATACTACTGGCGTTTTATTCAAATTTGAAAAGGAAGTGATATGGAGGTGCAGCCATATAGAAAAATTAAGATTGAAATGTTCTAAAAGTCCTAACAAAGACACCTATTAAGTGACAAATGCGAAAACATTAGTTTTTTTTAAGCTGAGAAGCGATGAATGAAGTCAGAAGGAAACGTGGGGGGTCTGTTTTCTTTTTGGCACTTTTTGAGGTGTGAGTTTTGTTTGTAGGCTATTGGATGTATGCCACCCGAGTATTAATTAGGAAAAAAAATACTTCATTCTTTAATAAATTATTCACAACTATGTATAAACTAACTTGGCTAATATGCCTCGGCTCATTGCTAATTGTTTGGAGTTTTCTGCCCTCTACTGCTTGATAACCTAATGTTGGCTTTTTTAAATAATTAGTAATTTTATATCAAGAATAATTAATTAGGGACATTCCATATCATTACGTTTAGGTAATACATCCATTTCACAAAATATTTAAAAGGGTGCATTGTAAATCTAAATTTGATGCATATTTTATATATATATATATATATATATATATATATTATATATTCGCGATTACAAATAATTTCCCGGTTGATTTTTCACAGAAAAGAGAGAGGGGAGATCTAATTATTCTCTCTTTTTGAGCTAGTCAGATTATAAATAAAGCAGATGTTAAATGCATTTCCAAGCTCTTAATATATATTAATTTGTCAAACAATAAACTAGGTAGTACAAAACAAAATGTAGGTGGTTACAATATGGTTCCTCTAATTAGCATATCAAACTTTACATATATGATTTCGTTGCACTCTATGATAAGAAATGTAGCTAGCATGTATTTATCAGTAGTCGTGTGCTGTAATTGACCGATTATCTTTTATTAATTTCACAAATTTTAATTTATTAATTAAACCTAATGAGACAATCAACGTGCCATTGTTATCAATATCATCATCATTGTCGTCATCCTTAATTCTACAACACTACATATCTATATGTGCTATAGCTAGCTCCTCTAATCTTTGTGCCAAAATAAACCAACCCTTTCTGATCCAAGCTCCCACATGGGCAGCTCAAAATTCGCATCTCATCAAAACCCTAATGAAAGTGCTAGTCGTGTTCATAACTTGCATGAAAACGGAGAGATCAAAGGAAGCATGATCAGTAGCAGGCAGCTTAGTGCATGTAGAAGATCAGACAACAACGTCAATAATGGAAAAAGATTTCTGGGGGTGAGACAAAGGCCTTCAGGTAGATGGGTTGCTGAAATCAAGGACTCTTCACAGAAGCTGAGGCTATGGCTAGGGACTTTCGATAGAGCAGAAGAGGCTGCCTTAGCTTATGATAGCGCCGCTAGGCTTTTGCGAGGAAGAAATGCAAAGACCAACTTTGCATATCAATATCATGGTGGGATCTTAATGAATAATAGTAATAATACTCTTGAAGAAAATTATAGTTGCAGCAGCTCAGTAGCAAAGAATCCTAGGCTTTATCAACTTCTTCAGCATGCGATAATCAAGAACCAATTAGCCATGGCAAGCTCAAAAACATCTATCAACTCTTTCCAAATCCCACATATGTGCAACAAAGTTTATGCTGATCATCATCATTCAATCAATTTTGATACTCTTGTTGAAGAAACCATATTTTGTTCTCCAACTACTTCAACTTCGGATCGTCGTGATCAGGATACAAGTGGTAATAAGCTCTCGTTTGGGAGCTCTAAGGTTTATTCTTCTGTTATTGTTTCTCCGTGTTTTAGCGCTTCTCTAGGTCAAGCAAGAGAGGAAGAAATTAAACGCTAGGTGTAATATTCAAATACCAAGCTTTTAAATGAACTTTAATTTATCTCTCTCTTTAAATTCAATCAAATCTAATATAAACGCAATTATTTGGATTTGTATTTAAGACTACAAGTCAGTACTTGTAAATTAATTATATTATGCTATAATTCTAGCTATCTAGTTCCGCTTTTTATTTATTTACATGTGAGATATTGTTGTTTAGCTAGCTAAAACTATGTATCGAGAAGAGATTTTGAATGCTGTGTAAAACTAAATTGAAAATTGAATTCCACAATTATTTAATTACCATTTTTCAATTGTATTTATTAAAACATTTAATTAGGTTTAATGTTGAACGTCATAATTGTATACACGATTTTTCAGTTGTTATATGTAGAGATATTTAACGTCTAATGAATCCGTATGATCGACCAAATCAAGAGAATTGAGATTAAGCATGATAGTTCTGGAAGTATACAATTATATAAAATAAAACAGTAAACTGTTACGTAAATTGGCGCAGGAGGATTTTTACGCGGTTCGGTTATAAAAACTACATCCATGGACAGCTATAGAGCTGCAATTCACTAAGTTCTTGTTTATACAATCTTTAGAACCTTTTATAGTGCCGAATCACCCTCACACACTGACCTAATCTTTTTAAAACAAAATCTTCGCAAAGATCATAAACTCTAGTGACACTGCCCACTCTCTGTCACAGATAACTTAACAACACACTGTTAAGTTAAACATAACACACAAAGTGTAACTTTGAATCATATAAACACTTAACCCGCGAGTTATCCCAAGTGTCTACTAACTCACAAGACTCAATCAACAACTCATGTACGATTTCTACCACTCATACATAAATCAAAAGACTAAAAGAATCAAATTAAAGAAGATATTCCAATTTGCGTTGAAGCTCTTCTATCAATTTATAGAATGCCAAAATCAAGACTCTCTCACAACCAAATCAGCTAACTAGTTAATCTCTCTTCAACGTCTATTTTTTGCCTGGTTATTACATGATATATATATATAGTGAGAGACCTGGACGAAATCTCTTAAAAATCCTGTAAAAGATCGAATCAAAATCATGTTAGGATTAGGAGAAATAAAATAGGAAGTGATATAATCAAACTCCTAAGAAATTAGGATAAATAAATATTCTCCTATTCTAATTAGAATACAAGATACTATATCCTAATCTAAAAAGATATTTATTATAAATCAAATCTTTCCTAAAATATAATTCTAGAAATAGTAAAATAAGAATCAAAATAATATTCTTGTTTCATCTCAAGTTGATCAAAATATAACATATGCATAACACATGCATGTTGACACAAAATCTCATCTCCAATCATTCTCGGTTCAAATGCTCGACAACGCCACTTGACACTCGACACTTGAAACTCGATACTCAACAGTTTTGACAAAACAGACTCGACATGCAACACAATCGCGACACTCGACAAAAACTTGTCACTATATGAAATCGAAACTCGACAAAGTCTCGACAACCACACTTGACACCATTAAACTCGACATGATCTACTCGACACATCTTGATATATCTCGACACAAGCAACTCAATACATTACGACACATCTCGACAATATTCTCGACACTTGACAAAGCAACAATATGACACTGGATACAAGCTCGATAACACTCGACAGCTTGACACACAGATACTAACAATCTCCCCCTTTTTTGCAACTTGTGATGAAAACACCTAACTATTTCCAAACTCATAACGAACACTGTCATGAAATATATAACCTTGCAAGGCAATTCAGAGCAATCAAATGAAGTATGCAGATAATAACACAATGCAAAAAATTCGAATGCATACACAACATAAGAAAGTTAGTTCTTACTCCCCCTCACTTCTTACTTACAGCGTTGAGGAATAAGCAAAAGAATAAGATCAGAACACAGTTAAAGAGAATTAAAGAGAAAAAATTAAAAAGAAAATGACAGCATATCAGCATCATCAGCACAAAAAGGATCAGTAGCAGTAACCAGCAACTCCCTTCTTATGATCTCCCCCTTGATTTCAGCACAAGTGGCCAAAACTAACTGAGTCTGAGAGACTTGCGAACTGGTGGAGAAGTGGAGCTGCCAGGGTGCTTGATAGTCCTTCAAGCTACAGATTTAAACTTGCGCTGAGTAGAAGGGGTAGGCTGGTCAGATGGAACAGGTGCTAGCTATGTATCAGTATTTTCGGAAGAAGTAGCAGTGACTTCAGCTACAATTCTTCGAATTTCTTTCTCACGAAGTTCTGCACTAGTTGTCTGAGTTGGTGGTGGAGAGGTATGATGTTCTGCTTCAGCTGTTTCAGGGAGAGGGAAATCATAAGGGGCTTCCTCAGGAAGTGATGAAGGCTGATTCATTCCATATTCTGCTTGTGTTGGTTCATCTGACATAGATTCATCTCTTAAAACTGGAGCTGATGATAGGAATTTCTTCTTCTTCTAGTCAGATGTTTTCTTCACCACTTTAACTGTCTTTTTTCCCTTCCTTCTAGTTCCCTTGATAGGAGATAGAATTGGGTATGCCTGCTGTTTTTGTGCTGCTGTTATGTCTGTCTTAATAGCAGATTGTGCAGCTGGACCTGTTGCTGGCATTTGCCCAGCTGCTGCAGGCAAAGGTTCATCATCCTCAGATATCTCTTCAATTGGTTTCTCAAGAACCCCAGTGTCAATCTCTATGGTCGGTGGTTCTGCTGTAGTACCAGCATGTCCTGCAAACATTGCTTCCAAAGCAGATTGCTTGAGTTTAATTGCCTTCAAATCCTGCACAATTTCTGTCAAGGTAGAGTTGATCAGTATAAGTTTTTCTTCAATATTGTTCAACAAATTTTTCTTGACTCTCTTGGGTTTCGGTTCAGGTGCAGGTAAGTCAGATTTGTCATGCAGTCTTTGAAGAAATTCCTTTGTAATGGATTTAGACATAATTTCAGTTTGTTCATTAGAGCTCATTGGGATGTTGTTCTGTGCAAGAATCCCTTGAATCAAACAGGGAAGCACAAGTAAATAATAATCAGAGTGATAAGATCCAATCTATACAATTGACCTATAGGCTAGCAAACCAAAGTTAATTAGTCGATTGGTGCCTAAACAAAATAGAAGTTTCACTCAATCTTCCCGAACCTGATTTTGGTGGGAAGAATGAAGCCCATTAAATTGAGCTACCTTATGCAACACTCGATACTTCTTCCTAAGGTACTGCTGGTCTATACCATCCTTCGGCTGCCAAACAATGTCTATTCTACTAGTCAATTCCTCTATTACTTCGGCCATGTTATATTCTTCATCTAATGCATGTAAACTGCCTATAGGAATGTCCAAGAAAGTGTTTGTAACATTCAGAGAGAAATTTACAAACTTTCCCTAACAATAAACTTTGTGATACAGAAAGCTTTTAGGATCATCAATGGCAGATGAGATGTTTGCATAAAATTCCTAAATTAAAGCCTTCACAGGGGGTAGGAAGTTTGTTATCGTACGAGTCCAGTAAATAGACTCAATCATCTCACTCAAGCCATAGGAGTCGAAGTCCAATAGTTTCACCGACCTTTCTATCTACAGTTTTCGCTGCGAAGTGTACTTCACAAACTTCTGTTTGATAGCTGTTGTGAGGAATTTGTTATACTTCGGCTTAATTTTAAACTTTATCTTTCTCACTGGTACTTGCTCATCCTCACTGATGGCTGGATCGATAGCAATCTTTGTATGTATGTGTTGCATCGAAGAAGACTGAATGCTGTCATTCTTGTTGTAACTGGAACCGTTAGGGGAAGATGAAGAACTGACTGAGGTCGTCATTGATAGGGTTTGTAGTCTGCAACAAATTCTCAAAAAAAGACAGAGAAAGAGACAAAGAAGATGAAGGACAATGGAGAAACTATTGTTGAAGGATGGTATGAATAGAAAAAGCCCTAAACCGATTGTGAAATATACTCAGCTTTTAAAAAATAATTTTTTTAACAAAATTTAATGTTAAATCTATTTCCAAAATCGTTTCATAACTTCATTAAAAAACAACAATTCAAATTTAATTCCAATAAGAATAAGGAATTCTAATAGAATTAGGATTCCCGCAACTGAAACTTCTCCCCCTCAATTCAATAATGCTGACATGGTATTTTGACATATGGACACACAAGAAACTTAAATTTCGGGTAAGCACAAAAGACATTGCTATGAAAAACGTAACAGAACACAGTTAACAATTAATATAACAATAATATCTGAATTATCATATGAATCATTCTAAGAAAGCATATTTCAGAGCTGTGTAATTTTCACATGAAAGCTATAATTGAATGATCAACTTGAGCATGCTTCTTACACACACAAAAATTGATTTCAATGTGAAATTTTCTAGATTAATACAGTAGCTTTCACACAATATAGAGGTAACCCTTTTCATATGAGTGGGTGACCTCATCATATTTCCTAGATACCCTGAGGTTACTCTCAATGATGGCTTTCACACATCATAATTGGTAGCTCTCTCTGTATTTTTCATTTTAAATCAGTATCTTATTATACACACAAATTTTATATCACAGCTCATACATGCTAATTTAGAAGAAAACTTATGATACTACAGATATGAATAACATAACAGCAGACTGTGTTCATTCATATAACTGATAGATGCCTAAGGCTTTTCTTAGATTTTCAAATCTTGTTGTATCCAATGCCTTAGTGAAGAAGTCAGCCAATTGTCTATCAGTGAAAATGTGTTCAACGTATATCATCTTATATTCTACTAGTTCTCTTATAAAATGGTATCTAATATCAATATGTTTTGTTCTAGAATGCTGAACTGGATTTTTTGAAATATTTGTAGCACTAATATTATCACAAAACACAGTTATAAGCTTTTGTTCAATACCATAATCACTCAACATTTGCTTCATCCATAATAGTTGTGTGCAACAACTCCCTGTTGCTATGTATTTGGCTTCAACAGTAGACAAAGAAATAGAACAAGATATTTCAGTCATCTGCATTTTCTGCCCAATCAACATCACTAAACCCTGCAAGATATTCATTTGTATCTCTAGAAAACCATATCCCATAGTCATGTGTTCCATGAACATACCTGATAATTCTCTTAGTTGCTGCAAGATGTGATTCCTTTGGATTTGCTTGAAATCTTGCACAAAGTCCTACACTAAAGCACAAATCTAGTTTGCTTGCTGTGAGGTATAGCAGGCTGCCAATAATACTTCTATACAAACTTGCATCAACATCTTTTCCTGCATTGTCTTTTGAAAGTTTAAGGTTAGTACAGTTTTCATTGGTTTTGCATTCTCAAGCCCAAATTGTCTTTTGAAAGTTTAAGGTTACCATGCTCATCTGATAGCTTTTGTTAGTTGTGTCATCAACATCATTGGTTTTGCATTCTCAAGCCCAAATTACAAGAACATTAGGTAATCTGTACACAAAATCAGGATGTTTAGGATCTTCAAATCCTTTAGGTTTTTCAACAAAGACCTCTTCATTGAGATAGCCATTTAAAAATGCTGTTTTAACATCCATTTGGTGCAACTTAAAATCAATCAAACAAGCAATTGCAAGTAGTAATCTGATTGACTCAAGTCTAGCGACTGGTACAAAGGTTTCATCAAAGTCTATGCCTTCTACTTGTGTGTAATCTTGTGCAACTAGCCTAGCCTTGTTTCTTACTACTTGTCAACTTTCATCAGTTTTATTTTTGAATATCCATTTAGTTCCAATGGCATTTGCATTTTCTAGCCCAGGAACTAATTCTCATACTTCATTCCTTTTAAACTAATTAAGTTCATCTTGCGTGGCTTGAATCCAAATATCTTCTTTTAATGCTTCTTTCACATTTTTTGGTTCAACTAAAGAAACATAAAATGCAAACCTTACCTGGTTTCTTACCTTGCTTCGAGTCTTCATCATGCCATCTGGTGTTCCAATGATAGAGCTTATTGGATGTGCCTTCTGAATCCATGTGGGTGGATCTTTTCTATCATTATCATTCCTGATTGAATTTTTTTTCAAATCTGAATTGTTTACTGTTACGTCGGCTGTAACAGCAGTTGTTTCCTCTTTCATAACAGAATCTTCTTTATTGTTGCTGTCTGAATCTGACTTTTCTATATCATCTGTGAAGTTGGTTATGCTTTACTCTTGTACTTTGCATAATCATCCAGATCATCAAATACTACATTTGCAGATTCTATGACTGCCTCAGTTCTCAGATTGTAAACTCGAAATGCTCTGCTATTTTGAGCATATCCCACGAAGACTCCTTCATTACTCCTTGAATCCAATTTTCCTAACTGCTCTCTGCCATTTAAGATGTAACACCTGCATCCAAGAACATGAAAATATTTCTAATTTGGCTTTCTGCCTTTCAAAATTTCATAAGGTGTCTGGTTAGTGCTAGGTCTAAAAAAAAACTCTATTTGAAATATAACAAGCACTGCTTATAGCTTCAGCCCATAGCCTCTTGGTCAACTTTTTGCTATTGAGCATCACTCTAGCCATCTCTTGAAGAGTTCTATTCTTCCTTTCCATAATGCCATTCTGTTCAAGGGTTTTGGGAGCTGAAAACTCATGGTCAATGCCATGATATTTGCAGAAGTCAGCATAGCTAACGTTTTCAAACTCCTTTCCATGATCACTTCTTATCTTCACAATCCTGCCAATGTTCTTGTTTTTCTCATTTTCAAGCTTAACACAAAGATTCCTGAAAGCTTCAAAAGTGTCAGATTTTTCTTTAATGAAATCAACCCAAGTATATCTAGAAAAATCATCCACACAAACAAATATATATCTCTTACCTGTAATGCTTTCAATTTGCATAGGACCCATAAGATCCATGTGAAGCAAATCAAGTATTTTAGATATGCTAAGATGTGGATTTGACTTGTGTGAACTTCTAATTTGTTTTCCCATTTGACATGGTCCACAAATTCCATTAACTTTGTCATCAAGTTTAGAAACTCCTTTTACTGCACCTAACTTAGTTAATTTAACCAAGTCTTTGTAATTTAAGTGCCCTAATTTTTTATGCCACAATTCTAAATCCAAAGTCCTAGCATGAAATGCAATTTCTACCAAATAACAATTATCAAAAGATTTATTACCTTCTAGAATGCATTTACCAAAATTATCTAAGACCATGCACTTGTTTTGTCTGAAATTAACAGTATACTTTTCATCACAGATCTGATTAATGCTAATAAGATTAGCTTTCAAATCTTCAACCAGCAAGACATTTTGAAAATTGGGTAGGTCTTTGACATTCAAAGTGCCTTTATCAATGATCTTACTTTTTTCTCCGTCTCCAAAAGTGACATTACCATCCTTGCATGCTTTAAAATCAGTTAGAAACTGTTTATTTTCAGTCGTGTGCCTGGAACAACCGCTGTCAAAATACCACAAATCATTAGATGCATAATTAAGTGTAGTAAATACAACATGACATATTGTTTTGTCTTTCTTAACCCACTGCAGTTCTGGTTTTGATAACAGTTTGAACTATTTTGATCTCTTATGCAAAAGATTCAATAATTTAAAGCATCTAGGCCTAATATATCCTTTTTTACCACAAAAATAACAAGTAGGAATGAATTTCCTTACCTTTTCAGGACTAAGTTTGAAAGAACTTAGAGGAGAGACAAATGTCTCACTGCTTTTGGAAGAGTTAAGTTCTGAATTCTTACCTAATGTTGAGGCTTTCACAAAAACTGTTTTTGATGAAATGCCACATTACCTTCTGTATACCCCAATCCATGTTTGTTGGAGTTATCTCTTCCAAGACTCAAGACCTGATCAAGTTTGGTTGCTCCAATTTTGAGTTCATCAACACACCTCTTGCTTTCAATCAGCTCTGTTGTGATTTTCTCAATATGTGCTATTTGTTCTGTCAACACAATCTCTAGCTTCAAGATATGATTTTCAAAATAGGATTTTTCACATTCCAGCACCTCAATTTTCTTCTTCAAGATTTTGTTTTCTTCCCTATGATTCAGCTATTCTCCATAGAGTGCGTTGTATGTCTCTTGTAACTCTTCATAGTATTCTGGACATCTTCTTCATCAGAATGATCAACACTGGTTTTGTAATTTTTTGTTATGTCAGACATAACAACTTTCCCTTTATCAGCTGCAGATGCAATAAATGCAACAAAGTTGCTCATGCAATCTTGATCTTCTGAATCTAATTTTGATTCATCACTCCAGGTTGCTGTCAATCCTTTGTTCTTCTTCTTGAGATTAGCACATTCAGATTAAATATGCCCATAACCAAAACATTCATAACACTGAATCTGCCCTTTCTTTTCAGGTTGTTTTGACTTCTTCTTGTTATTCTCCTTGCTAAACTTTTTGAATTTTTCTTCGCTTGAGTTTGATGTCTTTCCTTGATTCTTTTTCCTAAAAATTCTTTTCATAAACTTGACATAATTTCTTGTTAGAAAAGCAATCTGTTTAGAATCAATTTCATCAAGCTCATCATTACTTTCATCATCAGATTTTTTATCTTTCACATTGAATGCAATGCTTTTACCTTTTTGCTTCCTAGTATTCTGATTAATTTCAAAGTTTTGAAGAATGCCTATCAGTTCATCAACCCTCATCTCATCAGTGTTTTTAACTTCCTCAATGGCTGAAATTTTAGGTTGAAATTTATCTAAAATAGACCTAATTATTTTGCTAACAATTTCTGCATCTGTGAAAGTTTTGCCAAGCATGTATGCCGAATTTGTAATGTGACATACCTTAAAGTAATACTCAAAAATTGACTCATCCTCATGCATCATCAGTTTTTCAAATTAAGAATTTAATCTCATCAATTTAGATCTTTTAACAAATGCTGTACCGTTCATGTTTTACTTCGCGTATGTCCCATGCTTCTTTGGCCACTTTGCACCTTGAAATCTGTTCGAAGTTGTTTAACTCCACTGTGGCAAAGATTGCGTTAAGAGCCTTCGAATTCTAGCTGGAACGTCGGTATTCTTCATCAGTCCATTCATCCTCTGGTTTGGCTTCAGAATCACCAAAATTATTCACCTTTGTTGGCGGTGTCCATCCTTTAAGCACACTAGTCCATGCCCTATTATCAAGAGATTTAATATATATATATATATATATATATATATATATATATATATCATCATTCTTACCCTCCAGTATGAATAATTACTGTCATCAAGGATAGGTGGTTGTGTTCCAGATCCTCCATTGCGAATAAACTCCATTCTTCTAGATCAGCCTGATCGTTTTCCTCACTTGTCTATCAGTGAACCTGCTCTGATACCAATTGATAGTTCTGGAAGGATACAGTTATATAAAATAAAACAGTAAACTGTTAAGTAAATTGGTGCTGGAGGATTTTCACGTGATTCGGTTATAAAACCTACATCCACGGACAACTATAGAGCTACAATTCACTAAGTTCTTGTTTGTACAATCTTTAGGACCTTTTACAGTACTGACTCACCCTCACAAACTGACCTAATCTTTTTAAAACAAAATCTTCGCAAAGATCATAAACTCTAGTGACACTACCCACTCTCTGTCACAGATAACTTAACAACACACTATTAAGTTAAACATAGCACACGAAGTCTGACTTTGAATCACATAAACACTTAACCCGCAAGTTATCCCAAGTGTCTACTAACTCACACAGACTTAATCAACAACTCATGTATGATTTCTACCACTCATACATGAATCAAAAGACTCAAAGAATCAAATTAAAGAATACATTCCAATTTGCGTTGAAGCTCTTCTATCAATTCATGGAATGCCAAAAACAAGACTCTCTCACAACCAAATTAGCTAACTAGTTGATCTCTCTTCAACATTTGTTTTTCGCTTGGTTATTGCACACACACACACACACACACACACATATATATATATATATATGAGAGGCCTGGACGAAATCTCCTAAAAATCTAGTAAAAGATCTAATCAAAGTCATGTTAGGATTAGAAGAAATAAAATAGGAAGTGATATGATCAAACTCCTAAGAAATTAGGATAAATAAATATTCTCCTATTCTAATTAGAATACAAGATACTATATCCTAATCTAAAGAGATATTTATTATAAATCAAATCTTTCCTAAAATATTATTCTAGAAACAGTAAAATAAGAATCAAAATAATATTCTTGTTTCATCTCAAGTTAGTCAAAATATAACATGTGCATGACACATGCATGTTGACAAAATCTCGTCGCCAATCATTCTCGGTACAAATGCTCGACAACGCCACTCGACACTCGATACTTGAAACTCGACACTTAATAGTTTTGACACAACAGACTCGACATGTGACACAATCACGACACTCAATAAAAACTCGACACTAGACGAAATCGAAACTCGACAAAGTCTCGACAACCACACTTGACACCAATAAACTCAACATGATCTACTCGACACAATCAACTCGACACATCACGACACATCTCGACAATATTCTCAACACTTGACAAAGCAACAACATGATGACACTAGATACAAGCTCGATAACACTCGGCAAATCTCGATAGCAGCTCGACACACAGATACTAACAAAGCAATTTAACTATGAATAGTTACAAAACAATCATCAAGTCAGTGCCTATATATCAACTATTACAATAATGAATAAATAACAATTTTAGATGTTAAAACAGTAGTTATTTATTATAAATAAATATATTTAATATAATCTTTTATTTATGAATTTATATAATTGCATTTTAATTAAAAGATTTAAAAGAGAGACACAACAGAAGTACTGATGAAGATAAATAGTAGTATTGTTTGAACATGCAAGTACGAGAATTTTTCTTTGACAACTATTAACAGTATTCGTGGCGCTGGATCACTGAACCTGGCAATATATCCATTAATAGCAACTCGTCTTTATAATTATCTTCCCTTTCCCCTCTTCATGTGATAAATGAACATCACTGACAAAAGTTGCTCAAAATCAATAATAAATTAATTGATGGAACAATATATATGTTCTTATTTTCATGTTGATTAAGCTTTAAGTTACGTATTATATTTGCAATGGGCACCTGAGTTATTTGCATCCAAAATGTATTATTCAAGACACCCTTTTTTTTAATTAACACATCATTAAATTTTAAAAAACTTATTTTTACTTTCTTCATGTTCTTGAAATAACCTTAACTAAGTATATTTATATTATTTACGTTTTCCTATTCATGGTCTTTTTATTTTACTTTCACAAATCTTTAATTAATTAAATCTGTGGTTTAGAATGTTGAATTCAAAACAGTCCATATCCCTATGATCAACACCTACTTCGAGTTCTAATGTACAAAAACAATTCAAACACTAATCTGGGGTGGATGAACTAGCCATGTGTTGGTGATGTTGTTTTTGCTTGGCGGCAGTGCTTAAGATGGATTTGGTTGTGGTTCACATGAATCCTACAAGAGAAAGCCAATGGACAGGCTTCTACTCCCTGCCTTTTTCCCTTCCAAAAGGTAAAGTGTAATGAGATCACTTTACCTATTTATATAGGTGGGGGCAAGGACTTTTATAAAAATGGCCCTCCCATAACGGGTCCATAGTAACTAATATCGGATTACACTTATCCTAATCATACTACTCTAGTATTGGGCACAACCAAAATGATTCATTATCAAATGGTGATCACAAGCCAATAAGTCTATAACATACTCCTTAAATGTTTAACATTAACTAATAAATAATCTAGATGAAAAATGATTTATGGTAGTCCACTAAATGTGAAAAAAAAAAAACAACATAGAAGTCTTAAATAACTTCAATTGTATTACTATGTTTTATTACTTTTGCTTGATTCTTTGAATCGCTCAAAAAATAACACAAATTAAAATCAATAGTTAACGTGAGATTGGAAATAGTTTTGGATTTAATTTCTTCAAAAGGATTTGAAATATTTTCACATTGCTACAAAAATTACAAAGAATTATAAGTGTTGACTCTTGTTGAGACTCGCGTATTGTTTAAGAAGCCCATGCAATTCAAGATTTGATTTCCTAATTGTTGTAACACTAATTATTTTACTCTCTTCAAGAACCTTGAAAAAGCCCAGTAAATCTTAAAGCCACTTTTCAAAATTTGTGCCCACCACCCTGCATTGATCATGCTAGCTAGCCAATGTTTTTAATTTACTTCCACAAATCGAATCCGTAATAGATGTTCATCTAAAGTTTGATTGAATATCATAAAATCATAAAAAGATAAAAATTAGAGTTCAATGGGTGAATTTAAAGATCTATTTTATTATTATTTTATTAAGTAATAGACTAACTAATTTTAAGGATTCTAGCTAACATCTCTTTTTCAATGCATACAACTTAACTCAAGACCTTTTTATCAAATATTTACATTCTAGTGCTTATCTTTGTTGTTGAAATCATTTATTTTGATGTAAGATAATAATTTGGATGAGGACTTATTGTGTTTGAATAATCATATGATCAGTCTTAGCTTACTATAAATTAATTTTTTTAACTTTTACTAATACTTGTTGAGAAGTCATCACCCTTAGTTACTAATATCATAACTTCAGCATCTAAGGTATGAAAGTTGCAACATGATTTTAAATGTTACGACATTTCTTCAGGTTTTACGCTATTTTGATCTTATAATTGGGTTTTATTTGATCTCTTGATGACTTCTTATCCCACTTTTAAGTAGGTAGCGAGAATCAATTTCAAGAGAGTTGTTATCTCTTATCAAATGAATATTGATTATTCAAAGTAAAGACCGTATAAAGGGTGATAGTGACTAAATTCGAAATAAACATGAGAGCAGGGAGCTGAGTGTCTCATTTGGAGAGACTCCGAAGTAAACCCGATAAAAAGAGAGCTGAATACCTCATTTTGAGAGACATATCTATTGAATTTTTGTTATGTCTTTATGTAAAGCTAGATTATACTAATATCTGTTCAATTTATGAACTTACAAAGAATCAATCTAGCTATGGGTTTTTAAGTGTTATTCAATGTGTTCATTATTCTCTGCACCTAAGATTTCTTTTGACGTGTATGTGGTTGTTTATTGGTTACATAGCTACAAGTTTGTTTCAAATAAGCAATGACGGAGCCAGTTATTTGTTTTAAAGGTGGCAAATTGAGACATTAAAAAAATTATTCACAAAAAATCAAGAAAATCATAATTACTATTAGATTTGTATATTATATTAAAAAGATTTTACAATTAAGAGCTCAAAAGGAAAAATACTTATAAACTATGAAAAGTGGTAGCCAAAAATCAGTTTTATATTCATTTATAAGGTTCAATTAATATCAATAAAAATACTTAAATTTTTTTTTGATATATAGGTTCTTTGTCTAGAAATATTTTTTAATTAATTAGAAGTACTTCTTTAGAACATACTATAAAGAAAAACTTGATAGAAGGTTATGTTATTGTGATTTAATTCTTCACTTTGAATGTTCAACAAATTGATAAAATTAATATGGGACCTTGTGAATTAAAAATATATTATGATATTAATTAATCATATATTAAGGTTTAACAGTTAATATGGATCCCCATTGTTCAAGCCATTAAGAGTAGAAGTGGTTATAAGATAGATTAGAAACTTAAATTATCTAAAATATAAAAAGGGTTTGCTGTATTAAGATTCAAATTAGAGTGGAATACATAAAATTTTGCAAATTCAATGGGGGCAATTGCCCCCACTCGTCTCTATGTGGCTCCGTCCTTGCAAATAAGTCTAGAACTAATTGATTCATTGAAGTATAGGTTCAGGGAAACTAACTTCTTTCACAAGGCATTAACCAGAGGCACTTTAGGACGTATAATTCTATTGGTAATTATCAACCATTATTTTATACTTTTATAGCTTTGAAGTTTTATTTCTAACTTGATCTCATAGATGTAGTGTGGACCCAAACCAAACCACACTACAACTTTTTATGTTGCTTGCATTCATACAAATTTAAGTAACCTATACTTTGTATATTTTATTTTCAGTCCTAATTAACATGAATTAATTAAAGGTCAGTGACATGCAAATGTGTATTTGTGTACGTGCGTGCAAATGTGTATTTGTGTGTGTGCGCACGCACGTGTGTGTGTAAGGGGGACAGGAATATAGCATGCAAGATGAAGAATTATATACGTAAAATAAAAAATTATGCATGTAAACAATAGAATTATACATATATATAAACAGAATTGAAATAAATAATAAAATTGTAATAACATTAAAACTAAAAGATATCAAAGTGATAAAACTAAACCATGGCAGAGCCAATTTGAGAGAATTTTAAAACTTTGAATCTTTGTTACATTGTGGAAATTATAACTTGAATGTAAAATAAAATGAGCGGCAAAGAGACTATATTGAATTGTTTTGAACTTACAATTTGCACTCCAAAAAATTTTAAGAATAGGAAAGGAATATTGGAAGGAAGCTTTTAGGCTTGGAAACTAGAAACTTGTCCCAAGAGAGGCTTACAACTCCTTTTAAAAAAAAAAACTATTTCACGCTTTCCAATGCACTATTCAAGATGCTTTGTTTTTTGAACAACTATTTAGAATCTTAAGGAGTTTCACGGGTCTCACTACAGTGCAGCCAGCGTACGCATACGCGGCTGCTTTTACAACTTTCAGGGGCGTTAAAAAGTTGTGTTTACAACTTTTTTCACAACCCTCCCTTAAAAGTCCAGCTGCTGTACCCGTACATCAGCTGGACTCTAGCTATTTCCGAGTTTCACGTGACAATTTTTGGTCTTTCTTGAAATGATAAGTTCAGAATTTGTAGATTTTTTGACAATTTTGGCATGTCTGCAGGTTTTTGTCTACGCAAGGGTATTATTTCTTTCTCAAAATTCCTTTTAATTTTAATTTGACAACACATTTCTTTTTCTGCCCATGAATTATGGTGAAGGGTTGCCAGAAGATTCTTTGGTGCTTTTTAATAATGCTTTCAATTTGACAAGCTCAATTGGATTAATTTGCAAAATCATTCTATTCTCAATAATCCTATCTACAACAACAATCTTGAAAACCCTTGGATTGGTCTTGGATAGTCATTGATTGGATTGGACCTTTAAAATGTTCTTTGATTTAGTTGTTCCATAATAATCATCTTTATTGCTTGTAGCTAGACCTTCAAGGGATTCACATCTTGATCGCTCTGAGGATGAAATAGATGGGTTGGTTTCTTCTTTGTCTTTATTTTTAATATCTCATGAAGTAATTTGTTCATTTTTAGTTTTGATTTTCAAAGGAAATGTAGTTACATTAGAAGATTTAGAAATTGGATTTTGATTTCTTGTAAAGGAGGATGAGTTGATTCTATGTTATCACCTTTGCTAGTTGACCATACTGTAGTTTTATTAGTAACGTTGATCGTAGAATAAAGTTTTCAAACTAAGCAAAGAATAATACGAGTTTGATGTGTTGTCATAAAGTATAATATCGTTGTTCAATTTCATTTTTTATACTTTTATAATTTTCAAAGAAAGTTTTTCTTTTTCATGATTTTGCGAGGGAAAAAAAAACTTTTCTCAAAATTTCCTTGTTGATTTCAAAATCCTTATCTATGATATGAAGTTCAAGATCACCATCTTCAGATCCTACCATCTGAAAGTAAGTTGGTGACATAGGTGCAGAATTATTTTGTTAATTAGGAAGGTGTTTCACTACTACAAAAATGCTTATCGGTGAGTGTTGAAAAGGGACAACAATGACAGTTTGAAACCCTCATCTATGCTCTTGACATTGTAAAGGTACTTCAAAATGATAATGGTTTCAAACGTACTCATCTTTTTACATATATACAATGACAGTTATTTTAAAAATTGTCATTGTTTTATGTTTAAAGTGTCTTAGTCAAACACATACAATGACAATTTTTTTTTCTAAACAACACTCATCTTTGTAAAAATGAAATGTTATGTAATGACAATCTTGTTGTTTACAACCATCATCTTAATGATATTTTAATAAAAAATTCAAATTATTTTATTTCAATATCATAGATGCTTCTCTAACTTATATATTGCATATTGAAACTCGTAGATACCTATACAACAAATCCATGAATCTAATTAATAGCCACAACAAACAAACTTCAATACAACCTAATGTAACAAAATCTCTCTAAAGTAAAGTGCTTCATCAACAAGCATGGTTCCTTTAAAAAACTGCAGAATGATAGCACTTTCATCATGATTCATTCCAAAAACTGCAAACCAATAACACCTTTTTACAAATAAAGTAACAATAACTACATGAAAAAAAGGGTTAATAAAAAAGCATATAGTTACTAACTATCTTATACAAATTATAATAAACAAAAATAAAAATAAAAATAAATAATATATTAAAAAGTAGCTAGATTTACTTGTTATATTGTATTGAAGTCATAATATCAACCTCTTCAAAACATTTTCTTCTAAAAAATCACTAGTAGCACAATGATCCAAATACATTAAAATAAAATAAAAAAAACTAAATAATAAATAACATGTAAAGTATATGTTTGAACACTTAATTCTATATAAAAAAATTTAAATTAACCAGGGTTAGTGTAGAGAACAAGTTAACTTCTATATAAAAAATTTTAAATTAACCAGGATTAGCATATAGAGAAAAAGTTAATTAACAAATGCATTTCTATGATAGTGCATTTGTAACTTGATGCCCTTGAAATGTATTGAACGTACTCCAAAATGTTTTGCAGCCAAACTTATCTATAATTCAAATAAAATTATTAAGAAGATAACCATAAACCACCAAAAGTCACTAGTATAATGTCAAACCATTAATAAAATGTATACCATATACTATTGTAAGTGAAACAAAGCTTCCATTGATTCTCCAGCCACTCGCATCTAATCTCATCAATCACTTCTTAGTCATAACTTTCTATTCCAGTAAACTATAAATTCAAATATTTGTATGTATGTATGTATGTATATGTGTGTGTGTGTGTGTATATATATATAAAATAAAGAATCATAAAAGTGATTATATGTATCTCTTATTTTATCAAGTCAACATCCTCATTCCCAACATTATAAAATGATAAAATCATACTTTTAAGATTACATCTAAGTATGGATGGTATCAATTTAAACATAAACACTAAAATTACCTTATTCTCACAAAATCCATTAAGATCGGTAACAATCTCATTCATATATGCCAAAACATAGTAACCACACTCAACATTTGGTGGTTGTCAAGGGCATTACACAACAAGGTATATAATTACAAGATATAAATATAAAAATTTCAACTTATACCTTGATAATTTTCCAATTTATGCTTTTCTGACTACCACACTCTACACATTAGATCTTGAAAGCACTACATTTTCAAAATTCAATTACATAGATAAGTTAACTTGGCAAGTTATGATATATCATGTATTAAGGCTATAAGAACTTGCAATTGAACAAATTCCTTTAAATCTTTACGAGGATCATGACCAAGTGGATCCAAGAAGTATGCTTGGCAGTGGTGTGGAATGGATCTATAACTACTAACATCTAATATTCCTATAAATAGAATTTATGTAAGATAACAATATGAATGTTATGACATTTCTCATTTACTTCTTAAAAGTATATATAAAAATTTAATAGAAAACTTACTCAGTAATATATTGAAAGATTAGAACTCGATGGACATCAAGTTGTTTCATTCTTGACACAAGTTCATCGCCTCTTTCGACATTATGGTGTGTTGATACATTTGAAAATGCTGAAGGATTATTAAATTTGTATCTTTTGTCTAATTGTTGCTCCTTCAACTTCTTATAAAGTAGCCTATAAAAAAGAAATTAATGTTTGATGAATATCCATGATACATAACAATTCATTATATGTAATATTACATTACAATAATTAATATTTATTATACCTCATGTAAACTATGATTGTCGTAATTGAAATCTTTTTCATTTGACAAAATTTTATGATGTCATCACTCATTATACACATTGATCCAGACTCTAAGCCAAAGATATCTTGATCAAAATACAAATTTAAAACTCCATCTTTTTTCGTGACGGGGGTAGCAAATAGAAAAAAGGAATTCATTCTACATAAGAGACAAGCCATAGCCCGCTTTCAACAAATTTCAAGTACTGTAATCATAAAAAAGTACTTGAACAATTACCTTGTTTTTGTCTTCAAAAAGAGCTTTACAGAAACTTGGTCTTGTCTTCTTTGTTGCAGACGTTGAAAGCGTAAATTGACTTAGGGTAAAACGCACCATGAACTGTCTTCTTCAATACTTTACTCTTTTTGTTGAAAACTAAGTAGCAAAATGATGTAGTTTTGTTACTTTTTCTAATTCAAGTTTAAAAACAAAATATTGATGACATGTTTTTGCTTAAAATTTAAAACACAATTAAACATATAAAATTATAAAATAGTCATAATATATTCAATAATTTTACTCTAAAAATTTTATTTTTCTTTTTTAAAAGAATATATATTATATATATCTCATTAAACAATTAAAAGTATTTTAAAAGATTAAATTATTTTGACAATAATATTTTAATTTGATAATTAATTACTTTTTAATGAAACTTTAACAAAGATCGATGACACTATACACTTGAAGATATTCATCTTTAATTTTTACAGATAAATGATTATATTTGAGGAAAACCATGTCATCTATTAAGTGACACTATTTAATAATACAAAGGAGAGTGTTTTGAGTTAAAACACTCATCTTTTACTTTTAGCGCATAATGATGACACTTTTACATACTAACACTCAAATATCAAGTGTCATTGTTTAGATATAAATAAAAGGATGATAGAGGTAAACTATAATACTCATTACTGAAATATCATTGTTTTACATCAACTTAAATGATGACAGATAAAAACTAAACATCATCTATTAACTATCATAGTTTAGCATTTTTGTAGTAGTGTTTGGACGAATAATAAGGTCTTGGAATCGTGGTAGTATTATGAATTCTTTGTACATTTGCTCTTCTTGAACTTGTACTTGGACGCGATAAACAAGAGAATGCGGCTAGTTTTTTTTTTTTTTTTTTTTTTTATACTCTAAAATCGATAATTTGGTTATCTTGACATTTTTGTTTATTTCTAGAAAAGGTGATTAAAACGTTTCCATCTTGCTTGATGGCAATATTTTCAATCTCGATATTTTGGATGATGGTTAAAGGTTTCAATTTTGGTGGATGACCTCCTCTAATTCCCATGATTTTGGTAGATCAATTTGATCCCACACAATAGTTTTAGGTATGGTAATGATGGATTCGGTAATATCAATTTGAAACAAAACTATGCTTCCTTTAAGGCAATGATTTAAGACTTCTGTTTCAAATGCAAAGGTCATAGCTTTAAAATAGACTCTATAGATTAAAGAAATAGGGATTGATCCATGTTTCATGTCATAATTATGGGTTTTGATATTGAGGTCAAACTATCTAGGATATTTGAGTCATTTAGAGAAACGATAAAATTGGGATAACAATTAAAATAGATTGAACCAGCGGAAAGGTTGTTTAATACCAGAAATCGGTAAGCTTTTAATTATTAGATTTAACTTAATTGATTGAATTTAAGATATTTACTTGAATAGAGTTAATTATATTTGTGCACCTTACGTTTAACTAGTAGAAGTATTAGACTTAAACTCATCATTTGAATTGTGGAAGATTGTTTTATTTATTTGAGTTATTACCAGGCATGTTAAAAGCTACTAATTTGAGATATTTAAAACCCTTTTAATGTTTATTAATTGGGTAATTTAAGCCTTTATAAAACTCATTAATATTGTAGCACCATCAGCATATTAATAAGAGTCTTGATAGTTAATGTAATTCATCTTCTTAATGTTGTTAAGATCAATTTGCTTTGTAATTAAATTGTTAATGGAACCATTGCTTTATTGAAACATACCACATTTAAGAGATTATTAACTCACTTAAATGCACAATTAAGAATTAGCCCAATAACGCATTTTATATCTTCCTATTATAAATTGATGAAGTTTTCAAAGTTTCTTTAGACTATCAAATAAATTTTGAGTGATATTGTTTGTTTTCAACTCAAAGATCAGGTAAGAATTTATTGTGCTCTTAAGGTTACGTTTTAGTCAAACTCTTTTACAAATTATTATTGCTTTGTGTTTTCTTTTACATTGCTTTAAACTATTATCGTATTATAACATAGGGATAAGAGGGGGTAGAGTGCATGTATATGGGATTTTATGAGCTTTAGAGTTTTCTATAACACATCAAGGTTACATAATGCATAAATTTCCTGACAAGAATGGGAGAAAATCAAAAACTACCCTCAAGGTTTTAGAAATTATCAGATGCATGTCAACTACTGGATGTTTTATCAATGGATACCCAAACATTTTTGAAAAAAAAAATCATCAATTACATACCAAGTGAATCGAATTAGTTATTCCCATTAGTTTTTATACGTGTTGTGCTTATAATTATTATTTTGCCCCTAATTTACTTGCTTTGAGTAACAAAGTTTGAATGAATGGCCGTTTCTTGTTTAATGTTTTAAAAGAAAACTTTGGGGTGAAACTCGAGGTTAATGGATTGGTAAATTACCACAAATCATCTAATCGAGAAGTTCATATACTGTCGAAGTCTCTTTGGATCAAGCAAAATGAGTTTATTATTGGCTATAAAAGTTCTATTATATTGGAAGTACCTGGACCAATATAACTCTTAGACAGAAATCAATCTCAAAATTAAGTTAATGAAATACTGGACTTGGTATAGTTTCACAGAGAGGCGACTTGATAAATTTTTTTTTTAAGGTTTGGAAGTCAATTGGTTGCCTTCAAATTGTCATCAAGGGAACCATTCTTGCGAGATTAAGAGAAGCTCAGCGAAGGGAATTTAAAAAGGGCTCAAAGGAATTAAAAAAAAAAAAAAGTCTGTCATAAAACATCAGTAGACATTGGCACCAATGATTCATAAATAGCAAAAAAAGGGGTTTGGCTTCAAATAAAAAGAAGAAAGTCCTTGACAGCATTACTAGTAACAACAAATCTGAGATATATATATATATATAAGAAATTTACACTTGAATTACCCTATTATAGAAATCAAAGAGAACCATGCTAGGAGAAAGAGATATAAGGGAAGAAAAATCAAATTAAGTATTTCGAATGAAGAATCAGATAGGAATAAAGATCGATTAGAAGGGGAACTGCCATTTTGTTTGGGGTAAGGTTTTCTTCTCCATAAAAAGACATAACTACCCTTATATTATTTCAAGAATATAACAGTGTTTGGAATTTGTGGTCTATTTGATGAATTTTTAGAAATTTTTGGGTAATCATTAATTAGAAGTCCAGTAACTAGCATATGTTTGATAATTTCTGAAACCTTGAGGGTAGTTTATGATTTTTCTCGAAGGAGGAATTATGAATTTTATTAAATTTTAATTCTTTTTGGGGCTAATTTTTGGTATAATGTAACTACACATATTAGAAACTGAGTATAAATTTGTTTTGCTTAGGAATTCTTAATATTTGAATTTTGTTGAATTATTGAACATGACTATTGTATGCTAAATATATTATTTCAAAACATGTGATATGAATTACAAAATTTTTAGAGTGCCTTACATATGTTAGAAAATTGTAGAACTTTATATGTCATATCCATTTTATGTCTACTATTATTCATTAAAATTTTTTGATTTATTGCCATATATAAAAATAGTGATAAATTTTTTTAATAGGGTATCCTATTTGTAAACTCTGATTTGACAGTTTTATAATATTTATGTGTAGAATCGTTTTGGAAATATTTTTGTGTGTATTTTTATTTAGAAAGTTTAAATGAGCTTTGTTTATATGTCTAATCAATATTTGTGAATTTTTGGATTAACCATGAATTTATAATAATTCAAAGTTTTAAGGCTGTTCAGGGTATTACGGTTTAGCAATGACATATAATATCCTACTTGGTTTAATAAATTATACTCATTTACTAACATAAAATTTTTGTAATATTTACTTATAATTAGACTCTAAATGTACTAATGTTTGAGCTAATTTTTGAAATACCTTAAGCTTAAAGTCTGTTGTTTCTAGGTTCTCTATAAGCTCATTGCTATCTCATAGTTTAGTTTTCAATTGAGGTAAATATACTAGACCTTCAACTGAGATCACAATAAGCATAGTATTTGTGTTTTTGTATGTAATTAATAATTTTTATAGATAAATATTTTATTGGAATGAATGATTGTAAGCATTTGTTTTCCTTGTATGATTTTATGATTTACTTATTTGATTTACTTATTTGAATATGCTTATATGATTTGTTTGCTTACTTATATATGATTAATTATTTTATTTTTTGATGAATTCAAGTGTGATATGACACAAGGCACGCATAAGTATACATATTTATATTATTTTATGAAAAACATATGATAAGTATTTGAAGTAGGTTTTCGAAAAGTAAAAGTATGGTTTCAAGATACTTACGTTTGTTATTTGCTTAGTAAGCACATATAAGTATGGCCTTCCTTTGGGAATGGTATAAGTTTTGATAAGTTATTTGTTTGTCTGTATGATGAGAAGCGTCTTTTTGGTTACCCTTAAGACTAAGAGTCATCACCTTTGTGTATCACATGTGGGAGGACTCACTGATGATCATAGTGAGGGTTTGGCTATTCCCTTTGAGCATGAATATACTATTTTATAAATTTAAAAGAAAAACCTCAATTATATTTGCCTTGTCTATGAAAAATCACTGATGGGTGATATATGTATGATTAAGTTTGATAAGAAAACTCATATTAAGTATGTAATTGAACAATATAATTTCTAAGATATTTTGATAAGTAAGCTAAGAAAGTGTGTTCGATCTGAGTGCATTTTGTTATGAAAATTAAAATTATTGTCATGACATTCGTAACAAGCATTTGCATGGATTCTACTATGTGGTATGTATTTTCGTATATTAGAAACTAGTTGCTTACTGAGTTATACGCTCACTAGCTTATTTATGATTCTTATATGAGTGAAGGACTCAGATCAATTGTTGATTTGGCAATGGTTGGCTCTCGCTGCTAATTGGTTCCTGTAGGAATTTGGGATAAGATCTTTTGTTGTTTAAATAGAGTGGGTTGAGTTCACTTGTTATCAATAAGACTTCATTGTTTTCATGTTTTATTTCTTAAGAAATTTCTAGCCAACTTCAATAAAAATAGTTTATTTAATTATATTTTTTAATGTTATATTTAATTTAAGTACGTTAGAGTTCATATCTTATTCCTTCGGATTAGTGTGTAACAGGCTGGTCTCAATTGCTTCTATGAGGGAATCCTTATATTCTATTCAACGACAATCTCTAAGACAAGCCAAAATAGTATTATTTATAACTTCAAGACTCAAAGGTTTTAGTCTTACTTGGACCAATCTTATATGCAAATAATTGTATTTATCTTTGTATTGATTAATACTATTTTGACTTAATGTTTGAGTTTATGAAAACTGCTTTCAATTGAAAAGTTCTTTCTTCAATTTTGATGACAAATTCAGAATTTTTCAAGACATTAAATTTGTTTTGTTTATAAATTTTGGTGAGTTTTACTTTTGGAATACTTCATTTATCGATAGATGTTTGCATTTTCTCTAAACCTTTTTTCGTGTATTATTATTGTTTCCTTCAATATTTTCCATACTAATTTCTTCTTGATGAATGATCTCATCTTTTTCATCTTAATAGCTTGAAATAGACAATAATCTGAATAATTTTCCCATTTTTTTAATTTTTAATATTTTTCCTATAATAGTTGTTTATGACACGGACTTACAAACACAAAATGTTGTAAAACAACCCAAGAAAATTCAGAGAAACATAAACAAGAAAAGCATGTAGAACATATATTCAACTCACTACTTGCTCCCTAGCTTTGATACCAAGGGTGTGTGTGTGTATATATATATATATATATATATATATATATATATATATATATATATTACACACACACACAAAAAAAAAGAGTTTGGCATATAGAATCTAAATAGTGAGAGAACTTATAATAAGATATAAAATATTTGTCAATAAGATATATTAACCAAAGCAGGGTCTAAATTCATCCATGAAAATTCTTAATTAATGGAAACATTTAGGGCATGTTTGTTAAGCCGCATAGCATAGTATAAAGGGGCGGGGTTTGTCAAATTTTTGGTTTTACTCATGTTTAGTTGAATTGGAGGTAAGGATAGTATTGTAAATGATAGCGTAAGAAGCGCATAAGGGCAAGTCAAATTATCCCATGAAGGACCTTGGGTTAAGGCCACATAACTATTATTGGCATTTTATTTCTCATCTTGAAAACTCCTACTTTTCTTTCGTCTCTCTCATTTCGAAAGCCCTAATCTCCTTGTTTCTCTATCACTTCTCTTTCATCTCTCTCCTCTTGAAAGCCCTAATCTCCCTTGTTTCTCTTTGCTTCTCTTTAGTCTCTCTCCTGTCAAAAGCCATAATCTTGAGCCCTATCATCAATGAGCCTGTATCCCCACTTTGAATCAAGATAACTAGACTGAAGATGAGAGCAAAAATGTGCTCACTACTTTTCCTGTAGTGGTCTAGCACTACTTCGCTTTGTCTACGAAAATTTCTCCAACAACTCTAATAAAACCTAGCTCTCATGAATTCCAATAATCAAATTTATTCCAACAAATTTAATGAGTTTTGAAATTGTAAATCAATTAGGTCTCTGGCTTCTTCCTCTTAGACTAGGTTGCATGTTACTACATTAGTTACTAATAGTTTTGGGAGCACTTAAATTGTCAATGGTGCACATACCGCAGTGGATTCTATATAAGTTTATCTAAAGTCAAACGAATGAGCTCTTAGGCAACAATTGATAACTTCAGTGTAATTAGAGAAAATTCTAAATCCTTTGTCATGAAATTAGAGAGATATATGTAGCTATAAAAAGATTTTAGGTTACGTAGTTGCTCTTAGTAATGCTAAAGAAAATGAAATTAATAGGAAACCTAGTAGATATTTTATGTTTCTCTAGACATCAATGCAACCTAAGATTGCAAAAAAGTTGAAGAATTAGAAATCAAAGTGAAAGTTAGAAGCATTTTGAATTTTCAAAAGATGTAAACGAGCAGTCCTCAAAAAAAGCCTCACGATGTGTTGGTTGGCCTCATTCAAGTTTTGTTTTTTTGAATCATAGGCCCCTTTTAAGAAAAATAATTAATACTCCATGCTTCATCTTTTTATGTTGGCAGCCATTTCTTCTAACTTATTATTACGTTTTCATAATCAACACTAGCTACATGAGCTATAGTAAGGTATATCTGCTATTTGCTTCCAAATTCTTGGCAATTGATTTAAAATTGTTAAATTTTTCAAGTTGCATGTTATCGTCATTCTTCTCTTGACTTGTTTCTTCATGCGTGAAGCAATGCCGCGAGTCAAGCTTTCCCAATAAACTTGATGATATTAATTAATTAGAGAATATTTACAACTATAACTAAACCTTTATATAGGCTTTTTAATGTTGGTTGGCTTTGACAATTTGGTGAATCATTTATAATAAATTCCTAAAGATTGGTATTACATTTCATTATTAAAAGCTTTAAAAAAATTAAATCAGTAGCAATACTATGAATTAAATTATGAAAAAGAAATAACTTAGCTATTGTTATATGGTCTGTAACCTATCCTATGGTTTTCTTAGCTTTCTTATATACTTTCTAATGCTTTAAAATTTTGGTGACCTTTTGGCTTTGTCATATTCATACTTAAAATATATTTGTCAACTGTTTTAGTTGTATTTATCATTATTTTGTTTTATTTATTAGATATGGATCAAAGAAAGACTCAATTTTACATGTTTTTGACAATGTAGCGTTTGGAATGGATGTCCATATCCATGATGATGATGTTGTATATAATGAAGATGATCCAAAGACACCATAAAAGAAAAATGCTTTATAACCGCACATTTCTTAATCGTGAAACTCGATTAGTTTATATTAATAGCATAATAGGCAGTGATAATGAAAGTATTAGTTAACTAAGAATGGATAGACACATTGTTGGTTTATTATATGAGTTATTTCGAACGAGTAGAAGATCAAAGGTAGATGGAATAGGTACTATAGAAGAGCAAGTGTGTATGTTTTTACATACTCTTGCTTATCATGTAAAAAACCGCACACTTGGTAATAGGCTTATAAGATTAAGGAAGACTATTAGTAGGTACTTCAACTCAGTGCGACATGCAGTGTTACAATTAGAAAAAGAGCAACCAACCAGTATGAAATCTACATTACAATGTTCAACTTAGTCAACCAACCAGGTAGTAATTTTCAACCTATTATGAAATCTACATCACAATCTTCAAGTAGGAAAAAAGCAAGGTCAAGAGTTAACATTGTTAGTTGTATGAAGGAAATAGCAGTCAAGTTTGTGCAAGTCTATTCTAACTTAATTGAACATACAACTAAGCTAGTTGAGCATATTTTCAATGATAAAGAAGATATGCGTGATATTACTGTTGAACTTATGGGGCTGACTGAAGATGAATTAGAAGCCTTAACTCTCATACTAGAAAAAAATTCAAAGATTTCTACATTCAAATCATTGAAGGCTTCAAGCTTATCTGATTTCTTATATTGATTGATTAGATAATATATTACAACTGTAACTAAACTTCTGCATAGACTTTTAAATTTTGGTTGGCTATGACAATTTGGTGCATTATTTGTAATAAATTCCCAAAGATTGGTATCACATTTCATATTCAAAGCTTTAAAAAAATAATTAAATCAACAAAAAAAACTATGAATTAAATTGTTGAAAAGAAATAACTTAGATATTGTTACACATTCTGCAACCTATCCTATGGTTTTTTTAACTTTCTTGTATACTTTATAATGCTTATAAATTTTGGTGGCCTTTTGGCTTTGTTATATTCATACTTATAATATATTTGTTAACTTTTTTAGTTGTACTCATCATTATTTTGTTTTATTACTTAGATATGGGTCAAAGAAAGACTCAATTTTACATGTTGTTGACAATGTGGCACTTGGAATGGATGTCCATATCCATGATAATGATGTTATCTTTAACAAAGATGATCCAAAGACATCATGAAAGAAAAATGCTTCATAACCATACATTTGTTAACCATGAAACTGTTAGCCCTAAGGCTACATGATAATTTTGATGATAACAATACACATTGATTAATTGAGATTTACTAACATGTTTATTTATGTGCAAGAGTAAGATCATTGAAATAATTTTAAAATAAAGAAGAGGCTTATTAAAATGAATTGTTGAAGCTAAGGAGAAGACTACATGTTAAAGGCACCAAAGTTTAAGAACAAGGATTGACTCAAGGAATGTGACACATGAGTAATATTCAATCAATTGGTCATATATATCGCTACAAATATCCAAATGATGTGATTCTTGAGTCTTTGGAAAGCTTACTCAATTTATAACATTTCATATGTTTTAATCAAATTCAAATTTCAAGTGTAAGGTTGTCCAAATCATCATGCAAGTTGAAAGACAAATGGAAGTAGCTGACATGAGCACCGAATACTCCTTTGGACATATATTGAGCTAGAAAAATCAAAATGACTTGATTCTTGCGGCATTGGAAAGATGACTTAATGGGGAACATTTCATATGTTTTGAAAAAATTCAAATTTCAAACAGAAAGCCGACATAATTGACATGCAATTCGGTGGACTGACACAAAGAAGAAAAATCATCTCACATGAGCACCGAATGGTGTTTTGGCCATATCTTAAGATAGAGATATCAAATGCTTTGATTCTTAATGTTTTGGAAAGAGTATTCAAATATGCAGATCTTTCATGTTTTGAAGAAATTCAAATTTCAAACGGAAGGCTGACATAATTATCATTCAATTTGGTGGACTGACACAAAAAAGAAAAATCAAGTCACATGAGCACCGAATGGTGTTTTGGCCATATCTTGAGCTACAGATATAAAAATGACTTGATTCTTGATGAGTTGGAAATCTTATTCAAATGTGCAGATCTTTTATGTTTTACAGATTTTCAAATTTCAAACGGAACATTGACAAAAATGGCAGATAAAATTACAGTTTTTATAGTGGGCAGAAAATTTGGAGTTGGTGTCTTCACTTGATTAAGTTCATCTCATTTGCCTATAAAAAGGAGCCATTCTCCCATGCATTCAAGAAGTGCAAGAGAAGCATTTTATCAAGCAAAAAGCAAGAGAAATATCAAGTCTAGAGAGCTTTTATATTATTTATCTACTCTTTGAAGAGAGTTATACTTTTATTGTAAAAATTATCTTTGTTCTTGTATTGTGGTGAGAGTGAGATATTATTGTAAAGGATAATAGTTATCCTTGAGAGAACTCTTGTTGTGTATTAGCAAGAGTTGAAGAAAGTTGCCTTGGTGAGGTTGTTCATCAAGAAGAACTCTTGGTGTGGTGTTATCAAGGGTTGAGGATAGTTGCCTTGGTGAGGTTGTTCATCAAGAAGAACTCTTGGTGTGGTGTTATCAAGGGTTGAAGAAAAAAGTCTTGGTGAGGTTGTTTATCAAGCAAGTTGTAAAGATTTCTACAACTTAGTGGAAAGCTTAGCTCGTGAAGCTAGGAGCCCGTGGACGTAGGCAAGGTTTGCCGAACCACGTAAATTGAGTTTGCACTCTCTCTATCCCTTTCATCTTTACATTTACTTACACTTGTGATTGTTCATTGTTATTATTCTTTTGATTGCATCTTTGATAAATTCTAATTTCATATTCTTCACCTTTATTCTCAAAGAAAGAGTGAACTAATTTTGATATTTCAAGAAAAGTTTTCTAAATCTGTTTTGATAAATAAAAACCCAATTCACCCCCCCTCTTGGGTTGCCATACCTGGGTCAACAAGTAGTATCAGAGTAAGGTTGCTCAAGTTTTTAAATCTTAATCGATTTTTGAGCTATGGCAACTTTTAATTCAACTTCATATGTTGAGGGACTTTCTATCTCTAGACCTACATTTTTTAATGGAAGTGATTACTCTTATTGGAAAACTAGAATGAGTATTTTCTTAAAATCTTTTGATTATGATTTGTGGTCTATTGTTTTGGAAGGACCTTTTGTTCCTACAAAAATTGAAAATAGGGAATGCATGCTTAAAGAACCTAAAGAGTTTAGTGAACATGATAAAAAGAAATTGAGTTTGAATGCTAAAGCTATGAATGTGTTATATTGTGCTCTAGATAGAAATGAGTTTAATAGAATATCTACTTGTTCTACGGCACAGAAAATATGGCACACACTTTAAGTAACTCATGAAGGAACTAGTCAAGTTAAAGAATCCAAGATTAGTATGCTAGTTCATAGTTATGAGCTTTTTAAGATGAAACCGGATGAATCAATTTCTGAAATGTTTACTAGATTTATGGATATTGTCAATGGTTTGAAATCTCTTGGTAAATCTTATTCTAATGTGAAATGGTGAGAAAGATTCTTAGGTGTCTACCAAAATCTTGGGAGCCAAAGGTGACGGCAATTCAAGAAGCAAAGGACCTCACCAAACTACCATTAGAAGAACTTATGGGTTCTCTCATGACTCATGAAATCACCTTGAAGGAGAATGAAGAAGATTTCAAGAAAAAGAAAAATATCGCTTTCAAATCTTCAACAAAAGAAGATGATGAGTCCGACGATGAAGGAGACGATGAAGATCTTGCATTCATCAAAAGAAAGCTAAAAAGGATGATTAGAAGAAACCAAGGATTCATGAAGAATTCTAGAAGGAGTACAAAGGGCAAAGCTCAAAGCAAGATAAGAAAAATGATCAAGTCATTTGCTATGAGTGCAAGAAACCGGGACATGTAAAGATGGATTGTCCTTACTTCAAGAGTCCAAACAAGAAATCCAAAGCAATGAAAGCCACAAATTGGGATGATAGTGAAGCTAGCTCCACCGAAGAGGAAGATTGCGAAGTGGCAAACATGTGCTTCATGGCTTTAAGTGAAGATGAGGTAAGTATTCTAAACTATGATTCTAAACTTTCATATGATGAATTACTTGAAGCATTCCAAAATTTACATGTGCAATTTGATAAGCAAAATTCAAAAATCAATGCTTTCAAAAAGAAGTAAAAAATCATGTTATCTCAATTAGAAGAGTTGGTGGAAATAAATGAAGCTTTAGAAAATGAAAATGAAATTTTAAAGAAAAAAGATTTTGAAAGTTTGGAAAGTCAAATACATTTATTAAAAACTGAAAATGACATTTTAAAACAAAAGGATTTTGATAAATTGGAGAAATAAAATGCTATTTTGAAAAAGGAAAATAATGACTTAAGAAATATTGTTGATAGTTTTACAAAAAGCACAAAAAATTTGAATTCTATGTTACAAAATCAAAGGTGTGTTTTTGATAAAAGAGGTTTAGGATATAAAACTCATAAAAATCAAAAGTATTTTAAAAATTATTTTGCCCATGCATCCTCTAGGAATAATCCTAATCATTCATGTACTTATTGTGGAAGAAAAGGACACAAAGTGCATTCTTGCTATATTAAGAGAAATCCTAATTTGAAACAAATATGGGTTCCAAAAAGTCCCAAAACTAACCCCCAAGGACCCAAGAACTTTTGGGTACCAAAAAGTTACTCCTTGAATGTTGATTGTAGAGACAAAGAAGTGGTAAACACAAGTGGTACTTAGATAGTGGATGCTCAAGGTATATGACCGGAGATGCCTCCAAGTTCTCAAGATTAATCATGAATAAAGGAGGATATGTGACATTCGGTGATAATGCAAAAGGAAGGGTAATGGGACATGGTGATATTGGTAACCCTTCTTCACCTATTATTAAAGATGTTTTGCTTGTTCATGGTTTAAAACATGATTTGATTAGCATTAATCAATTGTGTGATAAGGGATATTTTGTTACTTTTGAGCCTAATAGATGTGTGATTAAGGATGTTAGTAACAATAAGACATTATTTGTTGGTAATAGATGTGGTAATATTTATTCAAATGATATTGATGTTAATGATCATGTAGAAAATTGTTTCATTGTTAATCATGATGCTTGGTTATGGCATAGAAGATTAGGTTATGCTAGCATGGACACAATTTCAAAAATTTCTAAAAATGATTTAGTTGATGGTCTTCCAAAAATAAAATTTGAAAAGGATAAGATTTGTGATGCTTGTCAATTTGGAAAACAAGTGAGAACTTATTTTAAACAAAAGAAATTTATTTCAACAAATAAACCTCTACACTTACTTCATTGGGATTTATTTGGACCATCAAGAACTCAAAGCCTTGGTGGAAAGTATTATGTTTTTGTTATTGTGGATGATTATTCAAGATTCACTTGGGTATTATTCTTGAAAACTAAAAATGAGGTCATACAAGCTTTTTCAAAATTTGCAAAAAGAGTCCAAAATCAAAAAAGGTATTCTATTGTGTCCATTAGGAGTGATCATGGTGGTGAAGTAGACAATGTTGCATTTGAAAATCTTTGTGATGAAAATGGTTTTGAACATAATTTTTCCTCACCTAGAACTCCACAAAAAAATGGTGTTGTTGAGAGGAAAAATAGGACTATCCAAGAAATGGCTAGGACCATGTTACTTGAAAATAATTTGCCAAATATTTTTGGGCCGAAGCCGTTAATACCGCATGCTTTATAATCAATAGAGTCCATATTAGAGCTTTAATAAAGAAAAGTCCTTATGAACTTTGGAAAGGAAGAAAACCAAACATTGGATTTTTTAAAGTTTTTGAATGTAAATGTTTTATTTTAAACACTAAGGATAACCTTGGAAAATTTGATGCAAAAGCCGATGTTGGAATTTTTGTGGGCTACTCCAACCATAGTAAAGCATATAGAGTTTTAACAAAAAGACTCTTACTATTGAAGAATCTATGCATGTTGAATTTGATGAAACTAATGTTATTTCTTCAAAGAATTTAGATGATGATATTGTTGAGGTAGAAAGGCAAATCAAGGAATCAAGGCTTGATGAAAAGAGCCAAGATGAATAACAACTTCAACAAGAAAAGCTTGAGGAAGTAAATGATTCTTCCCAAGAATTACCAAAGGAATGGAGGTATGCAAAAGCTCACCCTAAAGATCTCATTATTGGTGAACCATCACAAGGTATGAGAAATAGATCTTCTTTTAGGAACTTTTGTAATCATTTTGTATTTGTCTCTCCATTTGAACCAAAATCTTTTAAAGAAGCAAAAAATGAGAAAAGTTGGATTTTGGCTATGCAAGAAGAATTGAACCAATTTGAGAGAAATCAAGTTTGGGAATTAGTCCCTAGACCTAAATATGACTAAACCCCTTAGTCAAGATATATTTTGCACAATTAGAAGAGAATTAGGCATGTTGGATATGTCTTAATTTTGTTTTTATATGATAGTCTTTGAATAGTAGCATATGTTAAGGGGGAGTAATTAATTTGATTAAATCTTTTTGATGATAACAAAAGGGGGAGAAATTGTTGGATTACTTATATTCATAACGTGGATTGCTTATATTCATAACGAGTGCCATCTTTTTGTTTGTTCTTGATTTTATTTTCATTCTTGATTTTAGATATTATTTTAAACCAATCAATGGTTTGTCATCATCAAAAAGGGGGAGATTGTTAGCCCTAAGGCTACATGATAATTTTGATGATAACAATACACATTGATTAATTGAGATTTACTAACATGTTTTTTTATGTGCAAGAGTAAGATCATTGAAATAATTGTAAAATCAAGAAGAGACTTATTAAAATGAAGTGTTGAAGCTAAGGAGAAGACTACATGTTAAAGGCACCAAAGTTTAAGAACAAGGATTGACTCAAGGAATGTGACACATGAACAATGTTCAATCAATTAGTCATATATATCTCTACAAATATCCAAATGATGTGATTCTTGAGCCTTTGGAAAGCTTACTCAATTTATAACATTTCATATGTTTAATGAAATTCAAATTTCAAGTGCAAGGTTGTCCAAATCATCATGCAAGTTGAAAGACAAATGGAAGTAGCTGACATGAGCACCGAATACTCCTTTGGACATATCTTGAGCTAGAAAAATCAAAATGACTTGATTTTTACGGCATTGGAAAGATGACTTAATTAAGAACATTTCATATGTTTTGAAAAAATTCAAATTTCAAACAGAAGGCCGGCATAATTGACATGCAATTCGGTGGACTGACACAGAGAAGAAAAATCAACTCACATGAGCATCGAATGGTGTTTTGGCCATATCTTAAGATAGAGATATCCCAATTCTTTTAATCTTAATGTTTTGGAAAGCTTATTAAAATATGAAGATCTTTTATGTTTTGAAGAAATTCAAATTTCAAACGGAAGGCTGACAGAATTATCATTCAAGTCGGTGGACTGACACATGGAGGAAAAATCAAGTCACATGAGCACGGAATGGTGTTTTGGCCATATCTTGAGCTACAGATATCCAAATGACTTGATTCTTGATGCGTTGAAAAATTATTCAAATGTGCAGATCTTTTATGTTTTACAGATTTTCAAATTTCAAACGGAACATTGACAAAAATGGCAGACAAGATTACGGTTTTTATGGTGGGCAAAAAATTTGGAGATGGTGTCTTCACTTGATTAAGTTCATCTCATTTGCCTATAAAAGGAGCCATTCTCCCATGCATTCAAGAAGTGAAGAGAAGAACATCCATCAAGCCACAAATAAGAGAAATATCAAGTTTAGAGAGCTTTTATATTCTTTATCTACTCTTTGAAGAGAGGTGTACTTTTGTTGTAAAAATTTTCTTTGTTCTAGTATTGTGGTGAGAGTGAGATCTTCTTGTAAAGGATAAAAGTTATCCTTGAGAGAACTCTTTCCTTGGTGAGTTTGTTCATCAAGAAGAACTCTTGGTGTGCTGTTATCAAGAGTTGAAGGAAGTTACCTTGGTGAGGTTGTTCATCAAGAAGAACTCTTGGTGTGGTGTTATCAAGAGTTGAAGGAAGTTGCCTTGGTGAGGTTGTTCATCAAGAAGAACTCTTGTTGTGGTGTTATCAAGGGTTGAAGGAAGTTGCCTTGGTGAGGTTGTTCATCAAGAAGAACTCTTGGTGTGGTGTTATCAAGAGTTGAAGGAAGTTGCCTTGGTGAGGTTGTTCATCAAGACGAACTCTTGGTGTGATGTTATCAAGGGTTGAATGAAAAAGTCTTGGTGAGGTTGTTCATCAAGCAAGTTGTAAAGATTTCTACCACTTAGTGGAAAGCTTAGCTCGTGGAGCTAGGAGCCCGTGGACGTAGGCAAGGTTTGCCGAACCACATAAAATTGAGTTTGCACTCTTTCTATCCCTTTCCTCTTTACATTTACT